>JACEOJ010000073.1:631047-697565 GCA_013761285.1 Campoletis sonorensis
TCTCTCTCTCTCTCTCTCTCTCTCTCTCTCTCTCTCTCTCTCTCTCTTTCTCTCTCTCTCTCTCTCTTTCCCTCTCTCTCTCTCTCTCTCTCTCTCTCTCTTTCTTCGTCTTCTGAACTTTCTCATTCTTTTTCCTCATGAAATAAATCTGTACGTGAAAAATTTACTAATCGATCAATGGAAGCTATCGCCTAAGAACCTAATCGTGCTATCACGAATCGGGTGTTTCATTTATTCGTTTCAATAAACACTTGAATCTGTCTAGACCGATTAAAACTTTCTTATGGTGGCTACGAAATTTCCTTGAACGTAATTCACGGTAAGATTGGTCGCCTTGTTAATTATTATTAATTAGCGATCATACGATTTGGAAAATCGATGAGAATTTCTGCTTTTTTTGTGTATATTCATGTTTTGTGAAGCTTCTTTTTGATTCCCTGGGAATTAAAGTCCCAAGACGTTTTTATAGAATAAATTTGTCTATTTACTTGCTGTACATATGCACAAATCGTACATACCTAGTCATCCACGACCGAATTCCCCCGATAGCCATGATAACCACAAGCTACAAAATTTCAGTTTCCCCAACCGTTTCAACCAAATCCACGTGTTCGGGGAATTGCGAATTCCCCGGACAAACCTAAAAGTCTCATCCAGGCCAGAGAGAAGCAGCGTTCGCATTTCACAATATTGGCAAGCTTGAAAACATACGAATATGTGCTGTAAATGTAAAGCACAAATTTGGATATTTATACGTGGAAAGAGATGATCGATAGCATTCGTACGTGAATTTTGTACTGCTTCGTGTCCCATTGGCCGGGGGCTTTTATTCTAACAGCAGATCAAGAATCTCTTCAATTAGCATTAAATTGGATAATTAAATATGTTGGAGCTCGAATCAGCGGATCCCCAAAGCTTGCAAATGGATATTTCGATGGTTTCTAAAGCTCCGTGGCTTCATTACGAATTTGCCCTCGGCATCTTTTTTAAAGTTCCACCTTGAAAGCCATGATTATGGGAAAAATGGTACAAAAACTGTTTTGCCTTTAAATTCATTATCAAAAATGAAGATTTTGTCTATTAATTTTTACGAAATTGTACTTGAAACTACTTTTGAGCTCTCGAGAATATTGAGAACCAAACGTCGACGTTGTTTTTCTATTAAAAAAAAAAAAGAGACAAATGGAGAAACGTCAAAAATGTCCAAATGTAGGTCACAAGAAAAGAACGTCTCTCCAGGCATAGGAACAATCGTGTGTCGCAGCTAAACTCAATTATATTTCCCTGTCGGACCCATGAGTCGCAGATGACAGGGGCGGAGAGGTGAAAACAGTGGTTGGGTCGTTACCTGCGAACACATACACACAATAATGGGTGACATAACAAAATGGGTGGGTTGAAGGAGATAAGGGAGGACCGAAACAAGGACTTCCAAGAAATGGGTAATAAAGGGAAACCTACTTGCGTAGGAAAAGGCTCGAACGTGCGTGGGAAATAGTGGAGTGTCTGGGGGAGTTGAGAGAAACTAGAACAGACGGTTTTCCTCCTTTATGCTCGTCTCAACCATCGACCGTTATCATCTTTGACTTCTGTCTCCTTCTTCTTTCTCTCCTTCTCTTCAGTTATCTTTCTTTATTCTATCCCTCTCTCCCTCTTTCAACTCGTTCTCATCCTTGGGATTCTGCAAATGGAATAAAAGCAGAGTCCCCAAGAGAACTAAACAACACTGCGATGTATATGTCTTCGTTTATCCCTTACTCGACTCCTACGCAATCCAAAAGCCTTGTCTCTACACTTGAAAATTCACCAATTTACACTCAACTGCTTTCGTACCTCGCGCCCACTTGTCACAACTTACCTTACGTCAATGTAATCAAGAGACCACCATGAATTTCTTGAATTCATGTTTAACTGCACAGAATTCTCATGAATTCTTGATCCTGTCGAGTTCTCATTCAAATCCCCATCCTCGTGCTCAATCGAGAGGTGAAAATCTCTCGAAAATTGCGTCTTCGAAATTCAATCAAAAAATCCTTCTCTCAACAACTTTCCAAATTTTACATATTTATCCTTCTTGAATTTCTTTTGTTATTTTATATTCTGTTCTTTTTCATATCCCAACGTTTCTACGTTTGACCCATGACCATTTCCGGACTCATAACTGTCAGAAAAATAATTTTTTGAGACATTTTTTGCAAAAAAAAATAATAATACAGCCTTCGGCTACAGGCAACTGATTAGTTTCGTTGTCATTGCAGTTTGAATACAAGGATTGATCGACTCTTGGGTCAAATTGACCCGGAGCAGAAATCTGGGTTTATGTTTTACGCTTTTGGACTTTTGGTGACAATTCAGCAGTTTAAGGCTTTATTTTTGTTGAGAATGCTGTTTTTAGGGACGATTTTTCAAATTAGAATAAATTTGTAACTGTTCGGGTTTCTTCATCCCAATTTTTTTTCGCTCATAGTTTTAATAATTCATAGAAAACTATGTGGTAAAATTTTTCAATTATTCTTTTTTTCATTTTGAAAAATAAACTCGAACTGTTTTAAACTTATCCACAGAACGGTTCAGCCTTCAGCTAATAATTAATAAACTCCTCGCCTGCGGAATAAGCTTTCTGGTTTCGTTGGATAAATTTATTCCGGAAGTGAGTAATATTGAGGTGAATTTAATTGAAAATAAAATCAGTAATCTTGGACCTTAAAATAGTGAATTAAAGAAAAATTCATTCTTTAATAAAAAAAAGGAAAATGTTTTATTCTTCTCGCTCGATCTATTCGGTCAGAATCTCACTTTGTGTCAACACACAGTCACCGAGATTTGCGGGTGCTCCGAATCCATGAATATAAAATTTAGCTTGTTCAAGCTGCGAGCTGAGAAAATGATTTCTTCCATCGGTCAGTTCTCTTTTTCTTTTTTTTTTTTGCAGATTTGCCACTTATAAAAAATTCATGAGAGGGATGATTAACGGCAACAATGGTTTATTCGTTTGTTCTTCGTTCTCTTCATCTTCTTCGAAGTTTCATCAACTTTAATGGATTTCTGGGTTAACAAAATAAAATCTCATTAGATTTTGTCAACTTAGGATTGTGATAAAAATTAAATCAAGTCATTTGCACACCGAATTTGCCCACTACTCGTTATCTTTTCGCCCGTTTACCAGAAATTACTTTGCTCGATGGAACTCCAAGCTGTTTGCTCCAAAAATCTTTTAATGTACTTCGGAAAAAATCAGGTCCTGAATCGGGCGTTAAAATCACGAAAAAAAGAGTTTTTCTGGTGTTTCTTTTTCGAAAAACTCAACAAAAGATGAAAAAAAAGGCATTTAAAGTTTATCCCAGTAGTTTTGTACAGTAAAAAAATGGTTGAACACTGTTTTCTGTTTAACTTTAAAATTTTGTAATATTTTTATCCATAATTAACGAATTTCCTGCTTAATATCCTTTTGAACGTGAATCTTTATTTAAAAAAACGAGAAATGCCACGTTTTTGTAGGCTTTCTCGAAATTATTGTGACGATAGACTGAGAATTCGATTCATTTTCTCAATGATTTGAAAGCTTAATGAAAAAAGGATGAAATTCGTTTTTCATTCAATTAGAAATTAGAAGACTTTGACTTTCAGCAAAAAAAAAAAAATTATTCTCAATTTAGGAAAAAATATGAGTTCAGAGGAATTGACAGTTCGAAAACTTCAATTGGTCAAGTAAAGAAGGGAATTAGTGCATTTGATGGGAATTTGCAGGTTCCATGGTTTTGTCGTAGAAATTTAGGTCCATTAATTTTTCACTCCTTCCCACGTACGACTCAATTTATTGATCAATCAATTTCCTATTGAAACGACAAATAATTAACTCGTAGAATTTGTGAGGAATAAAAATAAATAAAAAAAATTCGGTTTGCGCCTCAAGGATTATTTGCTAAATTTTAAGGGGCCGGAAATGACCGGAAATCGCACAAATTATCGAGTGCTCTAAAGAAAAATTAAGAAATTTTTATTACGAAGGCCCACGCTCTTCTTCGCTCTCGGAGAATGGTTTTTGGTCTTCGTCGATATCATGTGGCACAGCCACCTCCTCGAGGATAATGTCTTCGGCTGGCACTCCTCCATTCAACAGTCTTGCTTGTTCAGCAATTTCCGGAATCTTGTCATGGATCAACTTTTCAACATCAACCTTGTCCAATTCTTCCTGAACTCGTCGCTTTATTGGTCCTTCTACAGCATCCATTATTTGATATCTACAGAAGAAGAAGAAAAAACAATTTTCCATTTATTTTATTGTAAATAAAATGCATACGAACAAATGTTACGAATTGTTTTCAAATAAATACTGAAATAATTATAAAAATAAAGAATCAACACAAATATCCGAAATCTCGTTATTTCTTTGACAGAAATTATATTCCTTCGTCATATTTTTCATTTTTTTTTCAAACAAAGTGTCTCCTTAATTATTTTCATATTTTCGTTCATCAAATCTTCAAATAAAATTAAACACTCGATAAAATCTTCAAAAAAATGTGCAACCTAGTATTTTTGATGTGAATGAAAAACAAGTTAATTTCCGAGTAAAATAAACAAAAATGTATCAATTTTTATGATTTAATTTATTTAAAAAAATTTTTTGAAATAATTTTAAAACGTCATACCTCAAAATATTAGGAATTACATTGACGCTAGCCTCAAGAATATAATCCAATGTGCCAGCACCATGAATTCTCGCTTGAATATTTCCAAGCTCGAGATTCAAATCCTCCAGACACGCTCGCTTACGAGTATCCAACGGCTGGCTAAGCCTCAATTGAACTCTGAAATATTGAATTGTGAAAGAGACTGTTCCAGCCCGCGAGAGCATTCCACCGACAACGCTCACTTCCCAGTGAGTACGGCCTTCGATTTCCTGAGTACCAACGTCCATCGACGCGTACACCTATTGCCGCGGGGGAGAGAGTTCGACAGGGAAGAAAAAAGAACATTTTTTTTTATATCATACTAATTGAAGTTTTTCCAAGCCAATTGGTTGGAAATGTGTGGTTGATTTTATACAATTTTATGGATATTCGTGTATTAATTCTTCAAATGTTCAAACGAAGACAAAATAAATAGTGTTAACGTTTATTAAATAGCGAACAAAAAAGTTATGGGAAGAAAAAGAAATCCTGAAACTTTTGGACAGATAATAAGTCGATTCCTACCAAATCGAAGCAACCAAACTATTCGTAATCACTTTAAAATTGAATCAATACTGAAGAAATCTAAGAACAACCGCGATAATAAGTTAAAATAGTTGTAAAAGAGTAATAAAGACGAAAAATCAATGATACGTAAAAATTAATGATCAGAGTTTAAAAATTGCTCTAATTAAATCAAAATATACAGATGAAAACTGCAAATTATTGGTTTGACAGTGTGTTTCATTATAAAATAATGAATTTAATGTATTTTTTAGACTTTTAACCTGTTTTTATGATTCATAAAAAATTAATAAAATATATTGAATCCTTCATTTTGTAATGAAGGCTGTAACACTGTCCGAAAAACTATTAATCAACATTTTTCAACTGTCATTTTTGTTTCAATTTGAGCATTGCCTTATGGTTGCTTTCTGGTCCGAAGCTAACCATTGCAACACTTTGAGACAATTGCTTTTTGGTTTTCTAAAGTTTATAAGCAATAATTGGAACCTGAAAGCAACCACGTTCCTTAGTTTTCCCGTAGATGGTTTATGGTTTCTTTATGTTTTAAAACAGCTGTCGAGTTGGGTTTTTATTCTAGCGTTTTTCCATGTTTCATGGTGAGAAAAACAAGGACAAACGTACAAAGAAAAATCCGAGAACCAATTTGCAACGGAATTTATGATTAAAAAACAAGGGTTGCTTTGATTCACCAGGCCCCAGGGTTACATCACGAGAGATTCTGCAACTATTGTTCCAGTGTTCATGGATCTGGACAAAAGCCATGATTACATCCATTTGCAGGGGCCATAGTCTCTAATACCCATGAATTTCTACCTGGTTTGTGTTTGTACATTGGCTGATTGGAGTTAAGAGAACGAACAAGACGAAAACAATAGTTGTTGGAAACCGTTCTTACAAAATTCGTACAAAATTTTCATTCAAAGTTAATAATTTCGAGAATATCTGGAAATTGAGGTGTCTAAATAAATTTTTTCGGTAAAACTTCCATTGATTTATTTCTTGAATTAAAAAAAAAGTCTCTACCATTCTCTTCAACTTTTCAACAAGAACAACTTTTTAAATCGCTTTTTTTATCCTTGTTTTACATTTAAATGAGAAACTTTGTATATAATTTCTTTAACTCACTGTTCCATTCTCCATGGTGAGTGTTATATTCCCAACTCGATAGAAACTCGCGATCCCAGTCAGCCAAGTATGACTCGAAGTAAAGATGAAAATACCGGCCTTCTGCGAATAATCCTTGACCCTGTAAGGATCGTAACCCATATCTGATACTTGTTTGCGAGCCTCAGCGACTGCCATATCGAAGGGCGAAATCGAGTTTGGGAAGTACTGCGGCAACTGCGATATCTGCTTGTTAACTTCGCCCCTGCAAACATGAGATACGACGATGTTTGTGTACATTTCACGAGGAACAGCCATGTCCAGTATTGAGACATATTCAACATGATATTCTTGTGTACATACATTTCACTGCATTTTTTGCAAATCAATCAAATTTCATTTCATAAATATTAATTGATCGTAAAACAAAAGTTTTCTTAAAACGTCACTGTCACGTTCAAAAGTTAACTCTTCGGTTAATTTTTTGGAAAATTCGATACAATTTCTCTGGAATAATCTATTATTATAAGTTTTTTTCATAATTTGAAGTATTTTTGGAAAATTGCTAATTGTTGATGAAATCATTTTGAATTCAAAAACTCTGCACACTTTTGGAAACGATTTTAAAAGCTTGAGACGATTAAATCAAAATGTTTTTGACAGATCGAATTTTTTCTGCTCTCTTTGTGAATTTGAAGCCTTAATTGTTCAAGTATGATTGCCAAGAAAAAAAATATAGTTAAAAGCGTACATTAACGTTTGTAACTGTTTTTTGAAATGAAATATTCATTGGCTCCTGAATTGGGAAGTAAAAATGTGAATTGCGTTGCAATATCGTTATTCAAAGTAACGAGATCTTCGATGGCTACTGAACTTTCGTGCTTTCTAGAATCCTCGGATGCCACGACTGCGATACCATTTTCTGGTACAAACGTATATATAGTAGTTGTATATTTATATATACACATATATATAAATGAAGTATAAATTGGATTGCATTGTAATCAAGTTGTGTTACCGGACTGGCGTAAAATATCAAAGTTATACAGGGTTTCTCTGGCCTCGAACGAGTTTTCCCGTAGAAGACCCAATAGCTTAATTAGACTTTGCTTCAGTCGGAAGTTGTTAATGAGACCAAGCCGCAACGTGAACGCGGAGAATAGTTTAGATACAGGACCGCGCTCGCGCGCGGTTTAAATTCGTACGAGGCGACGAAACTCTAGGTGGAGTATTAAGAAAGTCAATTTTCGTGAATCAAAATCTTTGGAATTGAAATGCGAGAATAAAACGAGGCAGACAAACACGTGCAAAGTTACGAAACCAAAACAAAAACATGGAAAAAAAAGTATGATTAAATATTCTCATTGAAATGAAGTTTTTTTTCTCGACTTGCATAAAATCGTATTAATTTTTTATTTTAATTACTCTCGTCGAGTTTTTTTGTGATGGATTATTTATATTTAATGTTTATCGAAACGTACCTAACATTTGTGTTGACTTCCTTAAGTATAAAAGGCTTGATACCATCAAAAATAAATGTTCCAACAGAATTAATGACTCCCTGAAAGACTGAGCCAAGAAAACCAAGATTTTTGAAATCCAAGTCAATGTTTTCGAAAGTCAAATCCATGTCGATGTCCTGGGCATGAAGTTTCCCGTCAGCCCCAACCTCCAGCCTTGCAACACCCTGGACGATAACGTCACTCAGCTTCACTGTGAAATCACCAGCTGATCTTGAAAGCCAAGATGCCAGAGTGTAAAGTCCGCGTATGTCCAGTGTTTCGATGCTGAGAGCCACTGAAACCTTGAACGAAATAACAAAATGTAGAATATTCTTTCGTATTAACGAGGTTCGACCGCCATAATCATAATAATGTATACAAAGTAACGGCAAAATGATCAAATACAATTTTTCCAAGATCATTTTTTGAAATTTTGCGTGAATCTTCTTGAGCGTCGTATTATAATGTGTTAAAAATTTGAGAAGGTTTCACCGTCTGGTAATCGAGATATTCAGTGTTTAAAATCGCAACTTTATCACGAGGTCTTATGGGAAGTTACGAAAAAAGACGATATTTTACAACTAAAAACTCGATTTCTAAACGGTCAAACTTCCTCAAATTTGACCCACAGTTGAGTATGACTGTTAAGAAGATTCATACGAATTTTGAACAATTAAACTTGGAATTTATCGAACGCATGAGAAACGATCGAACTTTCTGAAACTGGTGAAAACTTCGATTGAGATATTTGATGCTTGGAATTTTGAAAATGTCTTGAAACGAGCTCAAGGTCATTGATGGATTGGAAAAAGAAATGATGTCACCAGGAATGAAGCACGTGGAAGATGATTTCTCACCTGCATGAGTGCCAATTCGGATCGCACGTGTTCAATGCGAAACTTGGACAAGCCATAAACTTTGATCTCCTTCAAATTCATGGTGTACATGGAAAAAGAATGTTTCATGTCTGGCACGTCCATTGGATCAGGAATAGGAGCACCAGGTAGTCCAAGAGGATCAGGTTGTTGATAGTGCTTGAGGATCAGTCTAATATGATCGCCGAGACGTTTCTCGCCCTCGGCCAATTTCGCTTCAACGTCATCGTCTGGAAGGAGGCAACACACAAAAGTTTTGATATTTAGAAAATTCTCAACTCTGCGGAACTTCCGCGTATCCGTAACATATGTGCATATGTAACGAGGCGATCGATCATCGCGTCAGCGAAGTTTTCTTTCACGAGAGAAAAAAAAAAGAAGAAAATAAAACAAGTCGCACGTCGAAATATCTTACGAAATGGATCACTCGGGTTGGATGTGACGATGATGCGCGAAACATCTTTGAGTTTCAATGGTCGATAACACTCCGGTCGTTTAATCAAATCGCTATCATTCAATTGACGAGAAAAAAAAATGTATTTTTTTTAATTGAATTAAGGTCAGGTGCCTTTTCAACCCACCATTTAGGCTCGTGTCACAGCTGCAAGCGACTCCACACGCCAAAATTAACACTAATTTCAACAGTTTCATTTCACTCCACGAGCATCGACCGAACAGATGAATTTTAAAAGTGCACGCTTCCAAAAGCAATGCTGGTCAACGCTGGAAAACGATAGAAATGCCGGAAACGTTTTATAACTCGTGATATATATCTCGGAGCATGCTTCTTGTAGAATGAGTAGAGCGGTTGTAAACTACACTAATGCGTCGAAGATGACGGGGATTTTACGTCGGCAAACTCCCGGCCTATCACTGAGGTCATTAGGAGACCGAGGGTCAATCGCTTTTATCTGCTTCCATCCCCTCCCTCCCTCTCTCCGTGCTCGCTTTACTTCTCAAACCCTCTTCTTCCCCCTTCGTCCTCATACTACGATAAATTAATCGTGTTTGTATCTTCCCCTCCGCATCTCTCTTCCTCTCGTCGCTCTCCTACACGCTCATTTTTCACACTTGAAGAAATCATCCATTACCAATTATTAATATTGGCCTACATTCCAATAAACTTTATAAAAAAATACGCTTTTTTTCAAACGTCAGCATAAAAAAGTAAGGGAACGAATTTTTTGGTTACTTTGGTCCATTTTGGTAATTTGTTTTCTTGTTTTTTTTTGTAAGGCACAAAAAAGTTACTTGTTTCGAATTTTTTAATCAAAACAGTGACGTGGTGATTTAGTTGAATAAAAAGAATTTGTTTTCGAAGTATTTCGAATTGTAAAAAAAATAACAAACTGACCCGAGGCATAAAAAAAAATCTGCTACTTCTGGCACAGTATTTTGGAAATTTAATTTGATTAAATGACGAAAAATCTTTTGCTCTTTTTCTGTTTTTAATCGAATTATTTCGCAATTATTTATTATTGATTAAATATTTGGTTAATTCAAATTTAATTCTACCAAATGGAATAAAAAAATCTTTTTAATTTGTTGCTCTTTTCTTTTTTCTATAGACAACAAGCTTTTTTCTATTTTTAATCAAAATATGCAAAACTCGATTATTTGCCATCTCACCATTGTGCGAAACGTCATTGCAGGGTCGCCAGAAATTTCGTCTTGTAATAGAGGGTGTTTAGGTAGATAACACAGAGAGGTTGTGAAGAGCGAGAGAACGAGGTGCCTGCTTTGTTCTATAGTCACCACCTATAAGAGCATACATGACTAGGGTGACGGTGTACAAACACACTCGGCATAGAATCACTCGATGTGCACCCATGTTAATATACAGGGTGAGTCATATAATCCCACCCAAATTTCGTATCACGAAAAACAGTCATTTTTCAAGGCCAGAGATAGTAGAACCGAGAAATCTTGATTTCTGGGCGAGTAAAAAAAACAGTGTATTTCGAATTTTCAAGCAAGAACATTTTCCATCTAAAAAAATTATCCAAAGTATTCAAATCTCGTTTTTTGGACCCGAGCGACATTTTTCTGTCAATGTTTTGTGGCAATTTCGTCGACATTTTCCTAATTATTTTAATATCAAAAGTTAGGCCCAGAGACAGTTACGAAAACGTGGAAATTTTGAAATTGCTGCAAATTTTATTGATAGACACAAAAATGTTGAAAAATTCGCTGCAAAAGTCGAATTCGTCGTAATGTTGAGAGTGTGACACGAAAAAATCGAAACTGAGCAATTTTTTAATGAAAATTCGTCAAAAAAACGATTTACTTTATCACCACGTCTGAATTTTTGAAAAAAAACTCGAATTCTTGGGTCTCTTAGACCCAGAGAGCACTAAACAGCCCTCGTCTATATTTTCCGACCCCGAGGCTTATTGCAGCTTATTTTGGTGAATCTTTTCGTCAAGTTTCATGTTTTTCGGAGGAAATTAGTCACCCTGTATATATAAACAACGATATTATATATACAAGGCTATAACGTCGCTCTTTCATCGTCGTACATGCCCAAATCGCGTCTACGTCCACAAGCTTTGTGTGCAATCTCTCCTGTCCCGAGATTCCTTCGTGTGCATACAATTGCTCTATGTGCTTTGCCCAATTCTCCAAGTCATAAGGCCATTATTCTCCATGACGAATAAATAAGAGGTACGTCCTTATGTTCCTCAGTAATTGATATCCACTATAAACGCTATTTCACTTTCAATGAGACACGTGTATTCGTAAATGTAAATCGGTTGTATGTGTGTGTGTGTGTGTGTGTGTGAGAGAGAGAGAGAGAGAAAGAGAGAGAGTGAGAAAGAGAGAGAGAGAGAGAGAGAAAGAGAAAGATAGACAGAGAGAGAGAGAGAGAGAAAGAGAGACAGAGGGAGAAAATATCGCGTAACGTTACTGCCTAAAACGCATACTGTTCGTATCTAGATTTGTTCGTGACTGTTGTTCCTCCAATAGCAGAAAATCTGTTCGTTGCGTTGAAATCTATTGAGTTTTTCATTGTTGCCCTCTATAATTGCATTTGTTGAAAAAACGAAAAAAAAAAGCATAAAGAACAAAGGAAATAAAAATACAAAAGATCGTTGTAATTGATATTTGGTTTTTGTTTGCCAGCCATTTTGAAAATATGTTTCGTTGAATAATGAATCTTTGGAACTGGTTTTTCGAAAAGTCGAAGCCAAAAAAACTGTGAAGCAACATCGTTATTCTTTCGAATAGCAACATCGAATCTTTTTCATGTTTTTACCAGAAATGTTGACGTTTTGAATAAAAAAATTCAACATCCAGTGGTTTTTGCTTTTTCTATGAATCGACGTTGCGAAATAATGGTTACAAAGTTTGTGTACGCTTTCTTGGTACGTAGTGACACACTTTGTTCTCGGAATTCTTTTTTTTTCTTTTTATGTAATGCTCAGAAAACATGTTTGCAGTGGTTTGGTTGTTTTTCAATTTTTTTTTCATCAGGGAAATTGTTTTGTTAATACAAATGTTTGGATAACGTGAGCCTCTGGTTTTTTTCGTTTTTAATATATTTAGGCACACAGATATTCTTTTTTTTCTGTATGATTCGTAAGTTTTTTGATATTTTCAGGAAAATTTCATGGTAGAGCGAGTTTTTTTTGGGAAACTCGAGCCCCTCGTTTGATATTTATTTTTTCATGAAAATATTCAAGTAACTTATTTTTTTGATGATATTTGTGACGTAAATTCTGTTGAAATGATTTTTTTTGTGGAGCAATGATCATTATTTAAAGTTGGAAATTTGCGGTCTAATATTCAACTATTTTTATCGTCAATACCTTCAATTGCGTTGTAACAATTTCAGTTGATATTGAAGAAACCCGATTTATCGACTGTCGAGTGGACTTAAAATCTCCAGAATTAAATCGATTAGAATTTAGAAAAATCATTTTTTCTTAAAGACAGGACGAAGGATTGACTAGAAAATTCCTTATACAAGACATTTCGATAAAAACCTTTAGAATGTAAAAAAAATTCATTCAAATATCTACGGCTGATAACACAGGTCTCTGCCAAAAATGCGCGAAAATTGGTTCTGGACAGTTTTCTGCTGTCGGTCTGTAAAACAAAATGGTGAAAAAAATGAACGATAGTTGTGAAGGATAATGTTTTTCGAAAACAAAGTGTTGAATTTTCTGTACCGAATTGACTCTTGACATTGCAGTGCTCCATCGATAATTATTACCGAGTACAGAAAATTTCCACGATTGAACAATAAACCTCCGGTAATTGTTCAATTTTATTTGATTTTTCATAATTTATCATATTTTCGTTACGATTTTACGGCAGCTCGGCGGATCATGAGGTTAAGCATCCCGGAGTGAGGTCAGTACTTGGTTGGGTGACCGCTTAGCCATGCCCCAGCTCGCGTACCAATCGCTAAACGGGGGGCAATTTTTCTGAGTTTCTGATGATGCTAAACAACTAAAACTCTGTTAAAATAAAGTCGCCTGTACCGGCCAGGGTTTTCCACAGTTTCCCTTGGCCCTCGTGCATATGCGATTCTGTAGTGCATTAGAAAAGAGTGACTGTAGGCAAAACTTTGGGATGGGGTACTCACAGGAACAAGAACAATAAAGAGACCCTTGTGGGTCTTTACGACCCCTACGACGCAGGAACACTGAAAAAAAAATGGAAAAAAAAATTAACGTAACAAACGAATAAGCATATCTTTGCAACATCAGTTTTTATTTCGCAATGTAGAAACTCATCGGGTTTTTAAATGGCTCAATAACAACGATGACAATATATCAGGTCTTTGTTTGTTTGTTGATCAACATAAATATATAATAACTAATGATATAGCGATAAGAGCGAGATAGTAGCATGGAATAAATAAAATTGATGGAAGAAATACAACGATGTTATTTTTCTAAATGGAATTACGATATTAATATACACTTTTGTTCTTTTCAAATTTGTGAGTTCAGCCTCCGCGTCTTGACTTTCTATATATTATTTCTTTCAGGTTTCGATTGGAGGGTTTTTTACATGTTTGTTTTTTTTTCTCACATTTATCATCATTAATACGATTGGGCTGTTGTAAAAAATAGCGCTATGTGAAATATCTCGAAGGACTCTATGAACTTGCCTTTTCTTCTGTTTTTTTTTCTGCTCAAGCTTAATTAATGAACTTTTATGGATTAGCCCACTTCGAGATAAACGATTTATTTATATTTAACTCGTTCGTTTTGGGACTTGCTCTTCCTCGCTACTCACACCTTCACTCTCTTCTTCTTCTTCTTCCTCCTCTTCTTCTTCGTCATCATCTTCCTCCTCTTTCGAATCTTCGTTTTCGTTCTGTTCCGAATCCACTGTTTTGTGCTTTTCTTTATCTTCTTCTTCTTCTTCTTCTTCTTCTTCATCGTCTTCTTCTTCTTCTTCTTCCTCTTCTTCATCCTCGTCGTCTGTACTGTTCGTCACAACCGTTTTCACTTTATTTTCCATTTGATTTACGGTTTTATCGGAAATCTTCTCTGCTCCGGAAACTTTTATTTCTTCCTCCTCGTCCTCGTCACTCGCTTCGTTCTCGTCCGCCTCGTCATCTTCCTCGTAATTCTCGTCGTTCTCTTCCTCTTCGTCGTCCTCTTCCACTTCGCTCTCCTCTTCTTCCTCCTCCTCCTCTTCTTCTTCTTCTTCCTCTTCTTCGGAACCTTCTCCGACCTCGGAGCCTTCCTTCACTTTGTTCGATTCAGGACCCACAGCTTTTGCTACATTTTCCGACTCCCTTTTCTCTCGTGTCTCCACTGCTCTCGACGATGTTTCTTTTTCTCCGAGACTCTCTTCCTCGGTTTCCTTTATTCGTGCAAAAAAAACTTTTAATACCTTTTCATGATCGAGTTCGACTTTCCAGCCGAATTTTCGGGAAAAAAATCGATTTTTTGTTTCAATAAACAGAAAAAATCAAAAAGGGCTCGAAAAAAATATCATTCTTCATAAAAATAAATAGATTTAGCAATTTTTTTAAATTCTTATCTATTCCTCAATGATGTGGCATTGCTTTTTTCTGCCCACAGAATAAATCGTTTGGAAAAATGAAATATTCGAGAAACAATCAATCAAAAAATACAAAACTAGTCAAATTTGCTGAAGGGGTGAAAATTCTTTCTAATTATTCTCTCGTTTGGATGAATAGCCATTTGGGGGGATAAAAAATTAAAAGCGGTTCACTTTTTCTCTCTCTCACTCAATGGAAACAAACAAATCTGCAGCTTTGGGAAACCGAAGGTAACTACGGTTAATATTTGTTAGTATTTTCAAAGATTGACTATTAGAGCGAAACTTTGTAATGAAATTATTAAGAGATTCACCAAATAATAAATGGCTCCGAAGATTTTTCATTTTTGATCGATTCAGTTGGCTTGTAAATTCTAATACTTCCTTACAGCTTGATTTTGATCGTGACTGATGAGTGACAGGGTCATTTTGCCTGATAATACCACCGGCGCTTCTGTATCGTCCTCCGAATTTTCAGCTTGTGTCTCCGAATCCGTTACCAGCAATTCGCACTGTGGTGGCAACGCACCTTCCAGGTAAATTGGTTTTGGTGGAGTCAATTCTCGTTCTGGTTGACTGAGGAGACAAAATTTCTTCATTATGTACGAGCAAAAAATTTTTATTCATTTTTTAAAACCATTTTTCCGCTTGTATTTTATTTTTTTCCATTTCCAAAAAATCCTCAAAGTCTAAACGATTGTTTAAAATTATTCAATGGTAAAAAATTCTCTAATTTGATTTTGCAATAAAATTATAATCAAAATTTGTTTGAAAAAAGTTTTGGAATGTCCGACAGCGAAAAAATTGTTGTAACAATTGTTTTGAGTGCAAATTTCTTCATTCGACATTTTCGTCTTGTTTGCTAACTCGATAAAAATTTAAATTGGAGTGGAGAAAAGGATTTTTTTATAGAAGAAACAATACGATTTTTTTGGAGTCATTAATTTTCCTCCATCTTGGAAAAAATATTCGACAAACTTGTTCACAATTTTGGCCCGAAAAGGCGACCTTTTTAAAAATATAGAAAACAAAACTTTTCACATAATTTTTCAAAGTCGGTTTATATTAATCCAATGAATAATGGGAATAAAAAAAATATTGTCCTTACGTATGGGTGATAATAGGAGTTGTTGGACGACTGATTCTCTGACCACCTTCGCAACAAGCGGTCATTTCCATTCCCATGACTTTGACAGTAGGTGAAGATTCGTCGAGTTCCTCGACTTCGTTCTGGCCTCGTTTACAACATGATCGCATTGCGCATTCGTCCTGCAACTAAAATTATCATTTACACAATCTAAAGTCAGTAGGATTGCGTTTTAAAAACAAAAATTTCCCATAACCGAACAAACAAGCTCGTAAAAAAAATTAAAATAATTCAATTTTTCCTGATTACACTACAGAATAAACTTTTGTTTTGTCACACGAAATTGTTTTGAGATTCAAAAAACAGTAAATCAAATAGTTCAATTGAAAATAATTGAAATTAAAAAAAAAATCATTTGGAGCGACAGAAAAAACTGATCCAATGATTCATCTAATAATTTTATTTGTCCAATTGTTGGATCAATTTTTTAGAGAACGATTATTCAAAAAAATCTGTTGATCATTTTAAAAATCCATCAATTTTAATCCTCAAAGAATTTGCAAAATATTGTAATTAAATAAAATCCAAGAATAATAGAAAAAATATTATTGATGTTTTTAAATAAGAAAAATACGACAAAAATATTTCGAATTTTGTAGAAAATCACAGGCAAAAATAATTTCATGTGACAATAAATTTGGCCAGCCAGTTTATTGGTTCTGTGAAAAAAAGTAAATAAAAAATAAACGAGGTAATCGAGACTCGTTTTAATGGAAACATAACTAATTTTAATATCCTAATAATCATTTCACACGAACATGCACACGCTGTAGCGATATAAACAATGTAGCTGCGAAGAAAAAAAACCAAAGAGCAACATCCACAAACGATCTACACGTTTGTATAATTCATGAATCAATGAAATCCTGATGTTTTTGTTAAAAGTGTGTAAACGAGAGTAATAAAATGCTTTCCTGGTGATATGAAGTCAATAAAAATATTAATAAAACTGCAAAAATCAAATTAAAAAAAAAAAAACCACATGGTTTTTACGATCCGATGAGATAAACTGAAATGTTCAAATCGTCCAAAATGAGTCGACGTTAGACGAGTAACTAGTGATGAGAAAAAAAATGAATAAAAAATCAAGGGAGGGCAAAGAAGTGTACCTTAGAATTTTGGGGAAGAGCTGGCAGACGTTTGGACTTTTCAACGGCATCAACTACTCAAAAGGTAAATAAATTTGTATATAAAACAAAAGTGTACGTTTGAGCATCGTTTAAAAATGAGGTGCGAGTTAAAAATGAGGGGAAATTTTTTATTTGAACTCGAGTGTCGTTTGTGTTCGAATAAAAAAAAATCGAAGTGTCAAATTCGAAGGATCCTGCGTTTTCGTACCATCTTTCCTTTTTTGTTTTCAAAGCTCGTCAAAAACCAATAAATTAACAGCAACGTGCAACGTCTCTAATATCTAAACAATAGACAAACAAATGAGAAAAAAATAATAAAATTAAAATAAATAAAAATAAAAATAATAACTCAAAGAGTTAAAAATTTTGTTTGTTGCAATAATTCGCCACGAAAAAAAAGAAACAAAAACTTTGGTGTCATTGTAAAACCTGTGTATCTTGTTGAGAGCTTTGGCTATTTACGACCGTACGTGACAAGCTGCCCATCTGTACGACTATTCTTTCCATCGCTGCTTCCGTGTCGACCAAACGTTGCCTCAGCTGATCTATCTCTATGTCTCCAGCGGCTTCTAGTTTTTCGTCCAGCATGTGCAACAACATTATACCAACACCGATTCAGAATATTCGATTCGCCTGATTTACCAAAATTCGTCATCGTTGTTTCTCTCTTTCGTACACAAACACACACACAGACGCGCGCAATCATTCTTGTACATATATTTAGACAAAAATCATTGTAAAGTGAATTTTGAGTGCGAAACATTGGAAGCTTTTGTTTTACGTCGAGTGCTGACGATTTTTTTTGCAGATTTTCGAAATTATTGAATCGAGAATTCTTTGCTGTGTGGCTTTGACATTATGACACTTGCAGTTACGAATTTTTTGCAGCAAACTCAACGTGACCGAAGCAGTGAACATTTTTTTGTATCGAGCAACAAGTTGCTATTAATTTTCCTACGTACTTGGTTGAAAAATGGATAAAATGATGTTTTTTTTTTTTGTAAATATTTTGATAGGGATTTGTGATACTCGTCGACTGGGTGATTTTGCAATTCGTCTCTTAAATACATTTTTCAAAGTGTTTTTTTTTTTTTTTGGCAATTTTTATTTTGTACTTACGCTCTTTTAACTCCTCAATCGTTGGAACTGGTCTCATTGGCGATGGCGAACGCTCCTTTCTGTAGCAAGGCACTCCGGTCATTGCACTCGTCAGGATTTCTGGGTTGAATACTTTGTTTCTAAACTCTCTTTCTGCGATAGGATTTTGGTATTCTGCGTATATCGTGTTGTCCGAGTTTTTTCGCATGACCTACAAACAAATTTGAAAATCAGATCCTCGGAATCCATAATTTTTTTAACAATCGTCGTTATTATCGGGGGTCTTTGGGACCTAGTTAACTTTACGTACTGATGACTCGAAAAAAAAGGTATTCTTGCAGAAATTCGTATGAAAACAAGGGAAAATTTTTTCAATTGTTTGTTCACTGATGCGCTTCGAGACAATTTTATTATTTATCGTCTTTTTCGATATTCGATGCGTAACTCTTTTGTTTTTGGTGGAAATAAGTTTTAAAAATTCGTTATATAGTTCGTGGAAATATGATTTAAAAGATGACGAAACTTGGTTGAATTCTAATGAATTTTTTTTCAAAATTGTTTGATACAATTTAAATTTGACTGTGCAGACCACAGTTTCTGGTTTATTTGAATTTTTACCAAATAATTAAGGGGGGAAACCACGTAAAAAAGCTTATTTTCGGTGATACTTTAGGATTTTTTTTTCGTGGGTAAAATTAATTAGAATTCAACAAAATTCTGACATCGTTTTAACCATATTTTGATCAACTGCAATGAATTTATGAAAATATTTCCAACCAAAAATGACAGAGTGACGGCCTGAAGTCCGCTGACGGTCGTGGTCCAGAGTTTTTCGATTGCGGGACGTGTGGCCATTCCAATTTTGATCTGATATCGAAAAAGTTTTTATTTTACATTGATAACCTATTTTGTGAGAATATGAACCTCAATACAGGTGGAAATAATGAAAATTGAAAGTTTAGCAGCCTTTGGAAAAATTTTCTTCAATTATCGCAATATTTTTTCATCAATTAAGCAAATAAAGGCACCTTCAAAATCATGATATCATCTCAAACGTTGGTTCATATTCTCACAAAAGAAGTTATCAATGTTGAATAAAAACTTTTTGAATGTCAGATAAAAATTGGAATCCCCACACGTCCCGCAATCGGAAAACTCTGCACCACGACCGTCAGCGGACTTCAGGGCGTAACTCTGTCATTTTTGGTTGAAAATATATTTAAAAATTCATCACAGTCCATCGAAATATGATTAAAATGATGTCGGAATTTTTTTGAATTCTGATTAATTCTACCCACGAAAAAAAAATCTTAAAGCATCACCGAAAATACGCTTCCTAATGTGGCTTCCTCCCTTAAAACGTATCAACTCGTTTATTGAATTTGTCTTATAAAAACGATTCAGATGCCGACCATCACGATCAATACTCACCTTAGCAATGGTGTAGAGGAAAAAGACGAATATTGCGAGGGTGTAAAGTGGCATGACCATTCCCATACTATTGCTTGTACTTGGTGCTGCGACAACGCGACCAGCGGCGCCTAAAGGGGGTCTCATTTTTTCAATGACGACTCGATCCGGTCGGCCATCAATTTTTGGAACAATATGTGACGAAGGAATGGCCCTGCCACGTTGTTGCAATGCCGGATGAAGTCCACCAGCGTGTGGTGGTACTCGTCGCTCTTGTCTCATTGGACCTGGGATCCAGAAATTGAAATAGTAAAAAAAAAAAGGACAAAAAAGGAAAAGAAGAATTGAATCATAGGCAACTCTGTGCAAAAGCAAGTTTTATTAATACATGAAAACCAAAGAAAAATCAAGTTTATTAGTCATACGAAAAACGAAGCAGGAGTATTAATAGATTTTTTTTTTGTCGTTATTTTGTAACATTGCGTTGGACACGATGAGAAAATTGTACTGGGAAATTTGACAATTCGCCAATCTGCCGGACGGTCGACGTCTCTTCGCGTAGGATAACATTTTTTTTTCTTCTTTCTTTTTTTTTCTCTTCTCTTTTTGGCTATCGTCCAAAATGACATGGACAGCTTTCAGACCACAATCCATTTATACTCCGAACGACCTTTGCAATGTTAGAAAGTCTTCAAAAGCCTTACCTTGTGCTATTGTAATTTGGATTTTGGAAATATTTTCTAAATCATTTGTTTGTCGAATTGCCGGGTACGAGATTTTTTGACGAAATCGATAATTCTATCGTAATTATCGGCGATTTGAAATTTGTATCAAAAAAATGATATTTTTGGATTTCAAAATCATTCGCTCGTCAGAATGTTCCCAAAAATTCTAATTGGACGAACAAAACTCGAGTTTTTCTTCAAATTTACTTCTCAAGAAAAAAAAAAGCAGCCAGTAAACTCGATTTTGGAATATTTAACAATTCCAATTAATGCTCGATTGATAATATTTGTTGCCATCATAAATCGTAATCGAATTCATACATTTTGTGATAAAAATAATCTTTTTCAAGCTTGTGCCAAGAATTCGAATTGAAATTAATTTTCTGTCTCAAATATTTTATAATTTATATGTAAATTTAGACTACGAAAATAGTAGAACTTTTTTATCTGGACATTTGAGGATTCGACAGAAAAAATAAAAAAAAAACAACGAAATAAAAACGAAAATAATGCTGGACGACTTTTCGTTGCTTTTTGACGCTACAGCTTCCAACAACATCGATTTATTTGTTCAAAAAATATTTGGTTAATTATCATATTTATTAATTATGATAAAAATCAAATTTCCAACTCGATAATTAGTATTTTAACAACCACAATTAATGCAAAATGTCACTTCAAAAGCGAGATTGTAAAAAAAAAACGTTCTCACGTTAATTAAGACAATTGGTATTAATGCTGATTGATTAATATAATTTGAAGGAATTAGTATCAAACGAGTCTCGTAGTATTTTGACATATTCTTACTGTGAGGCATTAAAATATGATATCTTATAAGATGTGGAGTTCCCAATTGTGATAGTGGAACACCAAATTGATTTTTCAGGCACAACGAGCTATTGAAACTCCTTATCTCTTCCAAAACTTGTTTATACGTTTTGCCGAGTCTCTCTTTCTCAGCGAGAAAGGAGGAGAGATCTATACCACATCTCGCTAAAACTTCGTCCCTGCAGAAACTCGCACTCTGAGGCGTTAATTTGTTTGATTTCAAAGCATCTCGTACTCGAGGATCGACTTGATGATGCCTTATTATGTTTTTACACATCTCTTGCATTATGTCCACTGCATTCACGTCGCTTTCGAATATCAAATCGCAGCAAGCTAACAACATTTTTGTAAAACAATATTTACTACTTTGAATCGTCGGTTTTTTTCATTATTCATTTTTAAAAAAGAAACGAAATGATGCTCAATATTTTCGCAACGATGAAAAAAAAAAAATTCGTGGCTCATCAAATTTCGTGTAGAAATCAAAATTCTTAATAAATTCATCGAAAATTTATAAATTTATGAAACGAAAGATTCATCCTGTCGTGTTTACCATCGCCACGACCTACGATATTGTTATTTATTGTTGTTTTTATTCTTTTCGTTGAAAAAAAAACTGTTCATTTGATAATAACCGATTTCCAAATTATTCGGGTTTTCGTTGCTCGAGTATTTGCTTTTAACCAAAATTTCGTAATTTCTTGGAAAAGAAAACAAAAAATAAACTTTTACTGCTAACTCGTCAGGATATTTGAAGCCTGAATCGTTGGAATGTTACGAAAAATAAATATTTTCGTTAATCAATTATGTTATTTTTTGATCTGTCTCGAATATTTATTGAGATTTGCTTTTCAAGATTTCAAAAAAAGAAGAAGAAACAAACCGTCTATCTAAATTCTCAGCTTTAGTAAATAAACAAGATTAAAAAAAAAATTACTTGGATTTTCCAAATACCAAAGATACAAGTTTCGAATCGACGTTATTAAGAAATTCGTAATGTTTCCAAGATGGCCGAATTTTTGGAAAATTTAGTCCAATGCTAAAAGTCTGATGGAACAGTTTTTCGACACCCTTGAAACCCGTGTTTGTACAGTAGACTATAAAATCGTACTGAGAATTTCGATGTTTTCGTATTTTTTCGTGACAATAACAAAAAAAAAACAACACCAGGAATAATAACAATAATTATGATTGTAATTTTGATCGATAATTATAATAAACTGTTGCTCATACTTATAAATAACAAGTAAAAATATTCGATGAATGTAAAAGTGAAGAAAGTGATAATAATAACTCACCAGGTCCATCGATGGGGGTGTGGATTGTATTGACAGGAGAACTGAACATGGGATAAAGAATTTTGGGCCACAAAAGAGCGAAACATCCGGCAACAATGGCGCAAACGATAATACACTTTCGTTGACCGAATTCGTTGTGATCCGCCATTTTTCGTCGTGTTTCTTCGTTCGTAATCGTCTCGTTATAACTTCGCGTTGCGCTTCGATTCATGGCTCTCGGGGTTATTCAAATGTTTATTCAATTAGTTATTGTGTTAAGATTTGAACGCGTATTTCTTTTGATGTTGTTGTTATAAGCGTTGTGTATTAACCGCGCGTGTTTACTATGAAGAATCACATCCAGGGCCACCCCACCCAATCATCGGACAACCGAACACAGCACACACCACCACACATTTACGCAAGCGCGTCGAGCCCAAAATCCAACAATTTGTACGTGTATATATGAAAAAAGAGAGAGAGAGAGAGGGAGGGAAGATTGGTTCGAGAAAAAAAACAGAACGTTTTGTATTCCCGTCAAGTAGCAGCCCCAGCAGAAGATGAGGAGCGCACTTGTCGTCTGCTATTTCTGTCAATAGACCAAGGCCGTCACTGAGAATCTACGTACCCCCCGACTCCCTAATTTATTTTGTACTCTGACGCTCTTTTACGCCTCTGCGCATGCCTCACTATTCTCAACCCTGTGAAGTTGCTCGGTATACTTTGAGCGTTATTTTTTCAAATTTTCCTAGAAACGCATACGCTTTTTCCGTCGCTTAAATTTATTCTCTTTTACCCTCTTTCGAATTTTCTTTTCACTGAAATAAAACAGTCATAACTTTATATAAAAATGCATCGGACATTCACTTTTACTTTTTAATGTGCAAATTTTCAATTTTTCATTTCTACATTTTAAATTATTTTCGGCAATTCTTTTCTTTTACCCGACGGGTGCTTATTGAGTTCCTGGAAATCGTTTAAACTTGTTGTGGCTTATGAATAAATGGCAAAAAGTATACTGACCTAAAAAAAGAGGAAAATGAACAAAAAATCATTGAAAATCAAAATTAATTCATAATAATTACCCAAGAATTTTATAAACGAAATTACTTATTCGGTGTATTATCGACTGAACACAGTCTCGGGTTGGTCGAGTTTGTAGTATCGACTGAGTAAAGTGTGTAAACTCGAAAGTTTAAAAAATCGACCGCAACGAAGAGAGCGCCACGTGGAAAGGAGCTGCTGCTGATTGGGAGATATCTCGGGTTGGTGCATTATTATTTTCCTTGTCTACCGTCATGGCTGACTCACTTCATGCATATACACACAATATCCACGTATAAACACGTATATACAGGTACAAACGCATATAGATGTAAAACGACTAGGAAAAGAAAAAAATGGGGGTTTGAGTTGGTCGGGAATGAAAGACACAACGGGATGAGAAAGAGAGAAAGAGAACCCTTTTGCTTTGATACGATAACAAACGATGACTACAGCTGAGTTGATAGTTATAGTAATGTAGTGCAAATAAAATCGGGTACAATCAAAGTGAATAAAGTGTAGTGAGAGAGAGAGAGAGAGAGAAAGAAGCGAACGAACAAAACGTGAAGTATATATTAATTGGAACAAAGAAACTGAAGGACTAAAAACACAATAAAACAGTGCGCGAGGTGTAATAGTCCGTGAATTCTGATTTCGTTGTCGTTCGCCCACACACGGACTATCAAAATAATAATAATTCTTTTTCAAGTTTACAAGTGCTTCACCCTTTGGGGTTCCACCGAGAGATTCCCAGATGCTTGACTCCGACGATTATACGTAACATATATATAGCACGAGTGTTTATATTCGCGAAAAAGTCGAGAGGGGAAGAAGAAGAAAAAAAACAAACAGTGTGTCTATAAGCGCGGAGCGTCCGCAAAAGCCATAACCCGTAAAAATCATGAACACACTAAGCGAATTTTGTTCCCTGTTTTGCTGTCCTCCCTGTCCGTCCAGAATCGTAGCCAAACTTGCGTTCGCACCGCCCGAGCCAACGTACAGTTTTATCGAGGACGAAGGCACCAAATTCACAATATCTTTTTCAAAACGTGCGGAATGGAACTTCTCCGAACGAGAGAAAGAATCCGTCGAAGGCTTTTACGCCCGTACGTCACGCGGCAATCGCATTGCTTGTCTCTTTGTTCGTTGCTCCGCTACCGCACGATTTACCATTCTTTTTTCACACGGTAACGCCGTCGATCTCGGACAAATGTCCAGCTTTTATCTCAGCCTCGGATCACAAATCAATTGCAACATATTCAGCTACGATTACTCCGGCTACGGAGTCTCCGGTGGTAAACCCTCTGAAAAAAATCTATACGCCGATATCGACGCAGCCTGGCACGCTCTCAGAACTCGCTATGGAATCAGCCCTGAAAATATCATTCTCTACGGCCAAAGCATCGGCACCGTTCCCACCGTCGATCTCGCCACTCGATACGAAGTCGGCGCCGTCGTTTTACACTCTCCGCTTATGTCCGGAATGCGAGTCGCTTTTCCTAACACCAAACGCACCTGGTTCTTCGACGCTTTCCTCAGGTACCAACAACTTGCCTCCGTTTTACCGCAGAATTGAACTCTTGTGTTTATTTTTTTCAATTTTGACATTTGCAGCTTCGGAACACAACAAAATTGCTTCGTTTTTAGTTGTCCCAATTTTTCGGTCATCCAGGATCGTTGGGAATTGCAAAGGACTGGTTAAACAGTTTTTTTGAAAGTTTTTGGTTGTAAATTTATGAGAAAAATGAAGATTTCAACATTTTTTTAAAATGATGAATAAAAAATATATTTTTTGCTGGCTTCCAATGATGCAAACTTCAATATTCTCAGACGATTTTAATCCGAAAGTAATCAATCGATAAACAGATATTTTTTTCAGCGTTTCAACGATACAAACTTTTGTACGAATCTTGCATTTTGTCAATAATCAAATTTATTTGCAGCTTTGAACTACAAACATTTTCCAAATTATGCTGGACAGTAAAAACCCTCGGGGTACAAACAAAGTTTTGTCATTATCAACCATCAAGCCAATACATGAAAAAATTAAAACTTTACTGTTGTGGACTTTTGTTAATAAAGGACACAATTTATCTATTTTTTGCTGTGGGCAATCAGCCAGATAATAAGTGAGAATTTTAATTACGGAATCAGGAAAGAAGGAAAGGGAAAAAAAATATTTCCGCTCCATTGATGTAAACTTTGATGTAAACTTTGATGTCCTCAATTTTTGTAATTTTAGTTTTTGCATCGTAAGAATGCAACAAAATTTGTTATTAAGGACTCTTCGTTCCAAAACTGTCAATCGTAACAACACGGTTCATTAAATTCCTTACTCATTATTTCTCATCCACAGCATAGACAAGGTGCCGAAGGTAACTTCGCCGGTGCTGGTTATTCATGGTACTGACGACGATATAATTAATATCAGTCATGGACTTGCGATCTACGAAAGGTGTCCCAAGGCTGTGGAACCTCTTTGGGTGGAGGTGAATATAAAATTTTTAATTCTTTCAAAAATTGCAAAGATTTGAGTCCCAAGACACGAAGTCTGATAATTGAAGACACGTACCAACGAATTAAAACGTTGAAATAGAGAGAAATTTGTTGACTGCTCTAAAAATAGCATGAAAAACATTAGAACAGTAAAAAAAAATGAAGAAATGGGAGAAAAATGGAGAAAAAAGTGGTTTTTTGATAGTTTCAATGCAATATTTACGAGAAAAGGGATGAAACTGTAAAATTTATTTTCTCAGGGTGCTGGCCACAACGACGTTGAGTTGTACAATCAGTATTTAGATCGGCTAAAACACTTTGTGAGCGTAGAATTGGTGAACTGACGTAAACTGAGCCTCTCCCAGACAGCGGGAGGGCAGCAGGTCGTGGGCGGAGTGATCGTGAACGACGAGAGTCAGGATAATTCATTTTCGAATTATTTGGACACGATAAGTCACGCGATGTTGCTCTGTGACGACGAGCCCTCGCCGATATCGAGCGACGAGGGATTTTTCATATGCGAGAAGCAAGGTAGTATGGAAAGGGATGAAGGAAGGAAGGAGAATGGTGTTGAGAAGGGTGAGAACAGTGGTTCGGATGAGAAGTCAGATTGGGAGGAGACAAAGGAGAAAAAAACGGCGTCAAATCGTTTGAGTCGAATGATGGTGGACAAGAAATCAGGAACGGAGCAAACGATAGACGGCGAAGAAGTGAGAGGAGAGAAGGAGGCGGTTGAGGCGAGGGTGGAGAGATCGAAAGATTTGGAGAGTCGAACGTCTCAGGGAAAGTCGATCAAAATCCAGATAGAAAATAGTGACAAATCGATCGCGTTGTTTGCTCAAGAAACGACAACGACGACGACGACGACGACGACGACGATAAACAAAGAGAATAAAAATAGAGGAAAAAAGAAGACGGTAGCGGTCCAGGCGAATTTGAATTCGATGGAATCGATGGGGGATTCGAATTGCATGAAATTAAATAAATTACGTTGTTCCAACAAGTCCGGATTGTTGCAAAGTTCAGCAAAAACGAAGAAGCCAGAGATTGGTAGCGAAAGATCGATCGATAACAAGCGAGATTCGGGAGGCAGTGATTCCGGAAAGATTTATTTGTGGAGCGGTAAAAATTCGAAGAAAAAGCAGCAAACCCCGTTGTTGAAGAGTCAGAGTGTGATTGAGAAAGCAACGAAAACAACGAGCAATCAGCACTTCACAATACACGAGCCTTTGCAAAAGAGCAATAGCCTCGTTGAAAAAACATCGATTAAGTGCAAAAAACCACCGATCGGTTGCAGCCCCTTGAAAAAACTCAATCGTTCTTCGTTGACTATAGAATCAGAAAAAATAACGATAAACCTCTCGAAATATTCACCCTGCGCGAGCCGACTGGCCGCGAGCTCCAAAATACTTTCGAGCAACTCGCCTCTCTCCCCCGACAGCCCCTTGCAAGCTGTTCGCTCAAAAAGTCCTAGACGACGAGACCTTCAAGAAAATGGACTTTTGGATCCTACCAGACATAACGAAAAATCAACCCTTCAGGCTAGTCTCTCCTTGAATATTCAACAATATCGTAAATCACATCCTGCACCGCGGAGCCGTAGCGTTGGCGACAGTTGCGTCACATCACCCACCAGCGAAGCCACCACTCTCAGTTATTCTCCAACCGGAACCGAAATTTTATCCCTCGAAGAAGTCGGCCCACAGATAACCGTCAATGACGTTAACGTCGATGAATCCATAATGGTTTTACAAAAACAGGAAATCAGAGACAAATTTAGCGAGGATTACATCGCGTGCTCGCGCAAAGCCAATCTCGAAACAAAGTGTTAATCCAATCCGAATTCCCCCGATTCTTTTTTTTCAATATTTTTAACTATCCAACTTTTCATCCTTCCAATACAACGAATTTTTGCTTTTTTATTCCATTTTTTCATGTCCATTCGCTATTATGACGAATTTAATTATCGAAATTTCACTTATTTTCATCAAATCGACTAAAATTTTCAATCGGTACAATTTATTTTGGCGGTTGGACCGAAATCTTCAACAATTGAAACGTTTTTTTAAAACTATTGCCACTTTTTCATCATTTTGGTTATAAATTTCGTAGTTTTTTTGGTACAAACTTAGTCAAACATACGAACAATGAAATAAAGAATCGTTCAATTTTTTCATATATTCTTCATTCACGTCGAATTGTCAAACATTCAAATTTCATGAATTTTACCGGAAAAAAACTAAAAAGAATGCAGCAAATTCCGTAGTCGGAATTTCCAAAAAATAATGCAAACATTGCGAAAAAAAGCAAATTTCGTTGAATTGCAAAGATGCATTTTTTTTCCTCCACACTTGACTTTTTTTGAAATCATTTTACAAAAAGCGTTATAACGTTGATCCATTAACACGATTCTTTGGGTAGTGAAATCCGAAGAATCGAAACTCCAGGGTGCTCACGACTGTTCGTTAAAGATGTGAGAACACTGTTATCCTCGTTTCGTCGTATAAAGTTACGAAAAAAAAGAGTGTAGGCAAAAAAGAGAGAATAGCAGAGAGAAAAAGAAAAAAGTAAAAGAGAGAGAGAGAGAGAAAGAGAGAGAGTGAGAGAGAGAGAGAGCTAAGAAAAATAGTAATAATCATAACAATAGGAAATAAACCGCCGATTATCATGCAAGGACGATATTCGTTCTGGCTGAAAATTTTCGTCCCGCCTCGCCGTAAACCCGGGACTTCAACATTTTATTTCAAATTCCAGTTGTGCGAGAGATCGTGTGTAAGAAAAAAAAGAAAAAAAAAACCAGAAAACGAAAAGATAAAATTGTCAGTGCCAAAGAAGAGAAATGCAATCGTTGAAAATACGTGAGCGATGGAACGAGAATTCATAATCAATCTGAGAAAGTCCGCTTTTTATTTTTATCATTTTTTTGTTTTTCTCCTTTTTTTACGTTTATTTTTTTACTGTTTTACCGCCAAGAAGAATGGGGCGGGCGAAAGATAGAATTTACCAGATGACTTTTATAATAACGGATTTAAAAAAAAAGTATAAAAGAAATAATCGAACAAAATTGATCGAGGAAGAAAGAAAAATATGAAGTTATTGAAATACACGTCGTTCTGTCTCTTGCTGATGGACAACCAATCGGTACCTGAGATATTGTAAAACGGTTTACCGCGCGGTGTATAAAAAAAAAACAAAACAAAAGAAAACAAAAAAAAACGTCTATATAGCGAGAAATGGCTAATACTGCCCTAATTCATCCTCGAATATATTTCTACTACTTGTGTCTCTAGCGATGAAACTTATTTACCATTATCGAGATCATAACGATTACGAGAAATCGAAACAAAAGAAATCGGAGAAATTTGTATCGTTGGAACGCGACGACAAATGGTTTTCTAAAAATTTGTCCAATTCCTTCGGTCGTTGAACATTTTTTGTGTATATTTGTCTTTGAATTTAAAGCACAAATACTCGAAAAAGGGGTTTCGACGAATTTCCGAAGCTTGAAAATGAAAAATCTTTGGATAGTTGGAAAAAAAATCTCTCATTTCATTCCAACGATTCAAAATTCCATGTAATTACGAAAGGGTCAGGGGGCAACGAGGATTATGAATATCCCTCAGACTCGTTAGCCGAAAGGAGCAGGGAAAAGAAAAAAAAAAAAAACAAAAAATATACCCACCAAATATCGACAACTGGAAATCTTCCATGGTAATGTTAGTTGCGTAGAATGATTAAAATAAAAAGAAACGAGAAGAAGAAAAAGAGAAAGAAAAGAAAATCTTAAAGTAAAATAGATGATACGAAAAAGAAATATAAAGGATATAAAATAATGCAGCGTTTGATGCAATGTTGTGTCTTACCGAAGATTGAAGAAGGAGAGGAGAGTTTAAAAAATGATAATGATGAAGAAACTAATCTTTTACACGAGTAATAATAATGGAGTAATGAAAAGCAAAAGCTAGGGACAATATCATTGCCAAACTCGACTAATGAGTTAGTTTATTATCCGAAAATAAGTGTACCATCGTTTGAAACAAACAAACAATAACAACAAAACAACAACAAAAGTAAGCACACACATAAACTAAAGAAACGAAATAAGTTAAATCTTGACCTGACGTTTAAGCCCGTTAGTATTCTTGTAATAAAAATCGAGGATGTAAATATTATATCGTCATTACGATAACACAAAATCGATACAATCAAGTATTTTTGGTTTTTCAAATTGATAGGTTTTTCACTCAGAATAATCACCAGGAAAAGTAAAACACTAAAAGTCTCTATAGCCCAAACGACAAAGAGAAAACAAACAAAGAAAGAACTGCAAGAAACACATTTTATTTCGCAATTACTAAATTTTTCTTTTTCGACAAGAGTGAGAGTTTACGTTTTAATGCTTACATAGTTTACGAAATTTATGCATTCGATTTATTCCATGTTTCGATACTACTTCAAAGACAAATTGTTTTGCGTGTTGTCACTAAATCAAAATCGTTCATTGTAACACGACGATTTTTTATTGTAAAATAGAGATTCACGAGTCTCGTTATTTTTAACAAATTCACTATATTTTTTTCTATTTTTTTTCTTCATTTAATCTTCGTTCCGTAAAAGTGACCAAAGAATTTTCATAATTCTCTTTATGATTTTTAATGGACAAAAAACATCTCTAAATATTAAAAATCGTGAGAGAATGTAAAAACTTTGTACTATTTCTCTTCGATTCGTTGATTTTTTACTATCAAACAATTCGCAATTTTTTTTCAAATATTTACAAAGAGTGCGAAATTCCCACTCATCGATTCGTTTTTTTGCAATTTTAATAAATTTCAGCATTAAAAATAAATAACACGTAACCGGGAATTTTTTTTTTTTTAAAGTGACAAAAGTTCATAAAATAACGAGAACTCGTGAAATCTCGTTAAAAGGTTGTTCAAATTGTTTTCTGGCTCGTATATATATATCGCGCAATTGTATTGTTCGGTGGATATTTGTCTTTAATCGTAGTTCAAAGAATTTCAATTATAAGGTTACTGTTAATTTGTGGTTGGGAGAAAAAAAGGAAATTGTAATGTCTCAAAATTGTACTTAAAAAATAGCGTTTCAATGTGTGAGAGGAGCATCGATATTGTTTCTGTGTAGGTTGGGGGGGGGGATATTTTTTGAATTTTTTAAACGAGCGAATCGAGTGAGCAACGTAAAAATTCGAGACGTTAATAATTTTTTGCGTCAAACTTTTTTACATTATTTTCTTTAAATCTAGCGTTTTGTTCGAAATCATTTGCAGAACGTTTATTTTATTTTTTTCTAAATAAAAATCGAGTTAGAGAGAAAGAGGAGAAAATGAGAAAGAAAAAAAAAACTATCGTTGCAAAAAGTTTCATGTTCTTGGAGAGTTTATTGTACACGCTGGCAGTATGTTGAAAAAAAAAACAAAAAAAAAGCATTAACGACAAATGCTCAGACGTAGAATCGATGAGAGTAATTCACGAAATAATAATAATAATAATAATAATAATAACAACAACCAAAAAAAAATCATACAAAAGAACTAACCACGTCGAATCGTACCGAGCATGCATTTTATACTCACTTTTTAGGCGTTATAATTGTTGAAAAAATACTGAAGAAGAAAAAGAAGGGGGAAAAAATGGAAAAAAAAGAATAATTCAGTGGAAAACTGAGTCGTATTGTTAGATGGTACACCTTACATTAATCATTGTCGAAGACCTCATTCCATTGTCTCCTTAGCTGTGTTAATGATTAAAGAAAAATAAGAAAAGTGAGAAAAGATAAGAAAAAAAAAAGTAATAAAAATAACAAACAAACGATAATCGAAGTAATATTTCATAACGAGTAATAAATAAACATTCGTAATCATAGGATGAAAGGATTTTCTATGATCCCGATCGTTCGAAGAAATAGAAAACGAAGAAACAAAGAAAAATGAATGATAAATATGAGATTTGCCACGTGAGGAAGAAATAATTGAAAATATTCGACGAAATGCATTTTTTCGTACACGACGAAAGGAACTTTTTAATTGACATTTCACCCAAGTCTTATCTACAGCCTCGTATTGCTCAACCAAATGTTTGGCTGAAGGAAAAAATAATTTTATGAGATAAATGTCCCCGAAGGACAGTCCCTGATTGACTCCTTTCACATTTGTATATTTATGGAAACGAGAGGAGACATTTATCGGGATGATTAAAGGTTCGTTTGGTCGTTGTTCGAACGATGAGTTTCGTTGGAGTTTTCATTGATTTTATTTCTCGGTGTGTGTACGTAAGAAAGATTGCTCGCGACTATGAATGCGATCGTGTCAATTCGTTCAATGAAATGGGCGCGTTGAGTAAACGTCGATATTTATACTGTAAATATAGCATTACGAGTAAACTCGATAAAAAAAAAGAAAACAAAGAAAATAAGGAGGAAAAAAAGCGAAGAAAAAGTGGGGAAAGGAAAAAAATGACGAAGCAACGGATTAATTTGGACAAAAGTGTTTCATTTGATGTACTTATTGGATCGTAAGTTTGTATATGGAATTCTTAAACTTTGAGAATTATCATTTACCAAACGAAATATGAAAGAGGGGGAGGGAGGGGGACAAGAAAATAGACTCTCGTGTTAAACGTGATTTTAGCTTAAAACACGCATGTAAACATTTGACGATGCTTGAGACAGGGTGGTCCGACAGATTCTAAAAATGCAAAACTTCAATCACTTATTCCTAAAGAAAAAAAAAAAAATACGAAAAAAAAAAATTAAACGAGAAAAAACATCAGTAAAAATAAATAATATAAACGAAGGTTTTCACTTTCGATTATTGATCGACATGGAGATTTTTAAATGTAGCTTTTCATCAGCTTCCTCGTGAATGACTGGAGGTGCACCCTGTTGCGAGATTGAATGCAATATACGTGGATGCATTTATTTAGTTTGTAAGAATTATTATATATATTCGGATGAAACGTCGTTGATCTAAGGAGAAAAATTGATATCGTCAAATTTGGGTGAAGGTACAAAGATAACGATTATTTTATTTTTCTATTTATTTCGTTGGTTCGATGGGTAGGAAAATCCGTTTCAATTCATTATTTCGTACAACGCTTATTTGTCGTTTTTTTTTATTATTAATTTTTAATTTTTCTTTTTTTCGAATCGTGTACCATTAGATTAGAAAAATTACGTCACTGGTGCTCTTCACCCTCGTGGAAAAAATGGTTCAGTTGTTGGCACACGATGACCCTTCATCGGCGATTTTTTTATATTAGAATTCGATTTGAAGTCTTTCATGTTCACCCAACATTTTTGCACTTTGATCCAATTTCACTTTTTCACTTGGCCGATAACTGGACCAACACGTGTTTTTTTTTTTTTTTTTTAACTTTTTTTTTAATATATATTTTTTCTTTTTTATTTCTTTTTGCGATGCTAGATGCAAACAGAGTGAGTGTGAGTGCAATTTTACCTCTACTTATACGTATTTCCACATAAGCCATCGTTCTGAATGCGTCGATTTAAATTGTGGAGAGAGCGAAGGTCCGACGAAAAAACAACACGAAACAAAAACCGTATCGAAATCGTGCAAAATCACGAAACAAATCATATTTTCCCCCTCAACAACAACAAACTATTCAAACAACAAGCGTTACCGAGGACTAAATTACTTTACTAATTTCCCCAAAAAAACGTTGATTATGTATTATTACGATGTGAATTACATATATAAGCACATTAAGCTGACGAATTTTTACATTCCATTTAACCTGTCGTTGATAATATTAAAGATAGAGGAAAGGCAGCTCGTTTGGGATTCATATTTTTCGATTACTTTTTATCCCAAATTAACTTCTTTTCCTCTAACGAGAACGAGCACAATATTCCTTCCCTTATTCGTATGTTTATCTAGAAATCCTTCGCCCAAGACCAATCTTTGTGGCTATTTTTCATCCGCTCAACAATTTCGAAAAAAAATTCGGCTAAATCATTATTTTTCTACAACTTTTCGACTAATTTTTCATCTACGAATTCAAGTTTTTCCAAATATTATTTGCTGATTGGGTCAAGTTAAAATGTTATCGTGAAAATAATGTTTTTGTGATTCTGAAGAATTGAGATTGATCCGTGATTAACGCGTTGAAGATTAATGAAAATTCTACAATTTTTATTGGATCGGAAAACCCCAACTTGGTAATTAGATAATAATTCAGAAATTTTTTAATATTTTTTTTTCTTTTCAATCACAAAAAATATTAAATTGAAAAAAAATTTATTTAAATTAATTCAAATTAAATTCTATTCATTTTTTTTGTCTCAAGTCATCAAAAACGTTCGTCGTTTTGCTTCGGATATACAGTGATATAAATATTTTTTTTTTACGGAATACGAGAATTCAGATTACATTTTCTATGCGGACTATTCTTCACAGTAAATATTTCGTAAATTCTCATATTTTATACAGAATTAAAAGGATATTCAAATTCTACTTGACGAAACAGATTCGTTTAATCCGTACAGTAGTAGAAAAGTAGGGAAGCCGCGATTAATGTGAAAGTTTGCAAAAATGAATCGTAGAGTAAACTTTTGAATATGACTGACGTGGTTGCAATTTTTTATATCCTTCGAGGAACCGTTGAGTACTGAAATTTGAATGAAATGATTAAAAGGCTTTTTGTACATTTTGTTTGCTATTAATTCCACGAAAAGTTTGCACTTTGATTTTTCCGAAACATTGGTGAATTCGAAAAAAAAAAAAAAAAAAAAAACATCGTAATTAACATTTGTTTCAACCTTTCATCAGAGTTTGTTGGGCAACAAATTTGTTTGCTGATTCATTGAATTGCAAATAAATAAATTGAAGAGAGTATAAAACGATGTTTTCTTTGTTTTTTTTTCTTTCTTATGAAACACTGATGAATTTTCCGTGTTCTCATTTCGCAAAACTGAGTATAGTGACTTCCGAGGTGACTTTGAATTGAATTGTACGAAACATTAAGAGAGCATTAGCATCGGGAGGAAAAATAAAACGGATGGCGTAAAAGGTTCGCCGGGTGACATATCCGGAGCCCTCCGGCCAGCGTGGTTTAGATATTCCTATTGTTTCAACCCCTTAAAATGAGGTCAACGAGATTCGCGAGTGAGTGCGAGAGACGCAGAGAATTACTTCGAGTGCGTGTATTCCACACGCCGAGTCGTATTTCACGTTGCGAAACTGTTAATAATCGAATCTCGGCCTCGAAACGAGCTTCCACATTAGCGAAAACTCTGCACGGATGTGCGAGCCCAACTTTCCATCCTCATACGTATATATTCGTGTGTATAAATGCACTCGAATGCACTTTTGCGTTGCAACGAGATTTCCTCGTGCCATCTCTCTTGCCCGCAAACGTTACTTTTTTTTTCTCTCACCTCTGCTAAAGTTACTACACAATTAACTCGTCACCTGGAGAAAAGCTCGTTTGGTAGAATTTAGAGTTTGTACTCAAGAAAAATATCGCAGTGACTCAACGACACTGATTCCTCGAGCTTGAAACAGAATTGAATTATTTTTATTACTATTTAATCGAAACGTCAAACGACGAAGGCATTCGAAAGACATTGGAGTTAGAAATTACTAGAAATTATCTTTTGAATTTTATTTTTTGTCCAATATTGAAGCAACGATTCGTTCATTTCTTTAATTATCAACCGCCAGTCAATTAGAGATCTTTGAAAAGTGTTTTCGGTACTCTGCGAATTTTGAGGAGATTTTCTAGAGATAGGAAAAAACTATTTTTACTGGAATTTTGCTGATCTCAAAATCATGAAGGGATTTTTTTTGAGAAAATTGTGAAAACGAATAAAAAAAAAAGGTACCTGTAATATGCTTTGCATGTAACATCGCTCGGTCGTACCAACTGGGAATAATTTACCCATCGAGTTGGTTATGTATCATTGTGTTTGGAATTTCTATTTGAATTGAGTAGAATTAACAATGATTTTATTACAAATAAATCAGAGTAAAGTTCAGCTCATCCTTTTTCGTACGAATAATCTAATTATTAGTTGAACTAATGAATGAAACTTAATTGAAGTTTTATCAACTGAGTGGTTATTTTTAACGAATTTGTCACGTCAATTAAAATGGATTCGATAAAGCTGCAAGTGACAATTATCCAAATGATTTTTACAATCAACTAAAAATTCAACTTCAACGAGAGAAAATGCTCTGGAATAATTAAAATTCATGTTTTTTTTCTTCTTTTTAATTTTGCTTTTTAAAATGAATGTTTAGCGATTCATAACCACGCATTGAAAATTTTACAAACAATGGCGAAGGAAAACAATCGACCTCGAGTATTAAAAGCAAAATACACTCGAATTTGATGGTTTTGTGACTTTAAATTAAAAATTTCCGACCACAGACCATTGTCGACGAATATCATAGTACGATTGGAATATCTCTGCAAGAAGTATGTAATATTGTACGATAATTTTGGTAATGTTTGATGAAATTAAGCATGAAATGTAATACAGTATCGTATTCGCCGTAACTCAATAACAGTGGCCAGCAGCTCTATGCATTCGTTACCACAATTAGCATATGAACCTGTTTCTACATTCGCAAAATCAAATTTCAGCCGCAGCATGGATAATTGTTATGCTGGTATTCCGGTTTAACTCTCCAAATGAGCAGTGCATTAAAAAAAAAATGAAATTTAAAATAAAAATCGATAAATCGATTCTGCCAGACTATTTTTTCGATCTCGATGGTTATTAATATGGGTCTTTTTGACCCAGGCAACGTTGCCTGCCGTTTTTTTCACGAAAGAACACCTCGGGACTAAGTGGAGTTCGATAAAAAGGGTCACTCGATTGAATGTAAAAAAAAAATGTAGAAATTTCGTCCTGAATCGACGTGGCCCAGCAGAGTCCTAAAAAAAACGAGAATCATTTTTTTTTCTTCCATTTTCGGGAGTTGGTTCGCAAAGAAATGAAAATTTGATTGAATTTCTGCTGAAATGAAAATTCAATTTAACGACACCCCCGAGACCCAGAAAAAACTTGAAATTCTGGAGGTCTTTTTTCGAACGAAATTCTTTCAGTCAAATTAAATGGCTCTGGGGGTAAAAAACAAAACAAAACCAAGAGAGGATAAAATTGTGGGGTCCGCTAATTTGAAAAATCATTCGCGGAAGATACCGTTGAACTTTGGATGTATAAACTGCAGAGTGTAACGTGAAATTGTTCCCGCGTGGGTATAACGACCCACTGAATTCATTCTCCCCGGTCCAATGGCCTCGTCGAATTAGCTCTAACGTTAATTAGTTCCGTGACGGTTCACCACGAAAGTATAGGTGAATCGTAACGAGGAGGAGTCTATTACATGGACGCCTAATCCACACACAACGGTTATGGATCGAGAGGAAGCGGGGGTTGAAACGAAGGGTGGTAAATACTTTGTCTGTACGTTTCCTCGGTTCGGTTTGTTAATCGTTATAAAAATAATCCAAACAAAAACAAAATAAATTTTTATAATGTAGTAAAAAATTGGCGGCAGAGCACAAATCACTTAATTTTTTCTTCTTCATCGTAGTGCTTTTTAGTCCAAATTCAAAGTTTTTATTTCTTCAAAGTAAATTTTCTTTTTTAGGCCATGGGTAAAGGGATCGGTTTTATTTATTCAGGGTTCAGTAAACACATATTGAAGTATGTAAACAAATTATTTCATTGCAGTTTTTAGACAAAATGGTTTTGCCAGATCCTATCTAAAAAAACGTCATTTTTTATTGTTTTTTTTACGGACAGAACCGTGGCCCCGAAAGTATGAGAGCTGGAACAAAAAAATTATGTTTTTCTTAAAGAACATATTATTGGCTGAAGAAGTACACAGGAGTTTACCTTTCAATGGATTTTTGCAAAAATGGCACTAATTTTTTAAAAGTTCACATTCTAGAAGTAAAAATCTGCAGTAAATTATTTATAAAAAAAAAAGTTTTCATTTCATCCCCAAACGGCTGTGTGCTTCTTCAGATAATATGATTGTGAAGCTACAGTCAAAATTTCGAAGCAATCGATCGAGGGGTTATCGAGCAGCGTTTCCGCCCAGTTTGAAAAAATTATTTTCGAAAAAAACGCGTTCAAAGTTACACAAGAATTTAAATCTTTGAAAACTTTGTTTAACCTCTAATCAGCGATGCCTGCTCGGTAAATTTGTCCATGTAAATTGGTACTCTGTTCCTCGCCCTCCTTTCTGGCCGATTTCAAGTACAAAACGATTTTTTCAAAACCCTAAAGTCACCCCTCAAACAAGTCGAATAGTTCACTTTTGACAAAAGCGTACCCACTCCTCTGGGTTATTGACTTTCAATGAAGATGTTGTCAAAATTTTGATGAATATTCCTTTTTTTATGGAGTTACGTAATGAACATTGTTTCGAAATATAACGAGGCTCGAAGCCTGCCATGAATCATGAGCTTTCTGGCTGCAAAAGATATATTGAAATTGGTTGGTTGGTTATCGAGTTCGAAGCAATCAAATGGGTACAGACGGAATATTTGTCCTTAGATATATTGGTATGTACAGAGGGAAAAGCGATATATGTCTATCGCGCATGGAGGTTGGGGGTTGTGAGAAGCGAAGGAAAGAAATACGCGAGGTTGGCTTATGTGCTCGTTAATTGCTCTATAGGAAGGAGTTTTTCCGCTCGATACTCGGCGCTTTGTCCGTACAATCCATCCATCCATCAGTTGTAGTCGGGAAAACCTGTTGCCTTATCGAGTTAAAAGGTGAATATGACCACATACCGCTAACCGATAATCACTCATTGAGGCAATATGACGTAGTTCGCGTTCAGCGTTGCATCGTAGTGCACGTTTTTTTCCCTCTGTTCTCGAAGACGGTGGGGTTTACGTGCTCCATAACTTTATGTCGTTCGGAGTAATGCTCGTGCAGAAAATTACTGGGCTCTCATGATAAACAATATGGCGTTTGAGACTATTGTGTGTGCGCACGTCACGTGCTTGGCAAAGTCTTCCACTTGGATAGGAAACTTAAAACATTATTATGCCAACCAACATAAAGAAATCCGTTTGGTTGGTTGATAAAAAAGAAGGTTACTTCGAAGCAACACTCCCTGCAAAATGGCCCGCACGAATTTTCCTCGTTCCGCCAGGACTTCCGCGGCCAAGAGAGTGACTAGTTAGCGGAGTCTTCTTCAGCGAAGATAAAAACTGCCCCACGAGATCCACACAAACAAGACGTACACATATTTCCATTTAAAAAACAGTTGCGAAGCGATAAGAGTACGTTTTCCATTCGAGACAATTTCCGGATTTGGAGTCTCGGGAGAATAGAGAGAGGAGAAATAGTCTGAAATAGTCTCGGAGCACGCGATATTGGCCCTCTCGCTTTCTTTCCGAATGCTTCCACCGACTGTCTCTCGAGAATTCATTTTTCCATTACCCACGATTTAGCCCCGTGGCATATATAAACCCCTCCGTGTAATCCAACACGCCAAACTGCCCATTAATACGTGCACGAATATAAACTCCACACAAACGTCAGGCAGTTGCAGAAAAGGCTCACGAACGCAGACACGGGAGGAGGAAAAAAGTTGTTATGCTCGAGTACAACTCGCAGTTCCGAGTCGATTCGTGATTGTTTCTCGCAATGGTGAATTCGTATGTAGAAAGGTTGAAAGTGGAGACGCGATTTTGAGGGTAGGCGAATAATCAGCGAGAGGTAAGGTTGAGATTACAAGTCCTGGTGCATGGGTTTAGAGAAAGAGCTTTGAAAGGAGAGGTTGCGTGTCCAATCGTCGAGGGAGTTTATACGGCTGTATCTACATCCAATATTAAAGTGGTATGACCCAGTGTATACAGAACAACTCCTTTTATACGTGGCCCAATCAGAGTCGAATGCTTAGTTGGTGAGCTTCTACGAGGACATAACTTTGAAGAGTGAAATTCTGTTCCTCTAACTTTGGCACGGTGTGGTGCAGGGTTGACCCGATGTTTCCACACACTCATTGATTTCCCTAAACCCTAAGAGTTAAACCCTGAAGCTAAGTGTACCACTATATAAGTCACGTGAATCCTTTATACGAGAATTTCTCGTACGTAAGAACGATACCATTCCAAAAGTTATGTATGTGAAGACTCTTTGATGCCCATATACATGAATCTCTCGTACTTACATGCAGCTCCTACTATAAATGTACGAATAAGCACAAATCTATCTCCGGTCATATTGTACGAGAGATCTACATATGCAAAGCCAAAGTCGTATCGTATTCCAGACTGGGAAACCTTTCCTAACACAATCCACTTCAATTCCAAATATATATGTCGATCTTATGCATCTATATGTGTATGTATTCCAAATTCAAGTGGGTCGTGTACGTAAATGTTCTCTGGGCTGAAATATATGAGAAAAAATGTATATATAAAGTGTTTTATTAACATTTTTCAAAGCGATTGTCTTTTAAACTATTTCTTTTAGGTTGGAAATGTATCGTGAAGCTATACAATCGTTTACTGAAGACTTCCTGGTTCTCGTGTTATTATTTTACGATGAGTTTCGGGAACCCGATCTGCTGCCTAAACTGCTGAAACAAAAGTTTATTCAATGTTACCCAAATAATTAGGCTCTTCAACTAAATGAAGTTTGATGAAAATACAGGATCACGTACTGTACGAGACATTGGCAAAGAATGAGAACTGGAGGGAGAACTATTTTTGTGTCTGATAAAACGGAAGGTTAAAACTTTAGCCAAGTGTTCAAGCCTCCATATGGGAACGCATAGGCTACGGATACACGCGGGGAGATACATATGCCAGCACAAATATATAAGAAACGCATTAAAGTATAGACCATGTGAAAGAGGAAACTCTTGCGTGGAATACGAGAGGTTTGCGGGGCTGGGCTTCGTGAGCTCACCTGCGTTGAAACCTGATGCGAACGATAAAAATGAAAACAGGTTACGCGCTCTGAACGCCCTCTGCTCAGGCACACACCCTCTTGTACACGTTTTTCAGTACGTGGTCGATGTCTGTTGCTCTTGGAACAAGATCCAAAAGACTTTTATACTGCGATGATAGTATACGCGTGTATACAGGATGTACCAGGCTGTACGGGTAATAATGTAAACTCAAGTTCAAAACCAAATTCACTGTCGAAAAAGAGTCTTAAACAGACCGGCTAATGAGTTTTTACCTGACGTTGATGAATTCACTTGCTAAAACTACGTGTAATGTCAAAACCGTTAGAGATAGCGTCAATATGCATAGGACTAATCTTCTAGAGCATCAAATTTCCTAGAAAAAAGTTCCCGGCAGCGTCTTTCTATCTTCAGTACTTTAGTCCTGAAAGCGAATCGAAGAAACAGAGGCTTGTGTGGAACTCTGAAACAGCCCCTGGTTTTTAGATCCACTTTCACGACTGTGCTATCGTAGATACGATAATGCTGTGAGGAACTTTTTTATAGCAAATTTTATACTCTATAAAATTGGTCCTATGCATTATTGCTCTATATTCAACGGTTTGGACAGCATTTACCTTCAAAGTGGACGTTACATCAATTTTATTAATTAAGAACTCCTCAGGGTCGGCAGGCGATTAAAAATAGTATCCAAAGGTTCCGTTTGAGTATCAGTTTAAGAATTGAAGGTTTCCAAAAGAAATGATTCAATGCGAGTCACCCTGTATCTTCTCCATAGCGATTTTCATTACGACAACGTGACAACAACAAAAAAACAACGACGACCGCGACGAAGACGACGCCAATAACAATGGCAGTCAGAAATACCTGTTTCACAAATACGGAGGAAGATACGTTTGATGGTGTAAGGTTCTAGAGTTCGTAGAAATTGAGAAGAATGAGTTTGCCCACAGGAATGAGATCGAGAGTCTGCGGAGGCAAAGAAGGACATTGGAGCGTTGAACGGCGCGCATGTACAACTACGACCGGAAGTTGAATGTAAAGATCGAGAGTCGAGCTACAAGAGGCAAAAGAATAATCAGTGAGGTTTTAACACAGGCTCTTCTCGTGTTTCTGCTCCATACTTTCGATAACGATCTTTTCCACTGCTCTCGGCTCGTTAATGTTTATATTCTCTACTGGCGCAATTGTCCGATTAAATGAATTCCACTTAGCTTTGCTTAATTCCGAGGACCTTTCGTTCCAAGTGTTCCAACGTGTTAACAGCCACGATGTTTGTCAATGAAAACGAGTGTTTCGATAACGTATCGTCAGTATTTCTTTGACGCACGCACTGACTCACGTTCGCACGTTAAAAAACGATTTTGTTCGGTAAAACTTAAGTTTCCTGCGCGGTGAAAGCTGCGCAGGTAAAGCTAATATTTATACGTCAACGTATATACGAACCCGGACGAAACTTCAACTATATTCCTCGCTGAGGGAGAATAACTCAAGTCCTCGAAAAGGAGTCTGCGGTCCTGGGAAATTAAACTTAATTACATATATCCGGGTTCGTGTTGGAGTGCTTTACATATAGATAAATTGTCGATGTATATAGCTTATTCGATCATGCGGAGGCGATATAGATTCGTGAATTTCTCTATAATCGAGGAAAAGTGCTGGGCAAGCGTTTCAGGGAAAGTGCCAGACGTTTATTGACTCTTCCACGTTACATGGCTTCTTGGGTAGAATATATATAGATATTTGAGCTGATATCACTGGTATATAACACTTTACGTGAATATATATATAAATATACTTTGAAATGTGGGGTTTAATATGGAATATGGTTAATAGAGACCAATGTTCTTGGCTCTCGTGTAGATCTCGAGGTCACTGCGCTGCCAATTAAATACAGAGTTCTTGGAGCGCGCGCGCGTTTCCACATTCCATTTAATGTCACCGCGGCTGTAAGTGGGTGCTCGTTTGAAGGATAAAGGATAAAATAATATTCAACTTATCAGAGGTACAAATGTTGCATAAAATTATGCCAATCCTCTAAGTGGCATAACCTACTCAAGAGGGTGAAAATTTCAAGTCTTCAAATAGGGGATCATCGTCGAGGATCATTTGACATCTGGTGACAAAGTTTTGTACTAATGTGTAAATGTTAAAAGTGGATTAGCTGTGGAGCCAGGATCTGCTTCTTCACCTGAACAGATGCTAATTTTCCTTCGTTCTTTTATGGCTCCGTCAAATTCTCATATTACTTAATGAAATAAAAAGCATCGTCGAACGAGCTGGAAAGGATGAAAACCGAGTGGAAATATATGAACCAAGGACTCGATCCAACGCTATCAATATAAACCTTAAATGCTTTGATACGAGATTCAAGAATGCTCATCGTTATCTCAATACCAATGAAACTTTGCTGTACGCCAGAGTGAAGATTTCGTGGAATAAGCCATAAACGTTTACGCTTCACTACGTTATTGACCAAAGGGGAAGAAACAAAGAGGGCGAAGAGAGAGAGAGAGAAAGAGAGAGAGAGAGAGAGAGAGAGAGAGACAGAGAGAGAAGTACAAGACCTTGGGCTTTAGTATCGCCATTCCTGGTGTATATATCGTCTTGGCGCATTTAAACCACCAGCAGGAGCGTAATATACCTTCAGGAATAATATCCCTTGATACATTTAAACTGTGCACTGTGTCTTCGACAATTACGGAATATTGTTTCGCGTGAAACGTAACCACGGCTTTTCTACCCATAAAGAGGCATATATTCGTATCGCAGAATCTCCGATTCGCGGCGTGATTCTACACAGTAAATTAGATCGCCGCAAGATGGCTGGGGGCGAAAAATTTCTCATTGTTCAACCGCGCCGCCAATTTCTATAGAAGACTTCCAGCAATTGCATTCCTCGTTCATATTTTCTGGCTCACATTCCAAAATAGTTCGCGACTAACGTCAGCGTTATAATATTTTTCATTCCCAGTTACGTTGCCCCCCTTAAGGTGATGGATCAGTCACGGAGCCTCACCTCGAATTTTCGAAATGAAAATTTTTCGACGTCGTTTGACTAATCACGAAATGGCTCTGTCAGCGGACGCGGAATGATGGCAAAAATACGCTGACAGGGGCTTTTTTTAATTGGTCAAACCGTGTCAACAATATTCAATTTCGAAAATAGCAGCTATCTCTCTCGCACTCACAGTGGCGAGATACCGACTGATCCTTCACCTTAAACTCCAATTATTCGCCAAAAAATTGCTCATGCAACTTCACAAATAATTCTTAGACTCAGTCACTCGTAATAATAAATCGACTTTGGTTGCCGCTATTTATCCCAACCGAGGCTCCATTTCGGGTAGGAGAAATGTCTCGATGTTCTGCGCCACGTGGCGGTCGGAGCGAGAAACTTCAACTCTTTAGTTGAAGCCAACATAATGAATTGAATTAAATTATTTTCTTATCATTTATTTAGATAACTAATTAACTAAATAAATAATTCTAGTCGATTCAAAAAGATCTTTTTTCTAAGTGCACTCGTTTCGAATAATTATTAATGCAGCTTCAAAAGTAATAAATGATGAATAATAAAAAACAAAAGTTTAGGAAGAAGGAACTCGAGCTAGGGCTTAAGAAACATAGTGGACAAGAGAAAATCGTGTGCAGTCGAAATTCCTTGGTTCGTTGGGACGTTGTTGTACTTACATTCCAGGTGTAACTAACTTCTGGGATAATAGTAGCTGCGTTCAATCAGTATATTGCAACGTGTGGTGTGGCACGCCGCTCGAAAGTACAAGGTGCACAGGCATGCACGCAGTTGATGCTGCCAAACGAGGCTTTGTACGTACGTGTGTATGTAAGTTTTACACGCGTGTACACACATTTACATTTGAACACATAATCTGAGCAAGTTTTGCTATAGTTATAGAGATATTTGAAGCATTGGAGTATGGCGTGTTGCCCATTGGCACAGTCCGGTATAATATAATGCGTAAGGGAGAATGGAGAGTGAAGGAAAAGTATACGGTAAGTGCAACAAAAAGGACTATAGGTATGACGATATGCACATATAACATGAGCTGCGACAGACATGAACGAACTGTTTGCTATATTTACCACAAGACTATTTATCTCCGAGCCATAAATATAAACTTACATCTTTTCCAAGTTTCCTTCAACTTTATATTCACTGACAAACCAATACACTCATTCGTGCATTACTTTTCATTAGCAACAACTGGGTGTCCATGACAAGTTTACACTCCGATTGTGGGAGTGTTCGATCATAAATCCAATATTCTTAAGGAGTTTCGGTACAACTCATACAATGTTATGGTTCAGCTTATCTTCAGGGAGAATCTGGCGGGAAAATTCTATTGTTCTCAAGCAAAGCGCTTACTTCAGGCAACAAATTTTCGTAGAAAAATTACATGATTACTGAAAAATTGGTCGTTTTCATTGACAAAAAAATGAATAATTAATAAACGATGTAGACGAATTATTCCATTTTCTGGTGTCATAATTGTAACGATATTTATAGTGGTTTGACAGTTTTTTTATAACCTTTTTTACATTTTTTCGTATTGTTTCATGGACATAACCGAAGTTTAGGGATAGCGTAGGCACGTCTCTGTGTTAAAAAGTGACTTTTCATTTGAGAATTTTGTGGAAACGGTGTACACAATCGTTTCGATGCTTGGAGAACATATTCAGGATAAGTCAAAGACCGTACTGTAGAAATTTGAATAAAATGGTTACATTTCGTCACTTGTCCCGAAATTCCTTAAGAACGTATCCCCCAAAAAGATCGATGGAAGAAATGTTGTTTTGCAATAAACGTAGGATTTCTTTGAAAATGGCTTGTTGCCATTTTGTCATGGCGTCACGACCTCTGACAATGAAACAGAAAGATTTGCTTTGAATCCCCTGCTCCTCGAGTCAACAATACGTTCATACGCTAAAGTTTCGACTGTACCCGTTTTTCGTTCATGTTTTTTTAACCCCCGCGGTAGTTTAACTGTAATATATACGATTGCTACCTATCCTCAATCTTTTTTTCATCCCCCTCGGCTTTTCCACTCTGTTCCACAAGCTGTGCTACGAGTCCACAAATGTTCCGAAGGGCTACTATACGGTAGTAACCCTAGTACATAGAGTACGAGAGGAGAGCAACAACGAGCACTCGAAAGATACACGAGCGTACACTTCGATAATTACGCGTATACCATGAGCTTTCGTGCGTGAGTATCGCTTGTTCTTATACAGCAAATGTGTGTGATACACACAAACACACACACAAACACACACAAACGAACACAAACACGAACATAAAGCTTAATATACATATATTCTTTGCTTCTGTGCAGTAATTTCCTCTGCCTTTTCTCTCTGCGTTGTTTTTTCCACCATTCTCTTCTCTCGCTCCCGCAAATACATATACACGCGAGTTATAATTCGCGTGCTATGCGGTGCACTACCAAGCAAGATTTATAAACGAGGCGCGGAAGGCGCGAGGAGGGATACGATCCTTGCCTCTCGTTTAAACACACACACACACACACAGACACACAAACACACATAAACGAAACTCATGTTTATGTACATGTGCAGCAATATTTTTTATTCCCTTTTTACTCATGTCCGTTTCTTAATTTCTTTAATCTCCTCACCGAGGCTTTATTCACACCACAGATATAAATGCGAATTATTTGAGATACTTTTAATTTCATCCAGCACAATAATAAATTAGTGACAAAAGATTATTTCGATGTATTCCAAGCTATTTATTGTTTTTTCTTCTTTTTTTTTGGATTCCAACCAATTTTGTGGCTTCCAACAAAAGGTTCTTACCTCTGCAGATTTTTTTTGCCACCGATCTGCGGTTGAAGTACGAAACTTTGAGATTTTGCTGTTCATTCGACTTTTAGTAATAAAAAAAAACATAAATATGCCTGAGTTATTATACTTAACACGTGAAAAAAAAGAAAACACGAATTGCCACTGCATGATGTACTTTTTTTTTTATATACCCTTAATAATTCATGCAGGAGAGGGTTTGAGTCGGTGCTTTTGCAGAAGGTTCAACATCATTATTCGTGTGGCTTGAAACTCTCCATTATTTCGATACCCAGCACATTGTGAACGTGGCTTCAATATCTTTTCGCTTCATTGCTCTCATCCCGTCTTTCTATAACAGCGTCTCTTTCACAAGCAACCAATGGGTGTCTGTGTGTTCAATATTTAGGTATAGGGAAATATATATATGTGTTTATAGATATTTAGAGAGGAGAATAGTGCCGGGGCGCGGTAGGTCGTGCAAGCAATTACGGGCGACACACCGGTCGGGCGATAGTGCGTTTCTTATCGCTCACACAGCGGCGCAACGTGTATCGCCACGCCCTCTCTCAGCGTCACGCAGTCTACTGTAACACATATTATATACGTATATATAGATTAGAGTTGAAACGGCATGGCCGAGGATATAAATAGGAGAGAGAGGGAGAGAAAGAGAGAGAGAGAGGGAGAGAGAGAACTAGTTGGTTTTTCTCGACGATACACCGGATGACGATGGCGACGACCGCCACTGCAATACGAACGTGGTCGTCGCACTGTCGTCCTTTTCATTCCACCTCCTACCTCTTCCTTTACAATTTCTCTTTCTCTCTCTCTTTCTCTCTTTCTCTCTCTTTCTCTTATTCTCTCTTCTATCGCTTGATCCTCAGTTGCCTGTTTACGTCGCCTCGTTATACCGACGTGGCCTCGAGAGACTGTGGGGGGAGCAGAGAAACCACCATAGGGTGGACGTTTGTAAAAACGAAGAGAGATGCAACAACAGAAATAAGAGGAGGAAGAGGGGGAGGAGGAAGAGGAGGTGGAGAGGAGAAAAAGAGAAGAGAACGAATCCGAGCAACGAGAGAGACTTAAGCTACCAGCTTACACCCACACGATTAAGCAACCACCCACACGCTTCATGTGTATGCTTACGTTCGTTTCACTTTTGCTTATATCACAGCCTCTGCTCTTCGCCACTATATGGCAAAAAACAACACGCGCCTCTTCTTTCTCTCTCTCTCTCGCTCTCTCTTTGTCTCTCTTTCTTTCTCTTTCTATCGTATACTCTCTTGGCACCCGCAAGAGTTTGTAACTCCGCGTAAAATGTAAGGTGTAGGACGTTCAGAGTGCATTATGGTGCTAGGACGATTTAAATCGGCCAGCAAAGAACGACGGAAAGGGCAAGGTGCGAGGGCGAAACTTGATGTTTTCCTATATTTCATACATATATTTATAAGTCTACTGGGTGAAAAGTTAATCGCGAACTTGGCCTTTTTACAATATCGAAACTACATTTGGCAAAAGTCCTTTAAGGTAGTTTCATCGTTACATCGTTTTCTTAAGATTTTGTTGAAAACTTGGATAAATCTTCTTTAATGTCATGTGCACGTGTGTAATAAATTTAAGAAGGCTTCACCAAGCGGAACGTTCAGATATTTATTGGTAAAAATCACAATTATCGCTAGTCTCTCATAAGAGCTCGTGTTAAAAGTTACATTTTCATCAATGAATATTTTGGCTCCCACATGGTGAAGCCTCCTGAAACTTTGCATACATTTTTATGCAACATCAAAGAAGCTACATTTAGTTTTTCGAAAAAATCTAAAGAAAAAAATGTTCGCAATTTTTGTAATTATACAGCAACTACATATTACCTTGGATGACCTTGAATTTGGAGTATGTTGTTCTTTAGTCAATTTACAACAACTTTTCTTTATTAACTTACGCCCGCAAATCATTTTGTATGTGAGAAAAACTGAAAAACAATTTTTCGATATGAAGGTCACGATAGAACTACCTTAAACAATCATCCCCAAGTTTCAATTATACAACGAAAGTGGTTCAACTCCCAACTGATTTCAGGCTCTTGAGTCGTTCGAAAGTCGACGTTTTCACGACACAGTTACACGTTCCTTATGTCGTTGATCACAAGAATGTTCTCCATTTTTTAGTTTAAATGATACTCAGGACAAGTCAAGATTGATGATTATAGCGTTTGATGAGTTGTCGGATTTTAATTAATTTTTTAAATAAATAAAAAGAACACCTTCCGGTTTGTTCGTCTCACCCGGTATAAAATTCATACGAAGAAATAGCATTTCCGAGCTCGCCTGACTCGTATTAGTCCAAGCATATTTCCAGACATTACTTCTAGTGAATTCTTATGAATGTGTGTGTACGTTTTATATATACATATAGAACTTGCCTCTCGTTATACCTGCTGATACTCGGATAAGCCTTGTGCATGTTAAATGGCGAAAAAGGATAAAGAGAAGGTCATTGATCGCGCGAACGTGAAATTCGAGTTCTTTCCGCTCATTTATTATTATTTTATTTTATTAATTAGCCGCGCGCGGTTATATTTTGAACGTAATACGAAGTATTTATAGAACACACGTTTGATTTATTTGCTGTACGGGAAGATGATATTATGCAGTTCGTCATGAAAGCTTCGAACCGCAGAGGTAAATTAGAAACATTGCGTCATTTTGCTAATGGGTTTTGCGTTCATAGGACAGAATTCAAAACTACATAGTCGAGATCTTGAATAAGGATTCCAGGAACTGTAAAGTTTGCTCACTTCGTAAATTAACTCGAGCCTATATGTAACGTTCACGCACTTAGTTATATGAGCAAAGTGAGAAACGCTGTTGGAGTTGATGTTGATTATAAACATTTTTATTCTCCTTCGAATGTTAATTAAATTACCATTGATTAATGTCTCACCATCAATCATCGTTTATAGTTTCAATGAATTCTTAATTGTTCAATTAAAGACTATGCGAGTTACTTTTTTTTTAAAGTTATAGAAAACCAAACCGACTGCGATGGGTACGCGGTCGGTGCGTGGCTCCGGCGATCACACAAGTTAAGCAGCATCGACTTCGGTCAGTACTCGGTTGGGTGACCGCTGAGCCATGTATCGGCTGGCGTATCAATCGCCGAGCGGGAGGCAGTTTTCGCTGAGTTTCTGATGGCGTTGACCGACTGAAACTCAGTGAAAACGTAGCCGCCTTTATCGGCCAAGGTTTTCCACAGTTTCCCTTGGTCCTCGTGCGAATGCGATGCAGTGGTGCATTGGGAAAGAGTGGCTGTGGGCAACACTCTGGGGGGGGAACTCAAGGAACTCAGGAACTCAGGAACAGTGTAGTGGGGATAAAAGTGAGGGAAGGGATCGTAAAAACGCAGAGGGGTATCCGCTGAAATAATAATAAACAAATCTATATTAATGAAAAGATTTATTATATTTTGAGGTCTTCCACGATAACATGAGGAGGTTTTTAGCCTTGTCATTTTTTCTTCCCATCCTTGACATCAAGTTTTGTTTTTATTTATATTTTTCTCTGATATCCTTCGATCTTCAAGTTCGATAAAGAAATTTAATAGCGGGCGATTCTTCGGCCCGATTGGGTATCTCGCTGGACCCTATCAGCAGTACAATTTAACCAACACACACAGAAACACATACAAAAACACACACGAGGTTATGAAGAAGAGGTAAAACGTAACCTGAAACTTCGTCGGGGAGTTAATGTCGCTTTACTCCTAAGAGGGAGTCGCTCTCAGCGGCATTTACCGTAAAGCGTGTACGCGAGATGCTGGCTAAGTGTAATCGTCGATAGGATGAAAGGCTCGTTGTAAAGCTGGTGGATCTCTAACACGCGAGAAAGAAGAAACCCGGGGTGCGAGAGTATAAAACCCTTAGCGTTCTTGAGCTATATGTGCTTTCTCCTTTGACTGTGTTGCACTGCATCGTCAAATGCATTCGTAAAGAAGGGCTGTAAATGATTTTATTTCACTCGGAGAGCGACGAAACGCGGTGGCCTATTTTCTCGGATATCTTTTACGTCGTGAAACTTCTTTTCCCAAACTATGGTGCATCGCGGACGAAAAAGTCTAGTGTACGATGCAGTTAATCCAACGATGAATACTGACCCCGCTCAAATCGTGATCTGCACTCGACTTTATCAGCAAAAAATCTTTTACGGCCCAAAATTATACGAGGAAACGGCAAGCACGTCAAATCTTTATCGCAAGATGTTTCTTTATCGGATTCAATTACTTTCGGTCAAGAAACTGCTGCTTTTTTCTATCACAGGATATTCTCGGTTATGTGAACATTTAACCTCCTTCCGCTTCTATCGATCGTTTTTGACAACAGCCCGCCGACAAATATTCGTTTCGTATATTCAATGTAAAAAAATGTGAATTTAATAAAAATTACTATATTTCCTTAAGGAGTTTCGGTACAAGTGACGAAATGTAACCGTTTTGTTCAAATTTCTACAGTACATTTTTTCACTTATCCTGAATATGTCCTCTAAGTTTCAAAACGATTGTCTACACCGTTTCCACAAAATACTCAAACAAAAAGTCACTTTTTAACACAGAGACCTGCCTACGCTATCCCTAAACTTCAGTTATGTCCATGAAACGATACGAAAAAATGTAAAAAAGGTTATAAAAAACTGTCAAACCACTCAAAATATCATTAAAGTTATGTCACCAAAAAATGAAATAATTCGTCTACATAGTTTATTAATTATCCATTTTTTCGTCATTGAAAACGATCAATTTTTCAGTAATCATGTAATTTTTATACGAAATTTCGTTGTGTGAAGTTAGCGCTTGGCTTTAAACCAATAGAATTTCCCTCCCGATTCTCCCTAAAGATAAGCTGAACCATTACATTGTATGACTTGTACCGAAACTCCTTAACATTCGAAACACTGTCTAGAAGATTTCCAACCGTCAAAATGATTCTTGCATCACTCTTATCTTATTTTTTATGACCTTCCACAGAAATCACATGGACGCCGGAGAAAAAGACAAGACGAGGTGTGAAGTGACGTTTAAAAAAAAAAAAGAACTTGAGATTATTTGACGTTCTGGATTCATTCTGAAATGACACTGGTTCCCTGTTACTAAATCTCATAAACGAGCAAAACACATGCATCCCTTGTCGATGATTCCCTCGTGGATTTGATAAAAGTGAATCCGCAATCAAGGCAAAAAGGTAAATGAAGTTTAAACGCTGGTCAAACGAACGTATACTTTCTCGACAATTATTCTTGCTCCCTGTACGAGCTAATCAACATTAATTATGATAATTCAATTACAAATCACGCGATGCCTCATCAACTGTGATTCACTTACGTGCATACCTTCGTTCCTCGTGCACATACTAAACAGTATACGATTAGTTAACATACATACATATATATATATTTCATGTTGAGGGCGTAAAGGGAAGATAATACACGAAGAGCTGATGTACAGAGAATCGGAACATACATAGTTCTCTCGTCGTCCATTCCCGTCTCGTTCGACGTAACCGCGAAATTTCAAATTAATTATGAATCCGTCCGCGGAGGTGAACAATTAACACGACGAATTATGCATCAAACGTTCGCCAATGATCAAGAGGATAAGAGGCAAAGAGAGGAAAATAATGCGTTAGGCCGATACAGATTTACTCTTGGGAGTCCAACAGTTGCGATATGGTGAATTTATAAAATTCATAGGACACATCGCGAAGAGAAAAGGCCTACATTGTGCGAGTGCGTGTATTTAGCTCGTGTATGGGGGAGAGATCAGAGCTTGTACCGCACAGTATGCACTCCATAGGATTACAATACTGGTGGGTTGAATATACAGCCTTGGCCAAAAGTATTAAGGACTATATTCGTAAGAATAAAAAAATCCTTGATTTAAAAAAAAAGAAAAAAAAAAAATACACGTTAGTGTGTCATTTGCATCTTTTTCTACAGAATGGTCTCAGAACGGTCTGCTTTTATTTTTATTAAACATTTTTTTCTATGTTTATGGCCAATCCAAAATGGTGCCTGAAGAACAAAAAATCGAGTGGTTTAAGGTTCCTTAACCTCTTTCAAGTCCTTTATCACCCTTCAAAGTAATGGCTATCATTTTTATCGTACTAATTAATCACTAATTGTGAAAATATATCTACAAATATGTGTCACTTTTAACCTGCAGAATGTTCTTCAGAATTTTTACATGAATTTTCCACCTTTTGAGACATTAATTTTCCAAAAACACTAAAAATCATCGATCAGATCAATTTTCTAGGATTTAAGTTTGTCTGTTAAGTCTTCTTTCGATTAAAAACTAATGGCAATCATTTTTATTAGGCCAATAATCACTAATTGTTGAAATATGGCTCCAAATAAACGTCGCTTCCAACCTGCAGAATGTTCTTCAGAATTTTTACGAAACTTTTCCACCTCTTGAGACATTAATTTCCCAAAAACATCAAAAATCATCAATCAGATGAATTTCCTAGGATTTGAGTTCGTCTGTAAAGTTATTGATAGATGTGCCTCTGATACTTTTGACCATGGCTGTATACACGAGGTATATATTTATAGATATAAAGTGAAATACATATATAGTTTAAACGTGAAGTAACGTACACCAATCAAAGCTTAGGCACAAAGGGTGCATGTTAAGTGCAGCATGGGGCCGAGGGCGGTTGTGTGTTACGATCGAAACAAGCAAACTCTGAGACACTTGAGAGCGACGATAACCAGGCTCAACTCTCTCTTGTTCATATAAATGGAAACGGTGAGGAAAGAAGAAGAAGAAGAAGAAGAAGAAGGGAAAAAAGCTGGTTTTTTCGCCCTTCTCTAAATTTCATATCGTTCCTGTTTCCAATATATAGTAATATATAAACATACAAATGTGCGCGAGAGTGTCTTGGATGGCGATATTGAATGTAGAACTGCGTAAGTACTGTACGAGCATTAAATACAAGAGGTAAGAGGGTGGAACAAGAACAATTCTGTCAAAGTGGTTAGATGCCTCGGGGAGGGCGAGGATAAAAGAAAATATATACAAGCTCGGCGAATGTCATGGTATACAAAGAATAGTACAAAATGGCAGTACATGAGAGAAGCGAGGAGGAGGAGGAGGAGGATTCCCGATGCGACAGCCCGTTAGATTTGCGATCAGCAAAGAACACACAGTTCCCTGAGATTCTTTTGTGCATTTCCACCAGATTTATGAGACTTCGAGATCTCGTGTAAGTTAAGAAAACGAGAAAATCTTTTCGATCTGGATTGTTTACGACACTGTCGTCAATATCCATCTTGAAAATGTTCTCTGCTCTCTTCGACTTTGAGGAGATTTCAATAAATCAATTACGCGATGAGAGAAAATCGAGTGGAAAAAAGTTTAATGACTTATGCCATAAAAATAAACGTATTATCAGCTGTTGTTTCAACGAAATTCTTCAAAAGACCATTGTCCAAATATACACACATTACCTATAAACAATTTGTGATTGATATGAAACTCAAGGAGGATGACTAAACGAGTGAGCACTCTCTCGAGAACGTATCGGTATTTGGTGTCAAGTTTGAAAGCACGAGATTGAAAGAGCAACACGTTGAATAGTGTGACTTAAACACTTGCGAGTACCACTTGGAACATTCGTACGAGACCCACCAGTCTCTTTGATTTCATAGCCACTCGAGCAGGCCTGATATTAATGTGGGAACGTTTTTGATTCGTCGTGGACCAAAGAATGTACGAAAAAATTTGTGTTTTTTCAATCGAACGTGGATCATATTTAATTCGAATGACAGACGAGTTTATTTTTTCTTTTTCAACATGAAAACAGCTTGAAAAATGTTCGTACATCAAAAAGTACTTGACAATCGTTGAATTATTTAAATGCCGAATAATTCAGCAAGAAGCATCGATAACTTTTTTCCACTTTTTCACAACTTTGCAAAGAGTTTTTTTGTTTCGCTTTTCATGACGATAAAAAGGGACAAGCTAACGACGGAGCCCTTGGGGAAGAGACGAAAAAAAAAACGTTACGTCTAAAAATAAAGCGAGTTGACGATACAGAACGAATTGGGTTTGACAAACGAGAGTATAAAGAGTGTCAAGCGCATAATAGAGACCGTACAGAATATGTAGAGCAAACAAAATGACACTAAAAAGAAATGAACGTACGTACCAGCAACTTTTTATTTATTTACTTTTTTTATTATCATCGAACACGATAGATTTCATGACTCACGTTCGCTTGACACGTAAATACGTACCTTTTAAGCATTTTTTTTCAACACTGAGAAAAATAAAAATTGTCCATTCAATATCATTTGATGTTATTGAAACATTTCGTTGATTAAATGGCAAGTCTTCGGTCAAAATAAATGTTTGATCAGTTCGAATCCAGTGTATTTTTTTGATACTTTATAATGTTTCTATGATTACATCATTTTATTGGCACTCAGTAATGAGAAATTTGATTGAATCCAACAAATTCTTCTCTCAGTGGCAACAAACACACGCGGAGAGACTTTTACACGAAAAATTACTATGTTTTTATAATAACGTCGGACCACATCGGTATAATAAGATTAATCGATATTGAAAATACCGAAATAAACTAAAATTTGACGAATAATTACTACCGACGTTACAATAAATAAATAAATAGTAATTTCTGGTGTAAAAGTTTCTCCGTGTGTTTGTCGCCACTACATCGGACTGTATCGGTTTAATACACTGAGAAAAAAAATCGTTAAACAAACGAAATTCATTTTGTTGTACGAAAAATGGTCGATTCAACTATTTTTATTGTCGAATCAAATGACGTAGAGTCGCGATTCAACAAAAAAATAATTCCATTGACCATATTTTCGTCCAACAAAATGAATTTTGTTCGTTCAACGAAATGTTTTTTTCAGTGTAAGATTAATTGATACTGAAAATACCGAAATATCTCAAAATCAGAGGAATTATTACTACCGATGAAGTCCGAAGTTCCTATAAAATCATAATAATTCTTCGTCCAAAAGTCTCTCCGTGCACACGTGCATTAAAATCTCGATTAAAATCTTCTTCTCAATGTTTTCACCAAGTTATTGTGCCGCGTGAGGATGTGAATTCGCTCGCGCGAATACGGAGCACCACGTGACGTCACATGTGACTATTACTTTTGTGTGCGTGTGTTTGTGTGTGTTTTTGTGTGTTTGTGTGTGTTTGTACGAGTGAATGGAACGTACTGTGTGTACAAACGTCGCGTTGGCCAACAAGGAACCACTTGTCGATGCATGAGACCATTTTTTTCTTCTTCTCTCAATCTTACTAACGTATGTACGTGCACACATTAACTTTGTACATGTATTTATAGAATTCTTTTATTCGTACACGCGAGATCAACGACGCTTACCGCGGTGTGTGAATCTTCTCGTGTAACAGGTCACAGAATGTTTTCATCTTCCTTTTATAAATCAGGTTGACGTTTGTGTATGAAAATTATACATATACACAAATATAAACATATGAAAACGTACGTTTATGTTTATTTTTGCTATCGCACTCGTTTCTTTCCGCGTACGCGTATTTTCTGGGTCACGCCTCGACGGCATAAAGTAATTAGCGTAGTCGCGATAAAAATTTCTTCCTGTCTTTTTTCTCCTTTTTTTCGTCCGTTGTTTTGTTTCATCCGCGACGAACCAACGCAACAATTAGCTAATTGATTCTCGCTCACGTTTATATTTCTTTTTTGTATTTTATTTCGATTGTTTTTTTTTTTTCCATGCCGCCGACAGCTTTATTCCTGGCCCTTGTGTTTTTTCACTCGCACCTCGCGGATTCGCGATACAAAGCGAAAATATCGATACGACGAATCGCTCGCCTGGGAATATTTTGACCCAATGAGAAAACGTTGTTTTCATTTCATAATGCTGGTCAGATTTTGAACTTGCTTTTGAATCTGAGTTTTATTTTCCATCGAAGTTTGACTGTCAACCGAATTTTCATTTTATCGGTACTTATTAAAGAAATTTAATGTTTCGATCGTTTTTTTTTGCAAAACGATCGGATGAAAGGATGAAAAAAAGTTTCAAAAAGCTCGAGGGTGTTGAAAAAAAGAATAAAAAAAATAGAAAAAAGCAGAGGAGCAGACAAAATTTTCTGTACTGTTCGTCGATGTTCTTGAAGCATTGGAAATGGTACAGAAAATCGAGAAGGAGATTTATTTTATTCTGTACTTTTTGAGTCTTAACGATAAAGAAAAAGTCGTACAAAGTTCGCCCATCAATTCAGGACGGTTCGTAAGATTTCTAAAAGATTGGTGAATGTGCTGCTTTTTTTTAAAAGCAGAGAGATCTGAAAAATGCACAGGATAGAAAGAAAATCAAAGCGTGGGAGTTGAAACTCGGGATCTTGAAAGTTTATCTCAATTTGAAGTTGAAAACGATTTAAAAGCTGGGCGCCAAACGCATGCACTTTATTCGTCTCTTTACCTATTGAGTACGTGTGTGTCCGTAATGTCTCTTGCGAAGTAAATACTAAAGGGTCACGTGACCCCGGAGGGTCTGGCCATGTTCCCGGCGTTAAACTACGTCCGTAATTTGGCATCCGATCAATCCGTCTCGTGCTCGCGGCTGTCTACGTAATTGGTTTCGCTCGAGATCTGATGTGGTGGGGCAAGGGAAACGGCCGGACGTCGTCTCGATATTCACGTGTGAGAAGGCGAGTTCTTACACACACACACACATATACACACGTATTTATAGATGTATATCTACATTACCGAGAGCGATGGGTACGCGGTCGGTGCGTGGCTCCGGCGATCACACAAGTTAAGCAGCATCGACTTCGGTCAGTACTTGGTTGGGTGACCGCTGAGCCATGTATCGGCTGGCGTATCAATCGCCGAGCGGGAGGCAGTTATCGCTGAGTTTCTGATGGTGTTGACCGACTGAAACTCAGTGAAAACGTAGCCGACTTTATCGGCCAAGGTTTTCCACAGTTTCCCTTGGTCCTCGTGCGAATGCGATGCAGTGGTGCATTGGGAAAGAGTGGCTGTGGGCAACACTCTGGGGGGGAACTCAAGGAACTCAGGAACTCAGGAACAGTGTAGTGGGGATAAAAGTGAGGGAAGGGATCGTAAAAACCCATAAGGGTATACGCAGGATTAATAATAAATAATAATAATAATATATGTATATATTTATTCATTTACATGTATCTTTATAGTGACGTTAATTTATCGATAGGGAGGAAGAGAGAAAAAATGTTGAATCTGGTCCCCGAGTCGTTCTCTCAGTATTACGCGATTTTGTCAAGAAGATTGACGTTTCTAACACAAAGTTTCGACACTGATTGTAACAAAACTCGAGAGTATCGTCTCTGAGGAGTCTTTCGACTGCCAGAAAAGTTTGATAATTTTTGTGAATCTAAATAATTACATAATAACACATTTCTCTAGATTTTAAAGACGAAAACGAATAATAATTGATCCGATGAAGCAACGAATTGAAATGAAAGGATTAAACAACCGGCGATGATGAATTGGTTAAGAAAACTAGCGTTTTTAGTCGGATGTATATGGAGTAATTGACGAATAAATCTCATTGAATGTAAAGAGCTCATTAAATTGGCAATCGTTTAGGAAATTGAAAAAAAATGAAGCTCCGCGAATCCGCGGCGGCGAACGGTTGTTGACCCAGTTTCGGGAGCGAGACAGCGCGAACTCTTGGCAGATCTGTTTCTCAGCTTAAGCTACGATAAATATATATACTCTCTTCTTTTCTTTTATACACCACTAGAAGAAACAAACTGGCAACTAGCGAAAAGTATCGCGTTTCTTTAAGTGGGTCAATAACCCAGAGACCAATGGAGTGAATCTTTCAACGATTGGCTCCTATCTCCTATACACTCGGAGCATTTTTTCGTTTTCAACGCTCGGATTTACGCCGAAAGAAAAGCTGGAAACGCCCGAAGCGAGAAGTAAATGAGAGAAGTCGTCGCGAGATATCGGGAACGACGCTCTGACTGCTGAAGAATGACAACGACAGGATGGAACCGATACCGAACTCTAGTAAATACTTATATATATTTTTTATATATGTATACAACAATGTGCTCTGGTCCTGGAGAACGAAAAAGCAATTCTAAAGATGAGGGCGGGAAATCACTCACAATATATATATATATAAATAAATAAATATATATATGTTCATTGAACAGACGAGCATATTGAGAAAAAAAATGGTTCATCCAACTAAATCTATTTTGCTGGATAAAAAATGGTGGATTGAACTATATTTTTTCTTCTCTTCAATGGCAACCTACATAGTTTTTGTAACTTAATCTTAATGAAATTTTCTTCTCAGTTACTCTAACAAAATATTCGTTTAAGCCTTAATCAACAAATCGATCAAACGGTATCGTTGGGATGGATTAAAAAATTATTAAAATTCATCATAAAAGTGGTTTTTGACAGGAGTTAAAAGTTTTTTTTGTACTTTTCTGTCAAACGTCACAAATTCATGTGTCAAACTTACACGTTCAGAAATGCATGATTCTCTTAAGGAAGTTCTATCGTTTTCTTAAGATTTTGTTGAAAATTTGGATAAATCTTCTTTAATGTCATATCCACGTGTGTAATAAATTTTAGAAGGTTTCACCAAGCGGAACGTTCAGATATTTATTGATAAAAATCACAATTTTCGGTAGTCTCTCATAAGAGCTCGTGTTAAAAGTTACATTTTCATCACTAAATATTTTGGCTCGTACATGGTGAAGCCTTCTAAAACTTTGCATACATTTTTATGCAATATCAAAGAAGCTACATTAAGTTTTTCAAAAAAATCTGAAGAAAAAAGTGTTCGCAATTTTTGTAATAATACAGCAAGTACATATGATCTTGGATGACCTTGAATTTGGAGGATGTTGTTCTTTAGTCAATTTACAACAACTTTTCTTTACTAACTTATGCCCGCAAACCATTTTGTATGTGAGAAAAACTGAAAAACAATTTTTCGATATGAATGTCACGATCGAACTGCCTCAACTCTTTGGCTGCACACTATCGCGAATCTGTACCATCAATTTATCATTTTTCTGAACTTTGTGTAAAACACAGTTTCATAGATTCCCTCTTTAATGATAAACGATCGTTGTCGCGATCGTTTGGAAGATTTGAAAATAACTCGTGACAATTTAATATTCGATGAGTTAAGACGGAGGAACAAAAGGGCTTTCAAAGCTGTGGTAGAAATAGCCGAGCATCCAGTGGGATTATTAAGTCAAAATATCTGCTTGTCACAAATCAATATTAAATTTTCACAATATAGTTATATATGGAAATTTTGATAAAAAAATAAAATTAATTGAACGTGGATTAGTATTACAGAATATTTTATTAACTTAGAAAAACATTATAAAATTAATAGATATTCCGAAGCATCAACCGATGAATGCGAAATTCCGCGACGACATTTTTTCATCAATATTTTAGGAAGTTAAATTTGTAATTTTGAAGCGATTTTAGCGCACCATCGTTTATCTTCTTCCTCGAGAAATTCCCGACAAAAAATTCACGTCGATTTTTATTTTTATTTGTTTATTTTGTGATAAAAAAAAATTTGTTAATAAAATTTCGTGTTTCCCGGTCAAATTTTTGGCTGTAACGTTAACAGAGTCAAGCTCCGAAAAAAATCGATGCAATGAATTTGTGGAGAATTTCCCGACGAACAAAATGAGCGCTGGTACGTAAAAATCGCTTGAAAATTACGGATTTTACTTACAAAAACGTCGACACGAAAATGTGGCGTCGTGGAATTTTGCATTCATCGAATTCTCGCAAATCTATTAATATTTTTGTAGTATTTGTTGTTGTCGTATTTTTAAGGTAAAAAAATCACAAAAAGTAAAAAATTACCGAAAGGATCTTAATCGTAATTTTTTAAAGTAAATAAAAGGACGATTTTTCCTAGAAAGCGTTATACATGTAGTTCAAAATAAAAATGGCGTAGGACGTACAAATATAATCTCCGTATGGTAAAACGAGATGGGCCCTTACGTTGAATTTTGAGCGTTAGCTAGGATATGTGTAGTCCGTTGAGGGACAACGAAAGGAGAAAAAAGAAAAGAAAAAAGTGTACGTGTGTGTGTGTGAAAGGGAGAAGAAAGAAAACAGAACGGGTACCGTGACGAGGAGCGTACGCAAGAAGCGCGTCGTCGGAGTGAGCGAGTCAGGTGAGAGAGAGAGATAGAAAAAAAATAAGATAGAAGAAGATACGAAAAAAGTGTGAGGGACAATAAGAAAAAAGAAAACAAGAGACAGAGAAAGAAAGAATGAAAAAAGGGACGAGGGAGCAAGGAAGAGAGAGCGAGAAAAAAGCTTATTTAGTTGAGCGAAAGGAAAGAGAGAACGCGCCAAGATCGTGGACTCGGTGGGGAGAACGAGTGAATGAAGCAGGAGTGGGGGCAAGGAAGATAGAGAGAGAGAGAGAGAGAGAGAGAGAGAGAGAGAGAGAGAGAGAGCGCGCGCGACGCGCTTCGCGTTGGCATCGTTTTCCAACAGTCCGACAGTTGCGACTTGACTGCCGCGCGCGTTGTATCCGAGTTCTTACGCGCCAAAACGCGCGTTTTTTCCCACTCCCCGACCCTTCCCCTTGTATTAAAAAAAAACAACGTGTTCTAGTACTTCGAACTCTCGACATTATCCCGTATCCGCATATTTCAAATCTTGTTGTTATAAAGCACAAGTTTTCATGAAAATAAACAAATATTGTGTGTTTCGAAGTTTTATGAACAGCGGGGAAGGCTCCTGAAAAGACGAGCTTCACGTGCGAGTCTCTCGATGGATTACTTTCGTGAAAATAAGTGAAAAGATTAATGTTTGCAAATAATCCAAATTAAGACCATAGTGACAAGTTCGTTGGGAATAGTTTTCGAGGAAAATAACGTCCGTACGAATTCGGTGATTTTTGTGACAGTTATTGATGGTGCTCCGATAAAATAAATATCTACGTATCGCGCGATATATTTGTTCATGGGATACGAATACAGTGGATATAAATGTGTGCATATTCCACACATTTTATTTTTCAGTTTTACTCGATTATTGGATTTAACACGTGATTTTTAAGAAGGCGGGTTCGACATTCATCTCTTTCAAAAATCGCTTCTCCACGTCTCGTGCTTCGCGGTGCACTGGTGTTTTCCATGCGTTCTGTTTTTCATCAATCTTCGATGTTTATTATTAGTCTGTGATTATTATTGTGAAGAGTGCGGTTGGGATTAACCGATTTTCCCTCGTTCCTTCGGGAGTTATTGCAACAAATTCATTTATTTTTGTTTGATTTTTCATCGTTTTTACTTATATTCACTGGTTCGTTCGTCGTGGCAAGTACCAGTTTCGGACGCGTGGTGGCACTGTTGCATCGGCACTCCATCTTACTCGTCAACTTCTCCGGGGTACACACGTTCGATCGAACTTTCTTCGCGCGATAAAAAACAAAAGAAAAAACGTTAAGGAGACAAAAAGTTTTGGGATTTCCAGCATCGAGCTTTCGCACTTCTTTTCCGGTGAGCTCACAATTTGTTTTTTTTTTCTTTTTTTTTCGTTTCTCTTTTTAATTTATGTTCCAAGTATGCGGTTTCTTCGAAAAGAACGAAGTAGACGAGAGCGAAATATAAACTTTGCTTCGCCAAAGTTTTGACAGATTAACGAGTTCGAACGAATATAAACCCAAGAAGTGTTTGAAATACGGGCTTTTTTTATGACCAACATTTTGTCGGCCAATGAAAAATAAGCAGGCGTCAGTAATAGCTCATAACGCTGGCTAAACTCGTCGGACAAACAACTTTTAATCCTCCTCGATTTTCACCATGAAAACTTTTCCGTTCATTAAATATATAAAAATAAGTAAATAAAATACATTCAGCGTGATTTTTTTCGTAAAATTTTGTTATCTCGTGCACTTGGTACATTGTGCTCGGACTTTCCAGTATTTTCAACAGAATTTCACTCCCGGCAACGATGTTTTTGCCCCGATTGTTATTCACTAGTCGCGTGGCTGTGACGACAGTTCTCGGAAAATGTATTTCATCGCGAGCTTATTTTATCGAAGCGTACTCTGCAAATACAGAAAATGCTAGGAAAGTATTTTTCATTCGTTTCGTTAATGCTTCGTTCTGCCCGTGATAAAAAAAAACATTGAGTTGAAGTTTGCATTGTTGGAATGCAACAAAGTTTTTTTTCTTTCTTTTTTTTTATTCGTAGAGCTTCGTTTTATGAGAATACAACTTGAAACAGTCTGAAAAATCGATCGCCAAGAAAACGTTGATGTTGCATTTCAACGACGAAACCTCCAATACCATAAAAAAAGAGAGAACCGTTCCTACAGTTGACAATTAAACGACTGTGTGATATTTGAAGAGTGAAAGGCTTACCTCTCGTTATCGTTGAACTCTGTTGATCTTTTCTTTTCGAGTGATCCTAATCGAAACAGTCGCCTTCGTGTCCTGGATTCGTCATCGATAATCATTTCGATCGTCGATTTTTTAAGATCTCATCGAGTTATAAAATGAATATTGACATTTTTCCTCATGGTTTGAAGAAAGTCAAAAAGGTCGTAAATAATTCAAAATTGTTATGATTTCACACAAACCCATGACAATCATTTCGGTCGCTTTAATTGTAACTTCAATTATTTTAATTAATAATTATAAGAAAATCATAAAAACAAACAATTCCTTGGGTGAAAAAAATTACCAATTAAAATCCTTTAGAAACGATTTCCAAAGGAATTCTAACGATAATAATTACTGCTGAAGAATATTCTAATCTGAACGATAATCTGGATATAAAAAATATTTAAAAAAACAGAGCATCAAGATACATCGAAACGTAATGACAGTTCATAAAAAAATGTCTAGCATTCTTTGACTTTATTGCGGCTCATTTAATGGGTGACTCAAAGAAAACAAAAAAAAAGCCTTAGAAACAGACGACTTTCGAATTTCTCAATCTCTGAATCAGTTCGTAGGGTCGTTTATTATTCAAACTGTTGTAAGATATATACATTTTTAAAAAAACAAGTTGTATACTCGTTACGAATATAATACACAGTCCAGGAGAGTTGAAAATTTGTTGTATTTATCCTTTTTACGAAATGACTGGCTAACTATTGTTTGAGAATACCTGACGAGACTCTCCCGGTGATTATGGTTCGGGGGGCAACGTCATGCAGCCTATTAAATATAACTACTAGTGGGCTTGTTCTAAAAAATTTCGTTCGTGTATTAAAGCAGTGAGTTTGTAAATGGATGGATAAATATATATACACAAGTATATTTGCCTGTATACATATATTTTTGTGTTGTTTCAATGTAGGTTTTTTCTATATCTATATATAAGAAGCAGCGTGCTACGCGACAGACTTTGTTGGGCTTCAAGGGCTATCGTGGACTTTCCCACGCAAAGGCGAAACGATTTGGCCGTCGGTTGTACGGTTCAAGGACCACGAGTCAGGGTATATTGAGCGAAGGTGACAATGAAAAATACGCTCTTTTTCTCGTCATCGTATATTAATATTCATTTGATTTTATCGAATTTAGGGACTCTAATTTCTATGAATTTTGATCGAAGGGTCAATCGAGTTGTTGAAATCGAAAGGAAAAAGGATATTTCTGTCGGAGAATTATCGGAATTCACTATTAAACTTGGCGTTTCGCGTGACGAACGTATAATCTCCTTTGTTAATTAAAATATCGAATACAAAACTTTTTTTTCGTTCGTTTCATTTGACAGATCGCTGTTTTTTGACACTTTGTCATTTGACATTACGAAATTTGACGTTTTGTTGATTTTTTCATTTGACAGATGAATTATAAAATGAAAACACTTCGTAGCAATGTCCTCGAGATTAACTAAAAAAAGATCAGGCCTTCTTAAGAAAAGAGAGAGAGAGAAGAGCTGCTGAAATAACGTAAATTCGACTATGCAATTTTGACTTGATGCCAAATCCTTTGGTTATATTCCAATATAAATATGGGACGATTGAATGAAAAGTTTATTTTTAACCTCTAATGATGGATTTTAAGTTTTTTTGTACTCTTTTCATTTTCGGTTGAAATACTTATCGTACTTCCGTGAAGTTGTTGTTGTTGTTGACGACTCTGAAGTTTTCAGCGTTGAGATTCAACGAAAAAGAAATTTCCTATGAATTATTTAATGGATTTCAAAAATCGAGGCAATTCCTCGGGTCGATTGAGTTTTTGGCTCGCAAGAGCGGATCGTTTTATTGTCCTGATCGAATATCGAATAAAAATTACGAGGTAAAGCAAAAAAAGAGGATTTCGTTGCTTTCCAACCAAGCGAACTTCAACATCTTTTGCTGTTGTTGTTTTGATTTTTTGACAAGTTTGTTTTGGGGCGTGGCGAACACTATGTACGATGGACTTAACGAGCTCACTCTAGAAAATAATGCCATTATACCTTCCATATCTTTTAACAGTTTAAATATAGATATGCATCTTTCTCATATACGAATACATGAGCAATATCGACTTTCCAGAGGAGACTCGAAGTATATACAATTATTGAAAGTAAGCCATCTTATCGAGCACGCTCTACCATTATTTGCGACGGTGATAACATTTTGTGCTCTTCATATTTTTCTTGCGTTTTCAATTCGGTTCTTGAAGGAATCTGTGAAAAATTTTTCTCTGTAAATATTAGATTCTCTCAGCGAGATATTCTATCGATTATTTATCGTTTGTCAATTTAATTTTCTTCAGAAATTGACTGTATTTACTTTTTTTTCACCTTGAAATAATTTTTTTTCTCGAAATCAAGTCGTAACTTACTTTCGAGTTGTAAACAAAAAAAAAGTCTCTATAAGAAATATTACATTACGTAAATCGAGAATTTCCAATGCTCGTTTATTGTTTCTCGATCTAATTTAATCGAACAATTGACGAACACGATCGAGAAATCTTTTTTTGTACATTTTCAAATAATTTTTTTCTTCAATCAACCTCATTTTTTTTTGTGTCCAGCTTCGAGTCTCCAAAAAAGTCGAATTAACTTTTCTTCCTTTCAAAAACTCTAGACAACCAACAACAAAAAATTAAAATTCCGCTGCATTTGACATGCAAACCAGAACCTTTTCTAAAATTCGTTTGCTCGAAACTTTTATCATTTGAAACTTTTCCAAATAACGTGTCACCCTCCAAACGTAATTACAAAATCATAACAGTTCGTCTTTTTTTTCTTTTTTCAAATATCGTTTCATAATTTTCATAAAGAAAACTGAGATTTTGTGTATCTCGAATCTCGTGTGTAGCAGAGAGTGTCGAAGCTGTGGAACGTCTGGTCGAGTATACTATAACCATATGGTGTGTCTCCCTCTGTGTGTTTCTTACTCGAGTGCGAGAAAACCGGTTTGTGGCAGCTTCCAAGTGAGCTCCGGAGGTATTGGTGCCCCGGAAAGAGACAGGGGAGAGGGCAAAAGGGGAACGAACGAGGGGGATGGGGGGAAGCAGTGAACGAGAGACTTGGAGAAAGGGAACAAGAGTGTGTCTCGAAGCTCGAGTTCTTCGGCTCACATATATTTATTCCCACCATCACAATGTATATCTGTGCACAGGTTTTCGAGGTGCACAATCACCCTGCCAAGTCTTCGCTCCTCCTCTTATACCCGCGACGAGTCTGTATATACCAGCAGCTCGAACGGTGGAGAGATCAGACGACGAAGAAATGAGAAAGAAAAAACAACATTCCTTATAGGCTCGGTTCTGTTTGTATTTCCACCCTCGTGTCGTGTTGTTGTTGTTTTTGTTGTTGTTGTTGTTGTTGTTATTATTATTATTATTATTATTATTATTATTATTATTATTATTATT
>JACEOJ010000073.1:697575-851404 GCA_013761285.1 Campoletis sonorensis
TTATTATTATTATTATTATTATTATTATTATTATTATTATTATTATTATTATTATTATTATTCTTGGTATTATTGTTATTTTTGAGGTGATAAAATTTACTTTTTCCAAGCCAATTATCTCGAAATTCGTTGAGGACTGAATTGTTGTGAAAATTGCCTGACTGAAACGATCCAATCTGCGTGTTTTTTTTTCTTGTCAGTTTGCTTTTTTTTTTCGATTGAACTTCCATCAAAAACGATTTTCGCATCGCTGCATCGAAAATTCTTCCATTTATTTTTTTTTTTTGGTAAATAACCCGTAGAGTTTTTTTTTGTCAAGTTTGACGAAACATTGGTGCTGACCTTTTGTTTATTCGGACAATGGATTTATAATCTTGACGATTTTTAACGAGTTTTCGGTTCTTCATATATTTACAGCTCAGCGTTGTTATGATTTTTTGCTTTTAATTTTGTAAACATACGCTCTAATGCCCAGTGAATATTTTCCCTTGTTTTGGCTCTTCCGCGGGTTTAGTTTACTGATTTACGGAACTGTGAAAAAGATTTGTTTTTTCTTCATCGATGTTTTATGAAGGTTTCTCAGAAAAATATACGCGGTTGAAAAATCGAACGAATTCCCGTGGTTTACATACACGAGGAATGTGTAGGACGATACGGGAAATAGAGAAAAAAAAAAAGCATTTCATTGTATTCGATCGATGCAAACATTCCATATTTACATAGGATTTATTATTGTTATTATCATTATTCTTATTATTATTATTATTATTATTATTATTAATTTTTTTTTTTTTTAATATTGGAAATTCCAAAATGGTGCTCACGACGCTTGGCATTTGGTGAATTCATCCGTACGTTATTTGCTTTTGGAATATATTTGTGACAGCTGGGAGAGAAGAGGAAAATAGAGGCGGAATGACTATTTTACGTTTTTGAGCAGTTACGCCCTTCTTTGTATTAGCGGGCTTATTGTTCTACCGATATAAATTTATCGAAAAGACTTGGGGGCAGAGAGGGTCATGCCCCGCGAAGGGCATGACAATTGTGCCAGTTCCATTCTCCTACGTGGGCTGTACACACGGTTTTTTTTTTCATCCCTCCCTCTCAACTCTTCTCTCTCTTTCTTTCTCTTTCTCTCTCTCTCTCTCTCTCTCTTTCTCTCTCTCTTTCTCTCTTTCTCTTTCTTTTTCTCTCGTTTTATTCCTTTCCCTTTCGCTCCCTGTTCTCTTTTAGCTCGTGCACCTGAGCGTGACAGCTGCACGCGCCCGTAACATACGCATATTCAACTCGTTCATACCTCACCCTTCGACCCCCCTGCCCCTCTTTTTTCTCCTCATACATATGGGTAAATGGAGGAAAGCAAAAAATTACAACGATCGAGTTAGAGGCTACCTAATATATGTGCACCAGCATAATGCTCTATATACTATGTAAATATTCTCCCTTCACAGAACTACTTTTTTCTTTTTTTGCTTTTTTTTTCTTTGCATTTTCGTTTTCTTTGTTTTTTTTTCGTTTCTACATTCAATTTTTGATACGAAACATTTGTAATTTAACTCGGACTGCTTTGTTCGGTTAATTTTTTCTTTTTTGTACTTTTGATTTTTAACGAATAGTACAAAAACTAAAATTCGAGGAGTGACTTTTTTATGGTTTCGTTATTGAAGTTGTATAATATTTGACAATGAAACTGTACGAAACTCGTTCGATTTTTTTTTTGCTTCGTCATCGATTTTAATTCGATGGCGAATAATGTTTTTTAAAGCTGTTGACGTTTTTATTGTTTTTATTGATTGTTTGAAGTATTTGTTTAAAAATTGGGTTTGATTTAAGTTTGATATTTTTGACAATTTTTACAAAACTTTACAAATTCTATTCGATACCTTTGGGGTTTTTTCAATGTGTTAATTTTTAGGAATATAAATATGATAAATAATATAAATTAATTGTGTGTTGATCATTGGACTATCACGACTCGAGAAATTCATCAGACGTTTTTGCAAATATCTCTCGCAGCACGAAGACCCCAATTTTTTTTAATCACGAGCTTGTAGATACTGCGATGAATCATTTTGACACAAGGATAGTTGAAACCACCTACGTGCAATGTAGTTACCAACGCCAAAACCCTTGAGTCACGTTAAAAAAAAATCGATTCACAGACATCTCGGGGTGTATAATTTCTTTCTCTCCCTCTCTTTCTCTCTCTCTCTCTCTCTCTCTCTCTCTGTCTCTCTCTCTCTCTCTTGATTTCCCTTAGTGTTTTTTTTTTTTTTTATATAAACCAACTACCCTTGTTGATGGGGGTATTCCCGAGTTTACGTCACGAAGAGTGCACGAAGAATTGTATAGAAATTGAGTCACGACTTTCGACCCAATGACACACGACCAGACGTATGCATATTTTTATATATTTATATCTAGAGATATATGTTTATATATATGTACGTATGACAGAACCATAATTTATCCATGTTGGTTAAAGGGAATACCTCGAAGTGAAGTTCGTGTCACGACCAATATCGTGTGTCCCTGTTTTCCTTTTTTCTCGTTTCTTTTCTTTTTCTTCTTTTCCCTTGAAACATCGATGTTTTTTCGAGAATTTGAACAACTTTTCGTTCGTAAATGTCATGCAAATCCATTATTTTTTTGTGTGTGTTTGTGTGTGACCTTTTTTTACATTTTTTCGTCACGACTCTTTCGACGAATTTTTTTTTCATACAACTAATTCGCTCCATACCCCAACGAACTAATCTTCAAATATTATGCACGATTTATCAAAATACGGGCGATTTATATAACTCATATTTACGCCGCGTTGTAAACGCGAGCCACACTCGAAAATCTCGTATTAATCGTTTGTTGCCATTGAGCCGAGCGACCATCAGACGAATTGTAAATATTCAAATCCTGTTTCCACGAATTTCCGATAGATATTTTCGTCGTGCTTCGTTTTTTTTCTCGATATTTTTTTTTATTTTTTATTTTTATTACGAAGAAATGCAAATTGAGCCTTTTTTTCTTCTTTTTTTTCCAAAAATTTCATATTTCTCACGAATTTGTGTGGATCGAGGCAAAAAGTATACTTTTTTATAACGAAAATGTGAAAACTCCGGAAAATTTGAAATTTAAATATTGAATAAAAAATTTCTTCAGTTTCATTCACATTCGAATTTATTTCGATTATAATATGGTTTTGGTATACTTTTGAACATCGCATTTTTTTCAGATTCCCGAAAGTCTCTTGTATATTGAACCTCGTTTATCAAATTCATTTTATTATGAATTCTTAACTTTTTTTTTTTTTTATTCCTTCCATTATTTTTTCATAATCCGCCTGAATGAATAAACATTGATCATATTTTTTGACTTTTCAAATTGTATCAACCAGCGAGTAATTTGAAATTACATTAAACATGCAAAGCTTTCAAAAGTTAAGCCACTGTTTTAAAATTCCATTTAAGGCATCAAGCGATGTTCAAATTTGTGAATATTTTATGAGACTTTAAAGAGCTAAAGTTTGTTCGAATATATTGAGTCCGAGAGAAAGAAAGAGAAAGAAAGAGAGAGAAAGAGAGAGAGAGAGACTAATGACTGGGACAAAATAAATAAATGACGATAAAATTAAGTCATTTTTCATTAATCGAGAACAATGCATGTTCACTGTCTTTTCTTCTCCATCGTCTCTCTCTCTCTCTCTCTCTTTCTCGCATACAGCGATTTACAAAGAATATAAAATATCAATTATCCACGTGGATATGAAGATTTGCGCATAAGTCTTACGTATTGGTTTGAGTCACGATGAATCGCTGCGTCAGACACGGTGTAAATAGAAGTGACTGTTGATCCACGACGATTTGAACGTCGTTCCCCGGAAAACGACGTATCGAATGATCACGAGACGTCTTATTACACCTTAAGCCCCCCCGACCCTCGACGTTTCGTCGACGTTTTGTCGACGCAACTTTAATATGCACGTGCGATATTAGATCGATTAATCTATCTCGAGATTTTTTTTTCTTCATTGTCTTTAAATCGCTTTTGTTGTCTATGCTCTTTTTACCATTATTTCTTCTCTTTCTCCTCGCTCACGCTGTGTGGATTATTTTATCACTGAATATTATATCACATTTGATTATTTTTATTATTATTTTTTTCTAATCAGTTTGCCGTTGAAGAGTATGGGCTGCAGAATTTCATACAACGTATTATGTTTCTCGATAGTTTGATATTTGGTAAATAAAAATGTAAAAATTACGAGAATGAAAAAAGAAAATATGTTTTTTTTTTGTTCTTTTTTGAAGGATTTTCGTCGTTCGTTGATTTTAGCCCTTGCATATTTACATTTTTAGACTTTTTCTCACGTGTGCTAGTTCATGGAAATCATTTTTTTTTTATCAATTCTGGTGTGAAGTTGACTTCGTAATTTTTTTACGCTCGATTAATTCGGTGGGGGAGTTGAAAACACTTTTTTCAGTCACTTTCTCTCTCTCTCTGACTTAATGGATAAAAAACAAGTTCTACATGTCGCAGAATTATACAAAATAATGCGCTATAGTACAACGTCGTTGTGGTGGGAGGCAATCTTGGGAAAGTTGCAACATGTAATCTTAACCAGTCGTGCTACTCATAATTAAAGAAAAGAAGAAGAAAAATAAAAATAAATTATTATCGTGCGCGGTTGTCGCAACATTTAAAATCGTTATTATTACGAAAAAAAGATATTATTTCATACGTTATTACAATCTTTCCCGTTGATGAGGCCACGGATCGAAAAATCATAATAAACTTCGATTAAGCATTGAATATCGATCGAAATTTAGTTCTATTTTATTTTATCCATTCAAAATTATCTAATAACGTTATTTGTTAATTTTTTCTAGAAATGTTGGAACATAAACATAAATTATCAAACAAGTTTGATAAATAACCAAATTTACAAAAATTAATACTTACGCAAAACTTCAACTTTGGATCGCTGCGTCTCCGAAACCGAACGCTCAAAATTTTCGATTTCTCTTTTAAACAAACTTCTCCAAATGTTCTTATGTAATTGACAAAAAAAGCCAAAAAGAAAACTGTTGAAAAGTTTCAAAGTTATTTGATCGAATGTGAATTTTTCTACCGATGCTCCCCCGCATCGAAAAATAAATGGAAATTTGTGCAAAATAGTTTCGTAATAGTTCCTTGAATCTGTCCTCAAAATATTAAAACTTTTTGTTGGTAGAAAATTCTTTACTACTTTTACCATATCGTGCATGGTGCTCCAATTGACTCGGACGTACGATATTTTCGATAATTTTTTTTTTTTTATGTACAGGACATACACAGATATATATAGATATAGATTTAAAGCACATACGACAGTACTCACGATTCTTACAATCGTACAGATAGAATGTAACCCGTGCTGTTGGCATTTGAGAATGAGAGAGAAAAAGAGAGAGAGAGAAAGAGAGAGAGAGAAAGAAAGAGAAAGAGAGAGAAATTACGCAACGATAGCGTTGTGTATATTTATAAACTTAGTATTAAAGTTAACTCTACAAACAGTCTTGAGAACGTGTACCTTAAATACAGTTTGTATCCACTTAGCACCTACTTTTATCGAGCAGTGCAACGCTCCGAACGACAGTTGCTTAAATTCCTTAAGGTTTTCCTTACACACGAACACACATACACAGACACACACAAATGTAGTTATTCGTGTGTGTATATATAAAAAAAGTTTCTGTGCATTGAACTAATCTGGCATTTCGATCTCTACCTCGTCAATTTGCTCTGTAAATCATAGCCACCGTTTGGAGAACGCGCGCCGCGCGGCTAGAAGACGAGATTGCGCAATCGGATTCGAACCGATTATAAAATCCGAGTCACGCTGACTCTATAACGCTACGATATATATCGATCATCGACGCGATGAAAAATTTTTAGTCGCGGCTATTTTATCCGGGAGCTTCATACATTCGACACTATTTACACCCATTTTTACCAGGCTCCGGAGACAGAAATTCTCGGGGGATTCAGCAAAAGTCTGGAAAGACCATTCGAAATTTGGAAAAAAAAAAAAATTCACCGCATTAAAAAACATATTTTTATGGGTTTCAATGAAAATGTTCGACATATTTTTACTCGTAAATGAAACAATGTGTGTTTTCAACTTTTTTTGTTATCCTTTCGCTGGGAGATCGAGAAAAATTGTAATCTAACCGGAAAATAATTAATTATAAGATTTCGTTTAAAAAATTGACCAAATTTTTGACAGAGAATCAAAAGTTGCACGGAATATTAACGTAGTTCGTGACCCGAAATGAAAACCAAAGAAAACAATAATTTCAACGATCCAAACAAATGTTTAGTAGACGATTTTCCAAAACGGTACTCTCCTTTGTTCCGGTCTCCCTTATACATAAAAATCCGTGACGAATTCTTACGAAGTGATGGATTGAATCATCGATCGGATACCGATAAATGATGAGTAATAGAATTGATCATGAGATCTTGGATGTAAAATTGATGATTTAACAGAGAGAGAGAGAGAGAGAGAGAGAGAGAGAGAGAGAGAGAGAGAGAGAGAGAGAGAGAGACGACGGTGTCATGGTTGAGCCGCAGATTCAGCTCGATTCATTTAACGATAGTTTAACGACCTGCGACCGCACCGCGTATTAATTAGTAGTCAATTTGTGAGAGGAAAGAGTCGAAAGAATTGAGTGAAAAGCCTCCTACTCCGTCACGTTATAACTGTATCCTCGATTTTCATTAATCGATCATTCGAATCATTCAAATTCATTGATTAAACACATTCGATTAAATGGCTAAAACGTCTATATAATAACTTGAATTATTATCCAATTTTACTCGAGTCGTTAAATTAAATAATTAACGAAACACAAACACACACTCACTTACTCACTTACTCGTGTCAAAGCACATTATGGCGTTTCTAGATTCATACAAAATTCATAAATCAGTAATTACAATGCATCGGATGCACGGAACAAGAGTATGCACACCGCGGTGTATTATAGTATTCTGAATATGCATAGCATATTTCGCGTTACAACCAATAGGTGTGGTAGATACTACGAATTTTGTACTTACGCATATACATATATATGTTTATATATATGTTTAAACATGTGTTTATATATATATACAAGACATTTCTTGCGTATATGACTGTTATATACAGACGGAAACGTGCACGCAATCGAATTGTCTCGATTGTATGGAACAAACAACTTGCTTTTGCCGCGAGTCTCTCCCCGAGCCACCAACCACACTACTCTCTATAACTTGATACTAAAACTCGGGCTCAACGTTAGTACATGTTTGATCAAACTCTCCGCAAGCTTCGGGACAAACGTTATCGCTCCTTTATATAACTCCATATATATATATATTTATATTTATATACATATTTGGAGTATTTTCTACCTGTTCGCCTGAGTACTTTGTCTGTTAACAATTCGCAGTGTGAATTATTATTCTTTTAACAAACGTATTCATTTGCGGAAAGCCATTTTACGAACTTTGCCTCTTTATGTACCGAGTCTCGGCCTACTAACGGGAATATGCGAGAATCAATGCTTTTTTTTTTGCTTGGGTTTCTCGCTTGTTGATTTGTTATTAATTCGAGTCTGCTGCTGCGAACGTGCCGCAATCGCAAATGAATTTTCTAATGACAAACACGCTTTTTGGGGGGTTTTTCTTTTTTTGTCAATCATTTAACGGGATATTTGTTCCCTTTCATTTAATTCTCGCTCAGAAGTCATAACATTTTGGGACATTTTTTATGTTTATGAATGAAATACGGAGGTTTTGATATTTGATTATATTATTTTGTGGTGGAATGAATATTTGATGAAAATTTTGGTCGAATTGTGAGGTTGTTTTCGTTTATCGTTGGCTCACGAAATAGTGAAAAAGCAATGGCTATCGGGTGTATTTTTTTTTTTAATTGCATATTTTTCGAGATTAAAATTATTTACCAGCGAACAATGTGTTGGAAAAACGTATATTATTGTTTTGGGGAAATAAAAGGTTTTGATTGAATTTTCGTGAGGAATCTCGATGTTAATGTGTCGTTCTCCAATTCCTTTGGTTTGCTTCCATTTTGACAATTTATATAGAATCGTTGAAAAAAATGCTGCGAAAGATAAATAATTGGGAAAATTGGAACACATTTTGACATTCGTCGATTGATCAATAATGAAAATCGTATATTCGGACATTTAATCACAACACACGTGAAGCTTGACAACTTTATCTCTCGACTGACGTCTTCATTGTGAGACTAATTCAACTTTTTTTCTCTTTTTCTTGCTCTCTCCCTCTCTTTCCCTCACTCTTACACAGTCTGGGTCCGAGAAATAATACGCATGTCGTCACGTATAAACTGCACCAGTAATCTCGTGCTGGAACATGGACGTATACATGCAGTCGAGATTAACATGTATGATATAGATATGGATGTGTATACACGGAGCCAAAAGTCATGGGGAATACGAGGAAAGGGCAAAACCGTGCGTGGTTAAATTGTAAAGCTGGAGGGAACGTTATTCCCTCTGCTGTCGTGGAAGAAAGAGAGAAAGAGAGAAAGGAAGAAAGGGAGAAAGAGAGAAAGAGAGAGAGAAAGAGAGAAAGGAAGAAAGAGAGAGAAAGAGAGAAAGGAAGAAAGAGAGAGAAAGAGAGAGTTGGACGAGGAAGAGTCCAGTAGTAAGGATGAAAACCGTGGTACGGAAAATATCACGAAAACATTGTGGTACGAAACACATATGCAAGAATTACGCTGCCGTGCACTTGCTACCATATACGAGACATTTCTTGCCAATTTTACGCTCAAACAACATTTGCCCAAAATTTCTTTTCTCCAATTCCTTCTCCCTACACGAATTCTTTCTTTACATTTCTTTTGTATTACAAGAAAAAAAAAACATGCATACTCCAAATTCCACATTTCAGAATTTCAGAAAAAGATAAAACGCCAATCCTTATCTCTCGATTTTTTATCATTTTTTTCTTCGGCGGGACCTTTAATGTTTTTTTATAAATTTCGCACTAAATAGATAAATAATGATAATAAAAAGCTTGCAACCAGATAAATTGGACGAATATTCTTATTTTTATATTGATAAAATATTTAGTTTCGATTGGACCTACAAAACTGGGTCAAACACATAACTGACGAAATCAAGAGAAAAAAAAGTGAGAGAGAGAGGAAGAGAGAGAAAAACCAATAGCTGGTTATTTGAAAAATGAGAAAATAGGAAAACGATATAAAGAATATTCGTTGCATTTAAACGATGCAAGCTTTCGATATACCATAAAAAACAATGTTTATCCCAATTGGAAATGGACTGCCCCATGGTGAGGCTACGTATATATATTTATATCAACATCTACACACGAATTGTTTAACGTTATTTATATATATATATATATTTATATATTTATTTATATATATATTTATATATATAAATATATACACGTAGAAATGCGGTGTGTACAACCTCACGTACCGCATGGAATCACATCTCGCATCGCTGCACCAAGCAAAAGCAGCAGCAAAAGGAAGGCAATAAGGCGAACCAAAGCCAACCCCTTTGGCTGAGCTATACTTTCCACAGCCCTTCTTGTACCTCGTATACACAGTCGTTCATCATCGCAGAATTACGTTGTGTCCTCTTTCCTTCCCCCCTTCAAAATCCCACACGAAACCTTCCTACATATATGTTCTCGTAAATATATATTTATTCACAAACTAAATACAAATGTATGCACGAATACATCCATTTAATCATAAACGTTGTATTTAAGGGATCACCAAATGTTTTTTTTATTATTTATTCCGAGGCCACGTTCGGGCTATCGTTATCAAACTATGGGCAAAATTTGATAAGGATTCACGATCTCGTGTTCAAGATGTTGACAATTAAAGTTTGCACTTTTGTTCACATGTTTTTATGAAGGAGCAGCAGAAAAATTCACATTTTACGAAATAAATTTGAACATTTTCAACAGATTTTTTTCTTTTTTTTTCTTTCAATTGTAGAGAAACATATGAGAAAGTTTTTTTTGAGAAATCAATCATTTTGATCTATTAGTTTGGGAGATAAAACGATACAAAGTTTAAATAGATTTGAGAGAGATTTTTTTATTCTCAAACTCTAAACTTCATAATGGACAGTCTTTTTTACGAATGTATGAATTTTTACGAATTTTTATGCCCGAATTTGCAAAAATTAACCAGAGAATTGATTTTTGAGAAAAAAAATCGTTAATCCTAAGCAAAAAAGTCATGATTTTTTATTCTCCTTTGTTATTGATATTTGATTTTTTTTCTCGCTGAACTAAATGTTTATGGGGATTGAAAATAATATTCACGTAATATTAAAAACCGTAAGAAATTAGCAAAGGCCTCTGGTATCGAGGCACAAAGTTCACATGCATTTTAATATAAAAAATAATCTTCAACACACCCACGCAATAATTTATTTATACGCGACGAAAAACCTCGCGTATATAAATACGTTCGTGTTGGACGACGTCGTATATGCCCTTAATACACGTCTCTACTCTCTTATCTCGTAAAAGCAACGGGCCACTGTCGCACTTGCTTTTGTTATAAACGCCGTTAAATCCACCCTGCATTATACATGGGGTCGGCCGCGCCGCGCCGCGCCACGACGTTTCATCCATGCCTGCAATTTGTCTTGTGGTTATTATATTTATTACATTTTAAAAAGAATAATATGTAGAGAGAACGAGGGGACAAACGGTTGGGATGTTGTTTGCACACCACAAGACACAACATTACGATAAACTATTCACATTTTTATTTTTCTTATTTATTATTATTATTATTATTATTATTTGTATTATTATTTATTCTCATTTTTATTTTTATTTTTCGCGATTTTCTACTTTTATCTCCAGACATTTTTGTAATGGTTGGCAATTTTTTTAATTGACACACGGACATAATTAATATTGAAAATAGTTTAACGTTGATTTCCGAGAATCTGCGGACGACGATTTTGATTTTTCGGTGATTTATAGAAAAAGATTTCTTGATATTTCATTGTATTCGTTGTTTGAAGATTTGACTTGGCCAAGAGGTGACTTTGAACTGAAAAATTTGATAAAAGAAGAGACATTTTTATTGTAATTTACGATAAAATTGAAATAAACTCGATAAATGTCTCACCCGGTACATTTGAATGACAAAGATTAACCCCTTCACTTTTTCTACACAATATAAATATAAATATCTGTATCGTACAACGCGATATATATGTCGCGAGGTCGCGTGATTGAAGAGTTATAAATCGTTATACACGCTTGAGAGTTTGTACTCGATTCACCACAAACACACAATGCGTGGGTCGAAATTTCGAACTCGTCATCTAATGATTATTTTTCAGCATATTGTGTGGTTTATTAATATCGCTTCGTTCTGTCAGGCCGTAACGTAAAATTTACATGCATGCGAATTAATTTTATCGTCATTGAAGTGCAGAAATGGATGCTTCACGCTCGTCGAATGAGTGGACAATTTTTACAACAATTGATTGCAAATTTTGAGACAATTATTAAATAAAATGATTATGATTTCGTATTATAAAATGTGTTTGGAAAAAAAACGTTCATGGTGGACAGATTTGCGGAAATATTAATTGATAAATAAAAATTCAACGATGACACATTTTCATCGACATTTTTATCAATTAAATCCGTGGATTTCAGGCAATTTTTATGTACCAACGATTATTTTGTTCCAATATATTGTCCACTGTTTCCATTTTTTGTTTGTTCTCCAAAACATATTTTATGGTTTTCGCAGCTCCCGATGCATTTAAACTCGTCTCACTTGATTCGTTTTTCTTCTACACAGCAAATTTGTCTCTTTTTTCCTGTTTTTTTCTTTCTTTCTTTCGATTTACCAGCTTTTGCCAAGGTAGCTTTAATTTTCCTCGATGGCCAATTGAAAGCAGAGAAAGAGACAGAGAGAGAGAGAGATGAAGAGAAATGAAGAAAGAAAAAAAGAGACAAGGAATCGGGAAGGTTTAGGTCGTAGGGGGAGGGGGGCGGGGACTGGGGAGGAAGGTTTGAGAGCGAAGGCTTCTGCTTCCGTTAACACGGCTACTATTGCCAATGAAGGTAGCATCGCGTAGACCAGAATTGCTTTCCTCTTCTTCTACTCTCTCGTCGTAAGTAATTGCCAATCGTGAAATTTTCTTTTAACGCTTTTGCCCGGTGGTTAACGTGTATCCCGATAACGAATTGTGAGGTCGAAAAGGCTTCAACGAGATCGTTATCTTTGTCTATGTACGCTTTATATATATATATATATATATACACCTTGACAACCCCTTTCGTGCGCACAACAGCCAATTTCCCGAGTTCTTGTGTATTGGTTAAAACTATTCTTCCCTCATATATATATTTATATATCGTCTCTCTCTTTTTTTTTTTGCTCCAAGCAACTATACAAGCATCCACTTTGGAACCCCCATACGTCACTATAGTTTCCTCCTTACTTTACGAATTACGACGAAATCCAAAGCTTTCCCCCTTTCGAACAAATACCTCGTTGCCGGGCCCCCGCACTCCCCTCTCGATCGCGTTCCGCTTCAACTAGTCTTTTCTCTGCGATGCGGCTTGACGAAACTTTTGCGCAACTACTTTTATTTTGTCACCGCTGCATTTTTCTTTCAACCTCAACATCATCGCGATGTCTTGATTTCTTTTCGTTGACACTCTGTTTTTTTTTTTTTTTTCGATTCTCGTGCTCCGTTGCACCTCAGTCGACATTTTAGCAAAGTCCCGCGAAGTTCTATGCGGCGAAATAATGAAATTTAAAAAGAAGAACTTTCTTATTAATGCGGATGTAAAATCATTTATTAATTCACTCGAAATGATTTCGCGGTGTTTTTTTCTCCCTTTTTTCACGTCGGACTTGAGGTTTTTTTGTTTTTTTCTTCAAAGTGGATACACGTCGAAAATTTAAAATGGAAATGGAACTACGAAACATAGAATGAAGGACAAGGGAATTAAATTTCCTCGTTGTACTCGCGAAGGTGTGTTCGAAATATTTGACTCACACGCGAATCTCACGTGGTGATGAAGAATTTTTGTTATGTAGAGAAAGAAAGAAAGAAAGAAAGAAAATAGTGCTCGGTGGGCGGTAAAAATGGTGTAATTTAACCCCATTATTCACGGGAACTGGAGTTGCCGACTCCTAAACGAGAGGTTTATTGCAACCGCGGCGCGGGCGCGCGCGGTGTACAGAAATTTCTCGTACATTTGCGATTCATGCATATGTATACGTTTACAGATACGCCAGACAGCACATTGTACGTACAACGCGTCTGTAACTCTCTTTCAGGAAATCCCGGAAAAACTTTCTCGCGCTAACGCCTTTGCGCAAATCGCTTTGCGATATACTTATACGTACACTGAGCGACTGCTGCCGAGAGATTCGAACTAACCAATGGTTTTCTCTAACTCTCTCTCTCTTTCTCTTTCTCTCTCTTTCTCTCTCTTTCTCTCTCTTATAGTTTCACTCGCTTGGCCAATAACCGATAAATTTACGCTCATTCTCTACTGTAATCGACTGTGTACGTAGGCACAGAAAATACCGATACCATTACGTTGAAGTTTATACATAAAACAAATATATATATATATATTTATTTATTCCTTGGTATATATTTATTTAATGGACTAGCAGCAAACGAAAAAGCCTAACCCACATTTCTATACGCGTTTGAATCGTGTGGGTTACGCCTTTTCGTTGCCCATTCCTTTGTAAACGTATGGATCATGATTAATATATATGTATATTTGAATATATATCTGTATATAAGGATTTTGTGGTTTATAAATATATAATGAAGAAATAATGTTATACCTTCTTGGCTTTCGGTCCGCGGCTTTTGCTCGCGAGACCTCACGCGATTATACATTCGTGCATTCCACAAAGTCTTTGGTCTCTTTCTTTTTCTCACTTAATACCTTTTTTTTTTCTTTCTCTCTCTCTCTCTCTCTCTCGCGCGCTTTATTTCTCTTCGTCTAATTATTAGTTCGTCTCAATGACTCTGCCGTTCACATTCGTCCGGAAAAATTGTTTACTCTCGCGATGGGAACTATTTGCCGAGAGCTAAATATCTACGATATGCGCGGAATTAAGCTTTGAACGCAAAAACAAATGTTAAAGAGAGTCGCGAGAAAACTGACGCAGTTGGAAATTAAAAAATGTTGATTTGCGCCAGGATGGAAAAGAACTATGTGGAAATTTATAATGAATCAGAAATCTGCAAGTTTCTTTTATGTCATATTTTTCTCGCTGTTTCAATGCTAAACAGAGACATTACTTTTTGCCTCTCGTTTTGTATAGTCTTTTTTTGTTATTTGGAGATTGAAGCATGGAGGGATATTGTGCCAATTTAAAAAAAATGGGATAATCGATGAATAATAATAAAAAAATAATATAAAAAAATACTGTTGTTGCAGTCGCCAGGAAAGACACACACTGTTATTAATTCACGTTGAGAAATTAGCGTGCAACGGTGTTGCAAGTTTTTTTACCGATAAATTGTTCGATACAAGGTCCTGCCGAACCGAGGTCATATTTTTAATTCGATTCATACACACGTTTACGAGGTCGTATTTTATTGAATTGGGTTTTTAACTCGAGAAGTTTTTTTTTTATCTCGAAATAAACACGAAATAGCTCTGTTTTTTTTTTGTTTTTTTTTTTTTTTTAACTGTGCGAAAGCTACGAAACAAGTGCGAAATTTTTTTGTGCATCTTGAATTCGAAAAAATCGCTATGATTCTCACTGCAAACTCTTAAGATTTTTTGCCTGCTCCAGGTATTTTATTCATAGCCTCGTGTTTCAAATGAGTAAATTAGTGCAAATTAAAAAATTGCCCATTTTCCCTTTCTACCTCATTTTTGTAAATTCAAAATAAATTTGAATCGAATTATTAAAAGTTTCTTAAAAATTAAGAAGTGAGAGAAATTTTCGAAAAATTGAAAGTATCGAAATCTTGAAGAACTTTGTCAATTAAACGTTTCGTAATTATCGTAAATTAGTGATTTTTTTTTTATTATTTCAAACAGGAGCTACAAAGTTTACGGTGGAATTGTTTTCAATGCAGTAGAAAGTAAATGGAGTGGAGAACGAATAAACAAAGAGGTCGGTGGAAAGCAGTGTTGTGGAGGATTAAAAAAAAAATAAAGGAAAAAAAAATGATTTGATGAGAAAGAAAGATTCCAGGGGAAAAATGTGTAATCGCGTCGCGTCGTGGCGGCGGGGAAAGCGAGAAATAGGTCGCACGATTCTATGCCAAGCCTCTGCTCAGTCCTGATGTGATTTCGTATTGATCCAGTTAGATGATCATTTCATTCGATAATCGCTTAATAGTCCTTTTTAACTCCCGAGAAACCGAATGAAACCTTTTAACATGCTTTTATAAATGTATAGATTAATGCTTAATGCCTGTAAACTATAAATAAGTTCACCAGGTCGTTGGATTGTGTGGGTCGAACATCGAGGTCTGTTCTAGTCCTGGAACTTGTTTTCCATGGTCCTTACAACAATAAATGTCTGCGAAATCCTTTTAATGTCATTTTTCGGTGAATTTTACTCGCCGGAACATTTTTTCGATCGAATTTGACATCCTTGTTGAAAATTTTGTCTTCCACGAGATTGATCCTGGAATTTTTTGCTCGATTTATCAAGGTTTTCCAAGAAAAATCCACGAAAAAAAGTTCCAAAACGTTCTTTATCGAGTTTTTGGTCGACCACGAATAAATTTTTGTTGATAACCATTCAAGCTTTTGGACCACCGTGTATATTCGATATGGAGGGCAAACAAGCGGCGGCTTTTCGCACACATGGAGAACAGCACACGGAGGTTGACCTCGTGTCGTTCGGTCACGATTAAACGATCGCGGTTGAATTGCGCTCTCTCCGCAAGGAGCCAACCGGGACGATAAGATCCTCCAAGAGTTTTCATTCGCTCTCTTTTTCTTCCCCGCGAGACTGTAATCTCTCTCGCCATTTTGCCGCTCTGTCTTTGCCGTGTATATATGTATATATTTATGAACCTCGGCTGTTTCTAGCCTTTTGCGCGTTTGAATCACCTCGGAGCATGGATTCGAAATGAGGTTTCGATTTTGCCGGCGAAACGAGAGTCCTGCACACTACAACAACAACAACAACAATAACAACACACGCCTAACCCTCTCATCAGCTTCCAACTATCTTCACTCCTTCAGCCTCCTTCTTAACCTCCAATCCTCGCACCGCTCTCTTCGTCAGCGATCCTCGCGCTCGCGCATACACTTTATTTTAATTAGCACCGCGCCAGAGGAAATAACCCGAACTCTCATCAGGAGCAAAGTTCCTTTCTGTTCCTTTCCGCGAGAGAGAAAGAGAGAGAGAGAGAGAGCTAGCTTCTTATCTTATTCATAAATTCAATCGAATCGGTTAATGCACATAATGGCCATTGCATCCCGTGTTTAATTAGTTAAATCCATAACGGGCGCCCGCCTCTCTATTCCCTTTTATTTCATTTTTTCTTCAATGCCTTTCGCTCTCCTGCAGAGGAAGCATTTTTCATTTTTATTCTTTTTTTTAATGATTTTTATATTCGAAAAATAACTGCACGCGCTTTTGTGAAGCAATTAAAATTAATGTTATTTAAAAAAGACCTTTATTAAATGGAAATATTCTGGGCACCGCGTAATTGCAGCAAAGATTTATCATTTTTTTAACTTTTTGACTTTTTTTTTCATTTTTTTAGCATGAAAATATGATTTCGATAAACAGATTCAATCATTTTGCAAAGTGTAGGAAACTGTTCGATCTTCTTTTCTCGAACAATCAATTCTGATTGTTTTGGGCAGCCCGCAGAGCTTTCCATGGCTTTTCGTTTCAAATGAAGTCGAGATTGTATTTCTTCTGACAAAATAAATTGCCTGGAAATATCGTGAGTTTCATGAAAATTACACCGAAATAAGATGAAGATTTGGATAAAAGTTTGGTCGAGATACGGAGATCGAGAAGCTCAATAGATAAAGTTTGAGAAATCGATGGAAAAGTGGCATACGCTTGAAACATATTTTTAAAACGAATGTCATTTGGCGCTATACTCTTTGGTATATATACTTCGAGGCAAGAACTGATTTGCCCTGATCGCATTTTCATCCTTACATCTTCTTCCTCTTTATACCGAAACAATTGTAAATTTATTTGAAATTGAGTTTTTCCTTCGAATAGATAAAAATGCGAGAGGGAAAGAAAGAGACTCGAGACTTTTCCTTCAAGGATTCGATCGTTTATCCGATTTCCATACAATTTCGTGTCTCGGGAATATTTCCACGCTCTCGTATACTCTTTCCATTCAACGCCAACGTTACATATGTCGGTCTTTTTTTCTTCTTTTCCTCCCTCTCTCCCTCCCTCTCTCTCTCTTTCCTGCCCGTTTTCCACTGTTACTTAAGGGCTGCCCACATATTTTTCTACATATACACAAATGCAAAAGATTTGCGCAGCTCGAAAAGTGGAAAAGCCTTCTGCTTCCACGATGCGAGAGGTTCAACGACTCCTGGACGCAGGACTCTCTCTCTCTCGAGCCAGGCAAACGCCGAAGAGGGAAAAAATGTTCTTTTTTTTTTTCATTTTGTTTTTTCCCGGTGTGTCGGTGTTGTAACGGAAGCAAAACGAGGAATAGTGCTGCGCTGCTGTTCGCTTGAATAAGTAGGGAGAAGGGTTCGTTGAGCTCGCGTATCAACCGCGCCGCGGCGTGGGGAAAGTCGAGGCGAAGACGCAGGACGAATGTTCGTATGTGTCTGCTGCCCACCTTTATTTTCTATATCTATGTATTTTCATCTATTCGCTTATATTTATTCGTGCAACAGTGTGCGCCATGCGGGGCGCGCGGGCTTTCGAGAGATCGAAAGACATTCCTGATGGGGCGTGGAGCAGCGCAGTCCACGAGAAAACACGTTGCCTTAAATTACATAACGTGCGCGCGATGCACTTACAATTTTGCGTCTCGATGAACGAACGAAAAAAAAAAGACAATCATCGAATTTGCTCGGACGTTTATTCCTCCGCGATACAATTTTCCTCACTTACACAACCTGCCAATAAACTCCGGACCATTATCAATCAATCTTTCCACACATTTTAACCATATTTCCATCATCTTTTTTTTTCTTTTACCTTCCGCACCTCTCGATCCTCTTTCTTTCTTGGCTTTGATCCCATCCTACGTACACACATGTATTACGTGGTGAAAAGCTCCAGCAATTTTCTGTGTTTCCTTTTGAAATATATTCACGCATCGAAAGTAACTTTTCCACGCAACCCACCAGTTTATTTTTTATAGTCCCTTTTTTCATCAATTTATTTCTTATCTCACTATTTTATCCCTTCTGGCCATATTTCTTATCGTTTTTCACACTTATTCGAAAACGCATCTATTTTCTTATTCCACGCTTCGACGAATTCGCCGCAATCGCGACCAGGCGACTTGGAATTCTTGGTGCAGGACACTTTTTGCACTTTGCTTTTTCTCACTTTTTCTCATTGATCCTTTCTTTCTATCTATCTCTCTCTCTCTCTCTCTGCTTCTTCCCTTCTTTCTTGAAACTTTTCATCGCACCAGCATTTCCTTGTAGTCCTTTTACTCGATATCGACATTTGTTTTGACAATTATTCACATCTCATCTAACAAAACGAACGAACGTTGCGGACTTGTACGAATACCGTTTGCTGTTGTTGTTTCAAGGGTGTTTTCTGCGCAAAATAATCGTATTACAAACGCCTGCGGAGGCTTTAAAATGAAACTTTGATTAATCGTGCTAAATTATATTAATTCGGGCGAAGTAGACGCACTCTCTTGTTGTATATATTAAAACATAGTTTTAACTTGACTACAATAGTACAAAACGAGTTGATTTATGCACGCACGTTTATCTATGTGTGTACATGTAATATTTAGCTATTGCTACCGGGCACGTAAAACGCAGTTGCATTTGCTCGGTACGCGCGAAGCGAAGCGAGTAAGCAAAACCCTCATGGCAATGCCAGGCTGCGGTAGGCAGCAGCAGGGGCTTTGGAAGCAGACACAAGCAAGTCGAGAAAGAGAAAGAGAGAGAGAGAGAGAGAGAGAAAGAGAGAGAGAGAGAGAGAGAGAGAGAAAGAGAGAGAGAACTGGAAATCAGTGGCGAGGAATGAAGCGAAGAGTGTGCGGAGTTAGGGAAGATGAAGGGCGAGGTAAACTCCGCGGATTTATCCGAGCGCTGGTTCGAGGTATAAAGAGGAGAAGAGAGCGAGGGAGGCTCGGGGGGAGAGGGGGTAAAAAGAGTCTGCACAATCCGGAGTCGCAAGTCCGAAAGCTATTATATTCGTGGAATAAGAAAATCTCAGTGCGTTAGAAAGAGAAACTCTGATGGTAGACTCTCGCAGTGAGAGAAAACGATTTACTGCGGGGGGAGGGAGGGAAGAGGAGAATTGCAGTCGAGAAATCACGTACGTGCTCATGCTCAAGCTCGTCACAACCATTACTACTCTTTTAGAGTCCGTTCTTCCCTTCTTATTCCCTTTTTTTTCTCTTTTTCTCTTATTCTTCGTCTTTTCTGCCTCGACATTCGTCTTTGACTTTTGCACGTTTCACCTTGATTCAGTCTCTTCGTTTCGTTCGTTTATGGGTTCATTTTTATATTATTATTATTTTTTTTTTCACGAATTACCAATCTTTCTAAACGAATTCATTTGGATTTTGTTTTTAGTTACGGTGGTAGTTTCAGGAATGGGTTGAAATTTTTTTTTTCTTTTCGAGCCAATGCTCGATTTGTTTATGGAAATATGGGCAATATTTCGATAGGATTCGTCGTCGCACGCATTCCAAACATTTTTTCAATCAAATATTGACGCGTTTTTATGAAGAACGATATAGAAAAATTCATATTTTATTGAATAACTCGGAAACTTTTGTAATTATTTAGTTCTTTTTTTTCTTCTCAACTGTAGATGAGCCTGCGACCGAGTTTGTTTGAAAAGACTGAGAATTTTACAAGCGTTTTTTTTTTTTTTTTACTGTTACGAGACTACTAGGTTAAAAAATATTTTGTTAATACTTCGATGGCATTGGTTTTTTTTGTGTAGTTTTATTGTACAATTTGTCGGGTGATTTATGAGAAAAAAAAATGAATAAATTGCCAAATGATAAAGAAATCGATAAAATTTTTATTGAAATTCGAAAGATGCGAAACTTTGATATCGTGTTATGTGTCGCGTGTGTAGTAAAATCCTCGAAATGTATATGCAGAAGAGGAAAGCGTGAGTTTCCTGCGATATTGTTGGATCTACCTCTCGTTTTCGCGCCCCCCCCCCCCCCCCCCCCCCCCCCCCCCCCGTGTATACTTGCATTCCAACAGGTGCGAGAACAGCACGTTGCGCGCGGTTCTGTCCCTTTTTCTCTCGCTCCCTTCGCGTCGTCCCTCTTCCATCCCTCGTTGGAAAAAAGAGGCCGTAACCGTCGATGCGAAGTCGAGGCGACGAAGGGACTAGAACCGAGGGGTCGCATAGGCACAGCCACTAACTTAAAAGCCATGAACCATGTCGCGAAGCTTTCAACACAAGGAGACAGAGCGGGAATAATAAAATATAGCAGCCATCGTCACTGACCTCGGTTTTCTCACTTTTTCTCTCTCTCTCTCTATCTCCCTCTCTCTCTTCTCTCTCTCTCTCTCTCTCTTATACGTAATTTTTCTTGTCTGAAAGGAAAAGTCTAATGCAATCCCCTTATAAACTTTTTCCTTCGTCTGTGGCTTGCTTGCTTTCTTCTTCTTCTTCTTCTTCTTCTACGGCTTTTGCTGTTTTTTTTTTTCTTTTTTTTTTCACTCGCGTTTTGCTCGGGTGGTCCGCTAAATGCGAATGAGAGAGCGGTCTCACGTTTTCCAGCTTTCCTCACGCACACACATTCCTCGGCTTAATATCCACTACCTTTAATTGCATGGAGTGTGTATCTTTTTCTTTTCTTATTTTTTTTTTCTTTTTTTTATCCGAGTGTGAAGTCAGCTTTTTTCGCCCTCCCAACGTGTCCCTACTTTCGCCCTCTTTCTTGCTCTTTTTTTTTTTTTTTTGGTTTCTTTTCATTTCTCTTTACGAAAGAATGAACCTCGAGCTTGTTATAGAAAAATGTTCCGGAACACATTTATGTAGTGAATTAAATTTCGCGTAATTCTTTATCTTCTGCTGCTGCTGCTGCTGCTCCTACCAACAGGATTTTTCTGTTAAATTGTCATCTTAATGCTCGGGATGAGCCTGGAAAATGACATTGGAATAATAAAATCTTTCATCTCGTTGTCATATTTATTCAAAAAACCTGTCAAACTCTGCTGCATCTGGGCTTGAACTTTTTTTTTCGTCTTTTTAATAATGTCACAGTGTCACAAACACTAAAAACTAATTGAATTTGCATTTTATGGCAAATTGTTTTAATCGTTTACTTCGCCGAGCTTTTCACTCGCCTTTATTGTTCACTTCGTTTTTATTTAATGCAATAAACAATTCTATTGTATATTTGCATCAATTTAAGTCAAACGATGAATTAAAGCGTTTTTTAAATTTATTTTTCGACAAAATTTACTCTTATTTTTGAATACATAATTATTCTTCGAATGAAATTCAGCTCAAACGAACCGTTCAGTTTAAATCTCTTTTTTTCTCTTTTTTTTTTTTACTCACAAAATTGTATACGCAGTTGAGTAGTTTTTATAATTAAGTCGCTTACCTGCACACATAAAATGCAAGTAATTGTACGTCCCCATCCATATTGTTTATTATAAACCTATTTTTGTTTTGTTGTCTCCATTTAAATTCAACGTCGTTGACAATCGTGTATTACACTCTTTATCCATCGCACAGCGTAACTACCCTGTTCTTTCGTTTCGTCTCTGTGTGTGTTTTATCACATTCGTACCATAGGCGAGTGCATGTGCGCGGAGCTCGTGGATATATAATGCAAACTTTTGTCACGGTGCACACCGTCGAGAATCGTCCCACGCGTCGTCGAGCATCGTTTGCGTTGCGGTGTTCTCGCGTTTCGCGACGCTTGTTAACCGCACGTTCATACGCACACACAAACATACACACACGCAAAAAAAAACACACAAACACAAATACAAACACGGAAATACATGCGAAAAATAAAGTCCGCGGATTCAAAATTTGCACACGGGGTGCGTATGAGCCTCGCGCCATTTTGAATGTTCCTCTGCGGTGTCCGCCATGTTGTTATAACTAAACCACATACGCGACTAACGATCACAACCGCACGCTCTTGTGTATGCCGTTCTATTCTTTCTTTTGTTTTTTGGTTTTCATTTTTTTTTCTCTTCTTTTGTTTTTCATGAAATGAAAAAAATATTGGAAACAAAATAATCAGAACTGCGCGGGAGAAGATAAATACGTGGAAAATGGAAGGAAACGAAATATGAAACAAAAATTTACTATCGGCAGGTCGTCGTGCGCTTTCGTATCGTCACTTTTATCCGATGAATTGGAAATAATGAATTTTTTGGAATACCACAAAACTGTTCACGGTGGCTCAATGCTTATTTTAATTTATTTTGAAAAATTGTAAGCTTGGGAATGAAAACTTATAACGAGGGTGAATAACGTCAAGTTTTTCTTCGAATAAAGTCCATTTTTTTTCCCGTTTTGAAAAAAATAACAAGATAGAACATTTTTTTTTTCAGTCAAGTTTTTTTTCGTATTGAAAAAAAAACGAGACAGTACGTTGAGAACTTGTGAGACTGAGGATTCTCGTTACATGCGCGAGAATTATTCGAAAAATCATACGATTCGGTGAAACTTGTAACGAATCTGAATAAAATGTCGAGACGAGAAGAAAAGTCGAAAAAATACACGACATGATAACATTCGGAAGTTATATATACCGCGGACTTATATATTTAAATAGTTGAGGATTCGCGTTACACGAGAATTTTTAATTAATGCACAGTAACGTGTGCGCGCGAAACGATGAGTACTTGGTTGGCCGTTTTGACACGTGAATAAATTATGAAAAAGCCTCGGAAAAGTAATACATAATTCAGGCGCGGTTGAAATTTATCGACAAAACCGAAGTGAAAAGCAGGGACTGATTCATGAATTATGCAAATTTTTTCGTCCTATTTAGGGTAGTCAATCGATAATAAAGACTGAGAGGAACTTTGTACACGTGCAACGCGGAAATAGAACAACCAACTGGTGTAGAACGAACCTAAAAAAAATCAAATCTGCTCTAATTAAGACGCAATATAATTACAAAAAAAAAATCAAAACTCTCCAGTGTTAATCAACGTAAAAAACGAAAAAAAACTACTTCACGAAGTTTCTCTGAATTCACCTGCATGCAGTTCTGGCCCCAATACCAGCCCAAATTTGACTCTTTTTGTCATTCAGATCTTTTGCTTTCAAGATTTAAGCACGATGAAAATATCTTATAGATTTTCCGCAGCGTGTCACGCTTTTACAAACACATATTTTTGGTAATGGCAAGTCATGCGCTACGGGTGTTTACATTAATATGTATATATGTAGAGACTTGTATGTGTAAACACTTTGAGATATTGGAACGTGCCGAAGTAGACGCGTTGAGGGCCGAGTAAAACGTGATCTTGCATTTACCCCGGTTACGATGTACCGTGCGAAACGAGCCGAAGTTAGGGAGCCAAGGAAGAATCACTAAATAGGCGAGAAGAGGCGACCAATGGGAGGAGGGGATACGCCATAAGGCAAGTGTTGGGCAAAATGTACAAGTTTTGCTCACAAACTTTCCCAGCATCGATATACACTTTGGATAAGATCGAGAAGGTTTACACACATTGATGTATGAACAGCTTTTCCGGGGACAAAAAGACCGAAACCCTCGCCGGGATGATGCTGCTTCTCTTGTTATTTATATATACATGTATATTTATGGGAGGGTAAAACGTCCTGTACACCATCGCGAACGTATCTTCTTCTTAAGTACGAACCGCACCAACTTCTCGTCGCAGGTATATCATCAGACCACCCTCCATTCTCAACCTTCCAGTGCGGCCTTTATTACGCTCACGCCGCTCTCAATAATGTTCTCGGTGTGTCTCTTTGTCGAGAGCACGTAGTGCACAGTTCGGGCTATGGAGTGGATGGAAATTCTCGAGATTCTCCAAGTGAGATACCCCACCAGCAGCAGCCTCAACAGCAGTCGCACCAGCAGTCGCGCTCCTTCAGAGTTTCGTACTTATGTATACCGGGATATTGAAGCGGTAATATCCCCAACAATATAAACTTCGGCTCGAAATCAAAGTCTGAATCGTAAACTTTATCAATGCCTGACGATCCAAACCAAATTTTACGATGTTATCTATTGTTTTATTGAACTTGATGAATTCTTCAAACTTTTAATGCATTTTCTGGAGAAACCATTGGAGATGGAGAAAAAATGCATGAGAGCGAATTTGTAGAGCAGAACATTTTCTGTAAAAAAGGTCCTCACTGCGTTTTTCTATTTCGAACGGTTTAGTCGTGAAAGCACGTCGAAGTAAAACATCAACTTTTACTTTGTTTTTTAATCTACACTCAACAACTTTGAAAGTAATCGAAACACTAGCAATCACTTTTTTAGGGTTTCTTCGGAGTCTTATTGCAATTATTACCTAAAATGAACCACCCTGTAGGCAAACTTGTGTCCCAGGCTATGAACATATATGTAAACATATTTGGTCATGATCCTCATGACAATATTACAGGTTGGCTTTTGGTAAGCCACCAAATTCAATTCCACAATGCAGATCTTGAAATACAATTGGAAACGAACACACAGCTACGATTGCATTTAATTAATTATTGATAAACAATGATTGAATTGTTTTGATCGAATAACTACTTTTGGTATATTTATCAATTAACAAATATATTGATTTTCCATGGTCTTTATGGGTCGATATTAATTAAACAGCTCACGAAGGAGGTCTGTCGATGGCTTAAATTGTGAATTTAAGTAAAGGATCGATTCGACCAGTTGAAAGGAGTCAATTGCTTCGTTCCTTCGAATTTCTATGAACTTTTTGTTCGAATTAATAACAAAAAACTGCTTCAACTACCAATAATCTCGTGTATTTTTAATTTTTTTTTCATTCCACCGCTTCTTTCAAACTAAAAAATTATCAGTGAAATGGTTGAAAAATGAAATAAATAAAATCGAATGCTTCGAATTGTAAGCAACAAACGTCATCGACGTAAACCCGCGCTCATTGAATAACAAACCGCAATGAAAGAAAGCTTGTATTACAATTGTATAGAATTTAAAAACGAACGATGAAAAAATAATGAAAACAAAAAAAAATCAAATGAAAAGGCGAAAGAAACGGTGGAACTTTACTCCAGTAATTATCGTAATTTACTTCCTCGAAGGCAGCTCTCGTTGAACGTCCGGAGCTCCCAGAAACCTCTCTTGAACGTTTTCATTCTCTAGTTTTCCAAGCTTCTCAGCAATCAGCGCTTCGGGACCGCACACCGTCTGAATACAAATATATAGATATATAGACACAGCGATATATAAATATACAGATATACGTTTAACGCTCTGAGGGATAGCAATCAGTGAAGAAATGTTTTCAACCTTATCTGTCATTCTATAGATTTTCTCCTCCACTTTTTCGGCCAAAGTCTGTGGCTGGCTTTTCAACCGCGTCTGCATGTCTTAGTTTCTTTTTCCCCCCTGAATATCTTTCGCTCGCATTGTTATTTCACCTGGAATATTGTACACACGCACCAAGAATTCAAGAGCAGGAGTGAAAAAGAATGATAAGCTATCGATGGATAATGAGAGCTGGATTTGTTGTCGCGTTGACGATTTTGGCTTGAAATGCATTTTACTGGCACGTCGTTGAGCCAAATGACAAGGCTCTAGGTAAATTTTGAAAATTTTCTCCACTATCTAGACCCGACCCCCCGGGTCGACTACTTCGTTTCCTTTATCTTTAGAAAAACACTACAGGAAAAATAAAAGTCTCTCGCTCTCTCTCGTGTAGATTGAAAAATCTCTTGAAAAGCGTCGTATACGATTTATTGAATTTTTCGAGTGGTTGACTATGCGAAATACGACCCTCGTGCTACACTATCCCTCTTCAATATGGCGCCAGACAAATTTCTATGTGCTCTCGTGTGTCTTCGTAAATATGTACAAACACACACACGAATTTATCTCTTGAGCACTTCGTTTTTCGTTGTTTTTCTTTCATTTTATTCTTTCATCGTTCTACTCACTTGCTTTTTCGTTCATTGCTATACGTTGCTTTCACCGCTACCGATTTATCTTCAAGTGCTTTCAGTCCTTTTTCGCGTCTCCCTCATATTTGAAAAGCCCGCGCGCGAAAAAAAGACTAAAAGAGTTTTGGGGACGCTTCAGCTCGAGTCTTCAAACACAAATGATTCCGCGGTAAACGCGCTGGGCGAACGAAATATCCCTTAATGTTCATAACATCTACGTAAAGAGCGTTTTAACAGCAATACAAAAAAAAAAAAAGAAACCTTTGAAATTGCCAACTTTGAAGATAAACATTGCAAATATTGGAAGTCCTTTTTACTAAAAATACTGATGGTTATTTTCGTTTCTTCATCATCAAATTATCATCGCACATCGTTCCCAAAGTTTCCGCTATAATTGACAATCGAATTTAATATTGAAATTCAATTTCCAAAATTAAATGTCAAAAGTCTTTAACTCGATGACGTTAATTTAGTAACTTTTACAGTTTCATCTCTATTTCCAAACCCTCTGGCTCATTCGAGACGAAAATTTCTGCTTATTTTGAACTTCACTCAAATTAATTCGTACCCTTTATTAAAATTATTACATAATTGCATCCGTCGCACCGATTATTCGACCCCAATCATCCCCTTCAATGTATATCAACTGATGATTTTTCTTGTGCAATTGCAAATGAAAAAATAATAAAGAAAGAAAAATGATAAACGTTTACACGTAATGATGAGCAAAGCTTTTGGCTTCCTCAACATATTCCCTCAATTTCACCCTTTCTCGCGTTTATAATATCTTGCTCTGCCGCATGCTTGCGCACCAAGTTAGTCCGTACTCTCGTGCATCGCACGGACGGTCTGTTCCACCTCCGTTAGCGTGATAAGCTACGAAATAACAGAGAACCAACGAAGAAATAATACCAGGCGTGTCTGCATTGTATACTTGGACTCTATGGGGTGGCTTTGTGTATATAAACCATGTTTAAATATATATATATATGTATATGCCCTCGTTGCACATGCATAAGGACATCTTCGTGGGAGGATATACATGAAAATACTATGAACTTATATAGCGATGGGAAGGACGAGAAGTTACACTATATTTATATATACATGTGCATGAACATTTGAACATTTTGCTTGGCGGATTGCGAAACTACGTCGTTCCTGTTAATTTCGTACATGGCAACACTTCATCAGTATATTTATCTATATATCGACGCATATATGCTCGTCATGCTATCTGTCTTTTTGACTCGACCTACCGCGTTTTATACTACTCTAGATTTTACGATAATATACATATAGAGATTTTTGTACGTATGGGACATTTTCTCGAATCATTACTTTTTTATATTCTCAAAAACGTATTCTCTCGATTCTCGTAAATGTTTTTTATGTCTTTTCTTCATGCAAGACATAAGGGGACACGTATTTCATGATTTTTCAATATTTTATAAGCGCCCTCGCCACAGACGCGATCGGAAGTCGACTTTTTGATCGATTTTGAAAAGAGGAATAATGATTTTGGTTGTTATTTCTTATGGGGACAAATAAATACAGAAATTTCGGAGAAAAATGCGAGAAAATGGCTGTGGTGAGGTTTAGTGAATGGAAGTTTTGAAGTTTATAGTTAGTTTTGACTTTTAGATTAATAATTTAATAAATCATTAATTCAATTATTCCGAGCCATCGAAATCTGAAGCAAGGGTTAAAAAAAATTGAATTCTGTTACGAAATATGGAATGGAATAATGATTTAATTGATATTTTTAACTGATTTTGCTCTTGACGAAAATTTGACAGTTTCGAGGTTTCTTGGACTTTTCATTTACTCCTTCCCTTTTCCCTCGCTTCTGGTTGCCATTAAAAAAAAAATAGAAGAAAGAAAAAAGGCATTTCTTTTTCATATACGTTCGATCATTGAAAGCTTTTTGCCTCTATGAATATATATGATTATTATCGCATTCTTTCGATTCAACTCTGCCTATCAAATCGATTCTTATTTCCTGCCCCAAGATATATACCATCTTCATATATAAACCTCCCAGTTCTCATATTCCTCCTCCCCTTCGCTTCCGTATAATTTGGCCTTGGAGCGTCGAAGAGAATTTGAATCGTTCCTCTCCAGCGAGAGAACACCCTCGGGCAAATTTTAACGAGAGCTTCGAGATGAGTGTCTCTCATGAGAGATATTTACTATCGTTGCTCTCTCCACTTTCCTCTCCCCCCCCCCTCCCCTGCCCCCTTGCCACCTCTTGAGTCGAACGTATTGAAGTAAAGACTTGAAGGGCTTGGAAAAAAGCCTGCGGAAAGTTGGAAAGAATCGAGGTTATTTTTTGGCCTTTTTATTACAGGCACATTGGCAAATGGAGATTTTTAAAATGAACGAGAAAATCCCTCGGATTTTAGCTGATAAATAATATCGATATTGAAAATGATGAGCTGGGAAAAAAAAATGTGAGATTTTGTGCCAGAAAGATTCGACTGGAATTTGCATTCGCGATGTCAGTTGCAAAATATCGTTTAAAAAACTTCAGTTGAAACGGTGATCATAACACCGATATGTTAAATATCGTTGAGATAAATTGCTTCTCGTCGAACACCCAATTATTAGACACGATGATGAGATCGGCAAGAGTTTGAGGGCAGAAAGAGAGTTTGAAACTTTATTTTTCTCCCTCGATCCATTCGGGGAACGATTTTTCTTTTTTTTTTTTATCATCGAAGAATTCATGGAGAAAAACTTGGAAGAATTTGAAGAGAAGTCATCGATATACATGCACTGCACACAGTGAACAGAGAAAAAAAAACTGTTGGCCATGTGACAACATCTCGAAAGATTGTTGCTCGAATCCGTCTTTCTTTTGCCCGATGGATTTTTCTTCGCTCGCGCGCGTTCCTCGCGCGAACGAAGTTTCGTCAAGCAAAAACGCTCTCTTTTCATTCAACGCTCTGCAGAAAACGACAATCGCGATTGACGCGGTACTTTGAAACGAGCAGGAAATAGAAGGAAAAAAAAACAAAACTTTTTCAGAAAACTTGATACTCCGATGATTGTTTACCGAAGTCGAGACTCGTTGGTACAACGGTAAAATAACAAGAAAATAATGGCCCGAGAAATCGGAATGAGACGAAATAAGAAAACAACGAAAAAAAAAAAAAAACCATGATGAGGAAAAAAAATTTGATTGTTTGTCGTGAATAGAAAAATCTTTCACGACCTTTCTCACCCTTCCACACCAAATAATCCAATTATATACTTTTCAAATATTCTCAAAATCATTAAATTTTGTAAATACAATATTTAAAAAATTGAAACTCATCACTTATCGCAAGTAAATATATTTATTTGATAAATTTACAAAACTTTTATCCAACATCACGATATATCAATTTACAAAATGCGTAAATATATCAATTCTTTAAAATTTATTCCAAGGGATGCTTTCGTGGCTTTTTTGCGATCTACAGCATCTTATTTCACATTCACTATACATTTATATATATACATTGTATACGTGAGTTTTCTATGAAGTAAATGCCCCTCTTTCCTCTCTGGCTCCGGAGTCGAGGCTTCTGCACTCGTAGCTCGTCGTTTGCACCGGCGAGGTTAGACAGCAGGCCGGTGTATGGAACCAGGGCGAGGGAGCGTGTTCCAGGCGAGATTGTAACTCCGACTACCCCCCCTGAGAAAAGCTGCGACGCTCTAGGGAGAGCCATTGCACTGGCGTTTGCACACATACACACACAAAGACACAAGCAGAGTAAAACTGGGCTAGAAAGAAGCCAAATTTATGTAGCTCATAAGTTGAGCGCCGCGCAAATATTCCCCAAGTCTTGTGCCTCTTTTTTTCGTTTTACTTTTCCTTTTTTTTCTCTCCCCCCCCCTCCCCTTTTCTTTGCTTATTCTTCCTTTTATTCCCTTTTTTCTTTACTTTTGCATCGTCACGCTGTCCCTCGATAGCACCGGAGCCATTATTTTCTCCTTACCTTACATTCTCACTGACATATATACGGCTACGACGTTGATATATACACCAAACTGCTGCACAATTCCTCCCCAAAGTTGCTTCTTTGGTCGCAAAACACACTGTTCACGATACCGATTATGTTATACCTAAGGGCAACTCTTCGTGACGAAGATATTCAATTTTTCCTACGATGCTATTCTCATCAAGACTTTTTGTTCAGTCATTTATTCGTCAAACTGTTACTTTAATTTCGAAAAAAAAAATTCAGTGACGAATAATGCGTATCCAGAGATTTGATGAAAAACGTTTAAGAATTGGAGATTAAACTTTCATAAAATGTCGATAAAGATCGTGACAACGTGGAATTTTGTTCTTCATCAGTCGAAGATTCGGTAGATCTGACGTTATTAAAATTTTATCTATTTTTTTTTTTTTTCAATTTTCACATGATCGTGACAAAAATATAAAAAAAACTCATTTGACATGTCTGTAAAGCAAATGATTAAGCTTGAGACTTGAAAAAAAAAAAAAAAAAAATGTTTTTGGGTTTTGTTTGTTCGAAGATTTTTTTGTTTACATAACGTTTCATTTTTTGTGACAGAGAATAAAAGAAAGGTTATGAAGTATATTTATAGATATGTTCAAAAGGATGGATTTCGGTAATGAGGGTGTGTACGTGGATAAAATGGAACAATAAGTTAACACAGAACTGGCGTAAATGAAGCATGTACTCGTTAGTTTGCTTTTATTAAAAAAACCTCGTGTATCTATGTGTACAAATATAATAAAAATCTATTCATTTCGATCTGTATAAGTGGATGAACACGACTTTCATAGTTTTTATATTTTTTTACAATACGTGGATGTACACATCGAATCGAAATAAATAATTGGCCCATCGGGGGGTGTATTTCTGGCTGTGAATAAAAGACTCTTTTATTTTTATAGAATCGTTAGTGTATCGCGTCAAACTCGAAATGTTTGTTCGCGGTAGAGAACTATTTCATTTTCTATATAAAATTGCTGCAAAGAGAGAGAGAGAGAGAGAGAGAGAGAGAGAGAGAATCGTGGTATTATGACTTTGACGAGTTGAATTCGAAACTGACCAATCTGAGTAAATGAAAAACGAGAGAGAGAGAGAGAGAGAGAGAGAGAGAGAGAGAGAGAGAGAGAGAAAGTCGATAGCGTGTACAAAAGGGTGTAGATTCGACTTTGCACAGCAGAGAGAAGATCGATTTCCTCGAGCGAAGGGTAAAGAGAATTATAACTTAACGAACTTAATCATTTTTCATTTTCTCTTATCGTTTCTTTATGTACTTTTCTGTGCTGATAAATAGCGAGCGAAGCATTTTTTTTTAAAGGGATAATAAATGGGAAAGCTTTCTCTATTTTTTTTTTCTCATTGTGGATCATCAGAAAGCAATGGCGGATTATAATTGCTGCGCTCGCATGTACGATGAACCGATAATCATAAAGTTTATCCGAACAATTAGGACGACTCGTTTATTATTTTCTTCTGCCAATGAGCTCCGCTGCTGCTGTTTCATTATCACGATTTTTGTAATGCATCTTCTCGGTGCTGAATAATTTAACAGAGAAGAAGAAAAAAAAAGCCAAGAACGCAATGTTTCCTCTTATTTTACGACGTGTGTATTTATTAATAGCTTTTTATGCGATCTTCGCAAACTTCACCAACTCTCGAGAGCAACGAGTTTAACTCTCATCCCCTTTTGACTTGTTTTTTTTTTCTTTTTTTTCTCTTCTTTTCGTTCTCTCTCCTTTCCTTATAAACCTGCTACGATTTAATCACGTCGTCAGTTACAATCTCATATCGATCGGAAACTCAATGGTGTGACTATTATTAGCACCTCAGAATATAATCGCATTTGTTATAAATTACAAATTTAATCGACGCGCGATTCAAAGTAAAATCGAATATTTTCATTGCCCCGATTCCATCTTTTCTGGGGTTCGCTGGTGCAACTCTTCGCGATTTATATGCACGTCCAAGGACTAATGAATAAAAATATGATCCAAACCCACACAAATACACATATATATATTTATTTATAAATACGAAATCATCCCGAGAAAAAGAAGAAGAAGAAGAAAAAAGATATAAAGGACGAGAGCGATAAGTTGCAGAGCACCGAGATAAATTTTATTACGAAGACTGTAAAACCTCGTCGTTGATTGTAGCAATTAACGCGTTGGCCACTATAGGGGGCGCAGCCAACGATGCTGATAGTATCGATTAGTAGTATTATAATCCACACGCGAATACGAGACCAAATGTTTCAAGCTCATATTTCTTTTTCTCTCATTCTCTCTCCCTCTCGCCGCACTTTTTGCTCGTACGTGTTGATGTGAAACGTCTAGAGACAAAAAAAATGTCCTAAAGGGGGTTGTTTATACTTTATTACGGTTATTTATTATTTACATATATTCGTCTGTGTGTGTGTGTATGCGAGAGTTATATGTTCGTATGGACACCGTAACGAAACAACGGAAAAACAGGGTGCGGGTAAAAAAGAAGCAGGACGATCCAGAGAGGCTTCTTTCTGTTCTTGCTCGACTACGCTCTCTCTATTAACCGAGAGCCCGGAGAGCGAGTTCCGGACGCAAAGGCGATAAACTTCTTTTTACGGTCGCATTTACCACGACTCTTTGCTTTATTACCGTACCTCACCCCACCCCCCGCCCCCCAAACCCCTTCTTTTTCCTCTTCTTACTCTGCTACCCTTTCCACAATCCTCGGCTTCGCTTCTCTCTTGGCCTTCGCTCTAGGGAAAAGCAACTTTGTTTAACTCGAAAACTCCTTTACCTTCTCCTTATGGGTTTGCAACCCTTCTACTTACACCCCCCCCCCCCCCCTCCCTCTCACCCTTCACTACCCCCCTTCGCACCATATTCTTCACTCCCGTAGTTTCTTAGCTCTTGAAAACTCTTGGTGCACCTTAAAATTGAAGAAAATTGAAATAAAACAAAGTTCGAGTGGCAGATGCAAAGTATCCAAGCGTCCTTGTACCTACGACGTTATTAACGGAAATCTAAAGATTCTTCAAGCTTAACGACTCGTCACTTGAAATCTTTTGACTGATATTTTTTTCATTTTTTGTTTCTTCTTTTCTTTCTTCCTTTTATATCCTTTAATTCTTAAGAAAATGAGCATGTTTTTATGAACTAATTGAACAACTCAATGATTTATTAATGTTTTTGTTTATTCGTTTGTTTCAGGTAAGCTTTCGATCGAAACTGCACTTCTCTTCTTTCATTTTCATCAATAATTCGTGAGTAATCAATCAATTTAATTGACTGCTGTAATGATAATTATTCGAATTTGTAAAAAAATGAAGAAGTCTCCTTTGAAATTTGAATTGTTTGGTGAATTTAATTAATTTTCACACAATTATAAAGAAACTCGTTTGTAAACAGTGACGACAGCAAGACATTACTTGGTCCTCGTTGAATTTGAAAATATACGTGAAAGAAAAATAGATGGAAAAAAATAAATCAGCAAAGAAAACGAAATATAAGAAGAGAGGAAAAAAAGGGCTTTTTTAATTACACGTAAATTTGATTCGCGTTGGCGCTTTGACGCATGAAATACAGTGAAAAGAAGGAAAACGTTTGGTGCAATTAGTGCCAGTGTATAGGATCAGAGAGTGACCTTTTGAGCAGTATGAACGACAGGACGAAACGAAGGTATACGAGAAACGTCAGTCTAATAAACGAAAATCGTGGTGTAAATTTTGTATAAAATCGTTTTTTACATTTATTCGGAAATTTCCGGCAAATTAAGTCCGAAAGAAATAGCGGAGAAGAGCGAAAGAGTCTAGTTCGGAATGCCAAAATGGGTGAAAGGACGACGACGAGAGGCGAGGGGGGGAGGGGGGGGGGAGGAGAGTGGAAGCACAGAGAAAAAGCAAATTCACCTCCAGGGTGTCGTAGTCGACGTTTGGTCGTAGTCCATGTCGTTGCTTCGCGTTGTTGGAAACGCGCAAAAGCTCTCTCATTCTCTTTCTTTCTTTCTCTCTTTCTCTATCCCACTTTAGATCTCTACAGACTCAAGTGCTGCATGTGTATGAAACGCTTCAGAGACTGAGGATGAACTGAAAATTCCGTAGAGTAGAACCAGAGAGTGTCCAGCAGAGAAAGAGGCAGAGAGAGAGAGAGTTTGAAGGGAATGCACATAAGAGCAGGGTATAGGGTTTCGAGATTGAAGAGAAAAAGAAAGAGAGATAAAGAAGGATGGAATGAAAGAATGAATTCGAAGATAACTGAAGTACAAGAGCCCGGAATAATATAAAGAGAAAGGGAAAATGAGAAAGGTATATAGAAAAATGGGGTAAAAATGTGCGGACGAGAATAAAGAGCGATGGATGAAATCGTTGACTGACAAAAGACAAACAGCAGCAGCAGCAGAGAAGGCAAACAAACGAGTGGCTTTTGCTTCCATTAGCGGTGAAAACTTGTACGCGAAATCATAGTGGATTTTTATAGTGGTCGTCGCCGCCGCCGCCGCCGCTGCACCGTTCACGTTTTAAAATGTGCTTCTCTTTACTACGTCGAGTAGCTGGTGCGGCCAAAAAGAAACGAGTGATACGAGCAGCAGCATTTCGAGCAGGATTGAAGATGACGCCCCCGCCCAACTTGGCTCGCAAACCCCGCACTTTCTCCCCCTTTACTTCGCCCATAAAAACTATGACCACCCTTTCCACAACGAGTTCATATTACCAAAAAGCCTTCTTCATACACTATACACTCAAACCCTTCTCCATTTGACAGATTCTCAACGTTTCCCAGCCTTCCATCCACCTCCAAATTCATATTTACTGCCTCCTCTTGTACAACAACCAAATTGCACTCGAGCTTTATTAACAAATGTATTCTCGCTACTTCAACCACAACTATGCACTCTCCAATCTCCCTGACTCGTGTGTTATACATTTTTATACTCGTACGTACTCTACAGGCCGCTTGAAATCCCTTATTCTTATTTTTATGAGGTTTTAATTGTTTTTCAACCACCAAATGGCCAATTAAACCCTTTTTTTCTCGATTTCCGACACCATCTCAATCTTTAATCCAAACAGAAACTTTTAATTGTGGGATCAAAAAATTATCGTTTATAATGCTGCATTGATTTTTCTACACTTTGATCGATTTATTTGATTTTTATCATTTGTACAACTTTTCGGCTCATTTTTTCGTTCGTTTTATCGATCAATTATCAATTGATTCGTTATAATCGAAACTACAATGAATCAGAAGGAAATAAATTTTCATTGTTTCCATGGGAATTCGTTGGCGAGACTTGCATTACTGGTGAATACATTTTTCTGTGATAAAACAATGAATTTAGAGTGCTCAGTCAAGATTTAGGGTATGAAGGTTTTGTGCCCAGCACACAGACGTTTTGTGCCCAGCGTTTGACAAGAGAAAAAGAAAACAAATTGCTCGTTCTGCCTTTTAGGGTCCCTTATGAAAAAGAACCTCGAGCTCCCTTAATGGCTCGGTTTCATGCGTTAAAATTCTTTTACTTTTCTCGTTCGATGTATCATATGCATCTACATATTAAAATAAGAAAGAAAGAAAGAACTGAAACAAACGTTTAGTTTTTTTTTTTTTTTTATTTATCACTGATGCACACGTATCCACGGATACAGGGATGTGTACCATTTGGAGCTCAACGGAGAATCCACATAACACATACGTTTTGAGTGATGCATGCATTCTGTGATGATGATCCCTTTGATGTTGGATGACAAAGTGCCGGAGGGATAGTGCATTATATCAAGATGCTTAGGCCCTTTGTGGCATGTGTTTTCTTTCATCATATGTGTTCCATCAGCGAACTTAGAAAATGATAAAATACACACCCAGAAGCAAATTCAAACGAAATCCATCAAATGTACATGATTTTTTCTTGTTTATTTTAATATCACCGAGAAACTGCATTCTACGATTCAAATCGTAATTCATTTTGTCTGGCATTCGTGGTTTATTAACGAGGTTCGACCGCCATAATCATAATAGTTTATAAAAAGTAACGGCAAAATCATCGAATACGATTTTTCCAAGATCATTTTTTGAAATTTGCGCGAATCTTCTCGGGCGTCGTATTTTGATGTGTAAAAAATTTGACAAGCTTTCACCGTCTGGTAATCGAGATATTCAGTGTTTAAAATCGCAACTTTAACACCAAGTCTCATGGGAATTTACGAAAAAAGACGATATTTTAGAACTAATAACTCGATTTCAAAACGGTCAAACTTCCTCAAATTTGACCCACAGTTGAGTCCGATTTTTAAGAAGATTTCATACGAATTTTCAACAATTAAACTTGGAGTTTATCGAACTCATGAGAAACGATCGAACGTCCTCAAAAAATACGAAAAATCTTTGACACAAAAAATACTTTTTCTACCCAGCATTTCGGAGCCAAATGCATCTCGTTGTCGAGACCCCACACATGCTTATCTTCTCTTTCATACTAATTTTAACAGTACCTTACACTTTTTTCTTCTCCTCCCACTCGAGAAAAGCCCTCCGGTGTAATGTACGACACTCGATACTCGTATCCACGTAATTCTTGTATATTTAAATTTATATATATGCATATCTACACATATATTCATTTTGTATTTTGATCCATACGTACATACACGTTGCGTCTATGGGAGTTTAAAGGAAGCTCGTAACTCTCTCTCGATGTAACGGTAAACAGGAAGAAAAGTATTTACCTATATACATATTTGTTGTATGTACGGTTCCTCTTGTTCTCTCTTTCTCTTTGATGGCCTTTATAACGCACACATAAATATACATATCTATAAAAAAATATATATGTATATCCACATATATATATGAATAGGGCAAAATGTGTACTCGTGGATGGAGAATCCCCCAGTCCGGTCAGGGCCGTTGTGCCTTCTCGTGTATAACATCTTCCACGCACGAACGAGATTGTCGAGTAAGACACGGTGCATTCGTCGTGTGTTTCGCTTCGCGGAGATTCAAACGTGGTTTATATACGTATATATATATTTATATATATATATAGTGAAGAGAGTTAGAGACTCGGAGCGCTGAGTCTCGTAGAATGATTGAAGAGGGCACACATATATATGCACCTACCGGCCAAGGAACATCGACGATTTATTACGAACCTTCTCTATACAGTCCAATTTCCCTTAATTAAATATCAAATTATCATCTATACCTTTGGATATAAATCATGTCATTATATCACGCGTTTAATATTATTGTTTCGAAAGAATGTGGTCTTGTGTTACGTTTCTTTCGATGTTCAGTCGATATGCATATTTGAATCAGTGCATTATTATTATTATTGTTATTATTTTGACGTTTATTTTGATTTATATTTCTTTACAAGAAATATCGATTTTTTTACGAGTAATTAGACCAATTTCTCGCAATTAAATATCAAATTATCTACCTTTAGATTTTAATCATGTCATTATATCAAGTTGAATGAAATTATTTCGAAAGAATGTGGTTTTGTGTTACGTTCTATTCGATGTTCAGTCGATGCATATTTAAATTAGTGCATTATTATCGTTATTATTATTATTATTTTGACGTACATTTTGATTTATATTTTCACAAAAAATATCAATTTTTTGAACGAGTAATTGGGGTTTAATTAAGGTGTAAAATAAATGAATGGGTTTTGAAATTCTTCGTGGGGAGAACGACCACTGACCGTAGACAGGAATTTGGTCTAGCAGACGATATTTTTATATAAATAGAAAATGAAATTTAGACGAGAAACGCGTTGAAAAATATTTCGAGACAGTGATGACTAATTTGACTCGATGTTTTATTTGCCACGTCCTTCGGAATTAAATTGTTGTTTGTATTAGAAATTGCGTTTAATTGATGTTATTTATTGCGTATTTGGTGGAAAATAACCGGTTGTCGTTTTAATCGAAGCAAAACGTATATGGGAATAAATCAATTTCCATAAAATATTATATCGTCATACTCGTTTGGCTGGTTGTTACTTTTATGAAAGATTCGACTCTGCCAACTAAGGAGTCTCTCGGACGAAAACTCCTTCGTTTCCTCGTTCGATGGATTAAATAGATCGAAACATTCCTCGCGGTGCTCGTCTTCTTCCCCACACTCCTAACTAGTCTTACATTATTTTTCATTGCCTCCCTGCTGTTGTTCGTTTTTTTCTTTTATTAATTTATTCCACTTTTTTGTTCGCTTTTTATTCTATCGTCGGATCGTCTCCACGGGGCATGCACTTGTACCCCATCTCAGACTTGTGATCATGATCGAGAGATCTTGATATGATTTTCTCACTCTTCCTCTCTCTTTCTCTTTCTCTCTCTCTTTCTCTCTCTCTCTCTCTCTCTTTGGAGATGATCCTTTGCCACCACTCAATATCCAGTGAATATATAAGATTCCAGTCAATCCAGAATGTTAAACACGCTGATCCAAAAGCACACGTTAACATATGTATATACACATTCATATATGTCCATAAATATGTATATCGATATATACCTCTGTCCACCACGTTCGTGGTATCCGACCGTATAGTGTCTCGCGCCAAGGGTTATACGAGCTGGGAGGAGGCGTCGCGACGCTGGACGGATGCCAATGACCGGAGGAGCACTATACACCACGACCAAAAGGACTATAAATATACAGGGTGTCGCACGACAGATGTTCAATATAATAAACCTCAGTTCAAAACCGAAAAAAATTAAATGTTGAAATATAACATGAATTTCAGATTTTTTAGAAAAAAAAAACTTTCAACAAATTCATTCTATTTACCACTAAATTTCGACCGTTTGCAATCGTAGAAATAAGTGTGATTTGTTTTTTCTTCATTAAAACGTTCGAAAGTTTAAAGTTTTCTCTTAGATTTAAATGTTTTTTCAAATTATTTATACAAATAAATAGAATTTAGTCCAGTTAACTAAGATTTCGTGAAATACGTCGACCGCGCGAGTGTTTTAATAATTAAAGAAATCGTTTAATTGTACGAATCATTAATTGCATTGCAATAAAAAAATTGAATCAAATGAATCAATTTTTTTAAGTCTTGAATTTTTTTTGAAATCGTTGCACCATACTTTTGATTAAATATATAGGAGAAATAATTGGTCCAATTGAATATTAGATTTGAAGTATTTAAGAAAGTCTATGGGTTTTGAGTAAAATTGAACTTTATTCTCAATGTTGTTTGAATTTTAATCACGTGTCCTGGCACACCCTGTACTATGCGTGATCTAAACATGTATATATGTGTTTTATATATATATATATATATATGTATATAATTTAACTACATGGCACTTAATGTCTGCGGCTACTACAGATATAGACGAGGCAGACACGTCGCATCCCACTGTAATATCACATCGAGTGCTATCCATAGAATATCAATAGACGAGCACACACGTCGCACATATATGTGCGTACAACTTGGAATTGTACAGGTATATCGTATGTCAAAACGGTGCTTGACCCGAGTACCAATTAAACAATAACGCTATTTATCAAGCCCCAGACAAATTAATAGAATTCAACAAGAGCTCGTGATTAAAACGGAAAGAAAAAAAAAAATCATCAACTAAACTAAAATTAATATAAATATTGGTATGATTTTGTAAAATAATTGAAAAAAACTTTAGAAAATGACTGATTAATCATTCTTGTTCACTTGTTAATGAATTTTTTCCATTTCCTGATTCCAGGCTTCGTTTTATTTTGGACCTCATACGCACTCACGCTAATGAAGCGTTCAATATTCTGCGATATTTGGATCTGGATTAGATTTCATTTATATGATACAATCAGTAGGTTTATTAATTATTAAAACATCATTTGTCAGGGGATCTTCGTATATTTGTGCTTGTATATAAACGAGAACGAATTTATTTGCGAATAATGATATCTGGATCATTGATTGCAATCTCCAAACTGCCATTCACTATTATTATTCTGACGTACATACATAATCAATATCTGTTAATGATTAGGGGAAATTAACAGTAATTTAGTCAATATTGTTGCCTTCATTCCATAATAATCTGTTGTTCTCGTGATGCTTCTTTTTTTCTTCGCATTTAAAGATTCCGTTCTACGAATAAAACAAATACCTTTTAAAGACATGCAGTCGGATTTAAATAATTTCAGGTGTAATTAGAAAAAAATCATTACAACCCATTGCCACGACAGAATTTATTGTACGATTCTTTTTTAATACTCAAGGTAGTGACATTCATATCGAAAAACTGTTTTCCAGTTTTTCTCACACACAAAATGGTTTGCGGGCATAAGTTAATCAAGAAAAGTTGTTGTAAATTGACTAAAGAACAACATACTCCAAATTCAAGATCATCCAACGTAATATGTACTTGCTGTACAATTACAAAAATTACGAACATTTTTTTCTTTAGATTCGTTTGAAAAACTAAAAGTAGCTTCTTTGATGTTGCATAAAAATGTGTGCAAAGTTTTAGACGGCTTCACCATGTAGGAGCCAAAATATTTATTGATGAAAATGTAACTTTTAACGCGAGCTCTCATGAGAGACTAGCGAAAATTGTGATTTTTACCAATAAATATCTGAACGTTCCGCTTGGTGAAACTTTCTAAAATTTATTACACACGTGCACATGACATCAAAGAAAATTTATCCAAATTTTCAACAAAATCTTGAGATAACGATATAACGATAGAACTACCTTAATTAATCAATCTATTAAACTCCAGACCTGATTTTGACAGTGTGTGTCCTACCAACAGTAAAAATTGTTTCAACCGACTGTACTCTCGCGGACCAGAATGGGGTTTAACCTTCAAGTTAAGGCGGTGGACTTGTATGCTAGTTATAATATTATACCTACAAGCACACGAGACGTGTATATATGTATATACTCTATAAATATGTATATAGCTATATAGATAAACCATTCTATAAAGACGACGACGCGCGTTTGTAAAGTCAAACTGCGGGAACGTCCCTCGCTCGAAGGTCCAGACTCTCTTCTACACGAGGCGCTTTTCTTCTTGGCTTCCATTTCTTCGTTTCTTTCCTTCTTCTTCTTCTTCATTTTGTTCAGCTTCAAACTCAGCCTTTTTGCCCGATCTCGACCCTTTCTCTCGCTCTTTCTCTCTCTTTACGTCCTTGGACGGGCACGAGAATCGCGTTGCCGTCACTTATTTCCTGCGCATTTTATGGTTTTGTTCGCGATTCACCGAGTATTGCATGATTTTATACCAACACAACAGATATATACGTTGTTATATATATAAATCGAGCTACCACAAGAGCAGGTGCTCGGGACTATTTCAATCCCGTACAAATACTTTAATACCAGAGCCCGAAAAAAAAAAATATAACGACGTAAAATCTCATTGACTATCGACGATCGAAGCGACAGAGTTTTTGTTACATAATGTTTAGTGTACTATTTCGTACGAAAAATTGAACCATTTTTTTAAATTTCCTTATCGAATTAATGATAAAGCATTATAATTATTTTTGAAATATTTCAAAAGTACTTTGACAATTGTACTTTTTTTTGTGTATAGTTATGTACTAACTTATGAACAATATATGCTGATGATAATTTGATCATTTGACATGCTTATTTTTAAATGGTTTTATTTTGATCCTAACCTCGAACGAACAAAGACGCGGGAGAGGTTGCGGTATGAGTTTATGGCTATGAAAATCTACTCCTGTACAGAATGGATCGCATAATTTTGTAATTGGATTAATTCGTTTCGCACTATGGCCTCAGGGCTCCCTCCAGACACATAACCATTGGTGATGTGCTCTCTGCTCTTCGTCGTCGTCGTCCGTTGTACGACCAGCAATAGCAACCAAGCCAGATATACTCGTTTTGGACCCCACACACTCGTCTTTGAATCTCTTTCTCTCTCTTTCTCTCTCTCTCTCTTTTTCTCTCTCTCTCTCTTTTTCTTTCTTTCTCTCTCTTTCTCTCTCTCTCTCTTTTTCTCTCTCTCTCTCTCTCTCTTTTTCTTTCTTTCTCTCACCCTCTCTCGTTCTCACTTGGTCTTCTCAACTCTACACTGTTGATCAGATCCGAGCTCGTCGTACTTCAGAGACCCTGAGATCTCTGCATGCACTGTACAGTACCATAGTCTCTTCGACATACACGCAAGACTAGTTTCCTTCACTTAAAAGAAGAAAAAAACACCTTTTTTCTTCATTTTTTAAAGATTTTTTTTTTTTTTTAATTCTCTTAACTGCGCTATACCGACCCATAAGCCCTGAGGGTTATTTTAAGACACGCAGAACGAGAGAAAGGCCTGCGGAGGGTGCGTATATACTCGGATAAGTGGATTTATTTGCTCCCCCTCTGCTGTTGTTTCAACTTCCAAGAAGCTCGTTGCTATAATTTCATTTTCAGAGCACGCTCATCTTCGCCAACAGCTCGTTTCGCTTTTTTCCTTCGTAATCCTCAACCGTAGAAAATAACCTTTTTTTTTGTTTTTTTTTTTATATCTTTGCTCCTCTTTGTTCCTCTTTCCCTCGAAGTCTTCCTACGATTCACCTGGATTTTTATAAACAATTATAACCAATTTGTACCGATTGCACATTTTATCATTGCGGCCTGAAAATATTTTCTTGCATCGCACTTTTTACCTCAACCTCGGGACTTGCGTCTGTTCAAATTCCATCTAATTTCGGAGCTGACTCGTATTATAGCTGTGATTATTCCACTAATGAACGAATGAACCGTTTAATCCATTTGATTTAACGATATAAATATCAATAAATTGATCCGTTGTTCATTTTTTGAGCACCATTTTTTTCTCTACACCTGTTACAATAATTTTTACGTCTCATTTGCCATTTTAGTCTCGATCTTTTTTTTTTTTATTGCTCTCGCATCTACGATTTTTTGAGAAAAAGTGATGATCGTCGTAAAGAAATAAAGAAATAAATAAATAATGCCTATTCCGAAAGAAGTTTGTTTTATGACTGAATATTTTTCTGATACAAAGAATATTATGGGGTTTTCGAGACTTACTTTTTATGGCGAGGATTAAAACGGTTACGATATTTTGCTTTGTAGAAAAATCAGGGCGAAAACGAAGAAAAGTGTAACAGGTTTTTCACTTTTTTATCGTCTCAGCGATATTTTTATTCTTGATATTGATATTCGGTGTGTCAGATGATTTTTTAAATAAGATTATTCATAAAAATCATTAACTCCATCAACAAAATTTCGTAATATCGAGAATGAAGCTGCTGCATACGGAAGAATTCGTTTAAAACGGCCAACGACAATTTCAGTGGGCAATAATAACTGCAGAGAAAAATAGAATTGGGTTTATTCGATTAGACGACGCCTTTCGAGAGCTGCCATATTTTGATTAGTGAGAAAGACGTCTCCATCTACTCTCTTTTTCGGCTCTTTTTAATGTGATTTCGTATATTTTTATACATCACCGGAGCCTCCACTTTTGCCGTCGTCGTCGTTGCAGCATAATTGAAACTGACACGAGTAATTCAAATTGACGGAATTATATTTTTATCGCTCTCCCTCTCTCTTTCTCTCTCTCTCGCCAGTCGTTGAGTTTGCAGTTGAGAGCTGAGACCTTTCTCGTTGGCACGCGTGTGTTTCACTCTATTCCGAGGGATCATAAAACCAAGCGCCCTCTGCTTTCTTGCGTTATTTTACGTTTTCGTTTTATTTTTATTCGTTTTTTTTTTTCAATTTTTTATATTTTTTATTTACACGTCTACTTCTCAGTATACACAAACACAGGAAAAGAGTCTTGTAAAATTGACGTCCTCTCAGCCACTCAGACATACGTGTGCCTCTATTTTTATGAAAATCATTCCCCGAAAGATTGAGCTGTAAGCTCTCGCAAGCCCACAGACGTTCTTCGAATTATGAATCTCTTTTTTAATCGTCTCGTATGCTAGATTTGCAAATTTTCGGCTGTATTTATTGTTCGGTGAATTGGGTCAAAGCACAAAGTCGTTTTTCACGATATTTTTCAAAAGCGAGAGCCGCTGTCTCGTGTTGCGGAAGGTTTTTTTTAAAGTTTTTATTTTATTACGTTGAGCAGTTATACTTTTTTTAAATTGAGTGTAAAGATATATTTGATCGCAAAGAAAAGTCTCTGGAGATTTATCCAACGATTTGCTCCTGAAAAATGTCACAACCACGAAGAGGGAGCGAGAGAGAGCCCGGTTTTTATCGATGAGTTTAAAAGGCCTCGAAAGTAAAATGTTGAAAACGAAGAAAATAAACATGGTATGAAAATGGCGAGGGGAGCGGATATTGTCCGGGGATTAAACGATTCCCCAGTTATTCTGTCCGATCTTCCGTCACAAATTCAAATAGGCTTCTTCTATATCGCTTGTGACTCGTGGGCGTACAAATAACTATAAGTGTGTGTTCCCGCAGATATGTATCGCTGGTTATAACCGCGGATTCCCAACTCAATCTGGCCAATGTATCGGGTGTAGGGAAAAACAAGGGATAAAAAAAAAAAATAACTGAAATAAAATAACGCGGGAGAGGCGCGAGATCGAGTTTTATTACGAAAATCGGATTCACATTTTGTTGCTTTCCTCTTTTTTTTTTTACTACTGTGTGTGGGTGTGTCAAACGTACAGGTGTTTGTCCATTTTTCTCTGACATTTTTCGTCCCTCCCTTGAATTTCAAACCGCCTGTATATTTGTTCGTTTTTCATGAACAAATCGAAAACGCGTTCTCGTTTCGTTGATACAGTTTTTAAAAAAATATACATATATGTATTGATATCGTAAAGTTTTTGAGTATTTGCGAACAAGCAAACTATACGCTGTCACGATTTTTGTGGAAATCGATGCCACGATCCTCGGGTGTTTAAACTACGTCGATAAACAGAATTTCATTCCGACATTTGTGCTCCTCTCTTTTGATGATATTTTCGGACATTTTTTCTTCAATCTAATGACGATTCACGCAGTATTTGGTGATTAATTTTATCAGTTTGTTTGATTTGATGAAAATTAATCGACGCTTATACATTCCAGTGTAAACACAATTTTTGTTGAAAGATCGCGATCGACAGGAACAGTTTCCATGCGAGTTTGTCGAATGTTATCGCGGTAAATAAATGAAGAAAAGTGCTCAAATTGTTCTCTACAGTTTTTGCGGTGCAACGACAATTGTCTGACCCTCGATATAAACCGACCTCGTACATTCTCATGTTTTCTCCTCGCAATCGCGAGTTCCTTAAAAACGTTTGGAGCTGCGACCGAGCGACGACGGAGCAGGGAAACTCTGTCGATCAGGTTGGAATTCGAGAAACAAACGAGCCAATGCACTCGCTCTTAGTGCAAGGAGGAAAATGCGGGCAACCGAAACGCAAAGGCACCGCGTCGATTCCCGGTGAAACCGAAGGTTAGAAACCAAGTGTGTACGAGAGAGGTAGAAACTCGAGGAGAGCGATATCCCCGCATCTACTATGTAGTTTCAATATATATGTACGAAGGTAACGGAAAGGTTGGCAGAAGGTAAAACGAAGTGAAATAAGGTCCATGGGGTATTTTCTGTCGCAGCTGTATAACTCGATATTTCCATCTTCCAAATAGTCGCCAACCACCTTAATTTCGAACGTTGACATCTCGCAACACAATCACACAAACGACATTCATTTTCCATCCTTTTTTTTCATCTTTCAATATTCTTCATGACGTTTACATTGTTTACGAAATAAATCATTCGAAAAATTTCAGCCTTCCAACCAATTCACTCGACTACGAGACGCTCTATTTTCTCTCTGGAATAGCCTTTATGTATATCATGCACCACCAAGAGACGAGAAATAACGAGATGAAAAGAAAGAATGGAGCGGGAGAGAGGGTGAAACCTCTGGTGCAAACCTGTACGTGGTTCGACGCCAATGAACTGCAAACGTGAAGAGACTTCGCTAGCGAGACTAGAGATATATATCTCGTAGTATATACACACCCCCCCTCCCCCCCCCCGACCGCCCCTCGACCCTGTATGTGTGTGTTAACCTCACTTCTCTCGCTTTATCCTCTTTTATCTTCATATTCTTGCCCTCTCTTTCTCTCTCTTTTTTCTCTCTCGTTCTTTCTCTCTCTCTCTCTTTTACTCACGGAGCTTCCTCCGCCAGTCTATCGTCCGGTTTACCTTCTTTCCTCTCTTATAAACTCGGTTTTCTTTCTCTTTCTTGATTCACTCTTTCACCGTTAGAGGGAGTCTTCTCCACAGCTGGTTTTTGTCTTTGCGTTGAAACAGGTACAAATGCAAAGAGAAACGAGGCGCCAGCCTGAGAATCGTATTTATGTTAACGCATCTGTTGTAGAACACACGGTAAACGAATTTTGAAGTCTGAATTAGGAATAATATAGTTTTTTGGAGAATTAAGTTTGTAATTAAATTTTTTTTTTCTACCTTCTTTTTGAGTAATCCAAAAACATCGAAACTTCCACTCTTGTCTTCGTTGATTTCGAATTATTTGTAGAAAACTTCAAAAACTGCAGTTGAATGAATATTTTTTCGGAATTTTCTCAAGCATCGGTTAGGAAATAAATCTTTTATTTTTAATTTTTGGAAAAATTGTTGGTAAACTAAGGAAATGGTTTCTTTTTTTTTTTTTTTGCATTCGGAAATGTTGATTTTTGACCAAAAGCGGAAGCACTCTTTTGAGTAAGGAACAAAAATGCTGCAGGGCGAATGCCGAGATTCGAGTTTTGTGGTGAATTTTGATGAAGCTTAAAAAGGATGATTTTGGAATTGAAAAATAGTATTTTTAGCTAATCTGAACAGCGATCTCTTTGAATCTCATATGCATGAGTCGTAATTTCGTTAAATATCTTGTTTCGTATTAATATTCTTGGTTTTACACGGTGTATCAAAAGTCTTCTTCTATATATTCGAATATATATAATTCTCTCTTGATTTTTCTTACTTTTTCTCTCTCCACGAGATTCTCGTCAACCGGTTTTACGAACTAAACGGGGGAATAGTTTTTCTTCTGACTCCCTGGAGATGCTCGGTCACTGCATAGCGTGTCTTCAACTCCAAAAGTCTTCTGTTTCCCTCTCCCTCTCTCTCTCTCTCTCTCTCTCTCTCTCTCTCTCTCTCTCTCTCTCTCTCTCTCTCTCTCTCTCTTTCTCTCTCCACCTCGTTCTTCCTCTCCTCTCGTCATTTCACTCTTCGTACTTTTCTTGGAGGTCTCTTTCGTGCACTTGTTACGGTTCATGGATCTCTACCTTCCTTCCGTGTCTTCCGCTTTTCGATTCCTCTCTTTCCCTTCCCTCTCCTTATCACTTTATTACTCTTTTTTAGCTCCTTTGCTTCAAGCATTCAACCCTCTAATATACCGTCGTAGATATTCCAGCCTCCTCGTTGCCTCTCACCTTTTCTCTGTCTCTTGATTCTTTTGCTTCTCCCGCGTTTACTCTCTTTCCTCTTCGACTGTCTGTCTGTCTCCGTGTCCAAATGCACTCACGTCTCGGCTATCGTTTAGTTTTTTTCCCTATCCTACTTTTTTCTCTCCTCCTTCCTCTCCGTTTCTGCCTCTCAACGTGTGCCTGCATTTTCTTTTTTTTTTGCTTCCTTTTACTTGGAAGTTACCGCGGGCTACCACAATTTTTCCACCCGATCGCCAAAGTAATCGGGAAGGATGTTGCTCCTTGCGGATGTCGATCGATCAGCCCGACCGAGGCCTCGAGGAAATCGCAGAAAATCCGTAATAAGTTTCCGTCCTCTTGTGTACTTTTTTCAACGATTTTATATTTTACACACTTTTTTTTCATCTTCTCCTTCTTCTTCTTCTTCTTTTACACAACAACGTGGAGAAAAAAATATATTATATAGCGACCCTAGAGCAAAAGTGTACGGGATGTTGTCAGCGAAAAAGGAAAAAGGCAAACCGGCCATCGCGCCGGAACTTCCGGTCGCACGCGAGTTCCGCAATTTTATTCCTTTCGTCGTCGTTTTTTTTTGTTTTTTGTTTTTTTTTTTTTTTTTTACTACTACAACATTCACGACCTGGCAAATCTTTATCATATTTTATGAGATCTTAAGACTCACCCTCGTCGTCAAAATTAATGCAGTTCTTTAGATTTTTTTTTCTCCTAAAAAAACACGGAGAAATAAATTTTAATCATGATCAGGATACCTTTTTCCAATTTTTTTCGTCAAAACCATTAAGTGTCTCTCATTCATTTTTCTTTGTCGACAATTAAGAGTATTTTGCGAAAAAATCTTTCATCTCAAACTCGGAAAAGTTACTATTCTGGCCATAGCAATTTTTTTTACAGGATTTTTCAAAATTTTCACAGCACAAATTCAGGGCGTTATTACGAAACTAAGTGCAAAATGAAAAAAATGATTCACTGTCCCGTATTGGAGATTGTACGCAGTTTTACATGCGCATTTTTATGGGAATCAGTAGAAAAATTCACGTTTCACGGAACATCTCCGAAATTTTTCACAAAATTTTTTTGCTCTTTTCAAATGTCAGGGTAACATATGACGAAGTTTGTCTAAAAGAACTCAAGAATTTTGACCGTTTAGTTTCGGAGATACAGCGTCATAAAGTTTGTTCTTCCGTTTATTAAAAATGCGAAAAGTGGTTATTTCTCAAACTTTGAACATAATATTTAAAAAAAAAAAAAAAATCCCAAAAGTCTATATTTTTTCACACTGCTCCTATAAAATACCAAGTTTTCAAAAATTAACCGGAGATCCGTTTTTTTACGAATAATTCTTTACATCTTTTTAGTTTAAATCTAGATTAATATTTCTCAATCAAAAATTTTAGTTAAAATTCCATTCAATTATACTCAAGATTCAGAAATTTTAATTCAATTTCGTCATCACTTTCAATTTTTTATTTGTTTTTATTTTGTTTTTTTTTAACAATTATTTGCGTCGTAAGAAAATTGACGAAAAGATTTTTAAACTGAAAATTGTCCAAGCATGATCGTATGTATGGGACTTGAAATAAACTCAGCTTTCTCGTCCATATGGTTGGCATAATCGGTGTGACCTTTTCATGTAAAACGCTTAGGTAGGTAGGTTTATACACGAATATTAATTTGCATGCGATACGTATACATATATATATATGTAAATATATATATATATAAACGTATGTGTTATGCTGACGATGCCGGGAGGCGTGAAAGCTCGAGAGAGCCCCAAAGCTCCAGCATCCCAACAAGTCTGGCCTCTCGATCCTTCTCATCCCGTTGAGCCTGTTCGCGTGGTGTGGAAAATACGCGTAAGTTGCGTTGCTCACACACCTCTCATGGTTTACACACAGCCACAAAAGCTAAAGCACCGCTCGTATATATAAATATATATATAAATAAATATATATATATTCATATAAATCGTGGGTGCCTCCTCTTGACTTGCCGCATAGAGCACCGCGTGCCACGTGGCACCGTTTATATCGCGCGCCCGATTTATTCTCATCTCTTCGTCCAGACTTTCACACTTTTATTTATTTTTTCATCCTTTTTATTTTAGCAAAAGCTTCCCTCTCGGCTGAAGAGTTCTAGAGCCAATTTTAATTTCTCTTCGCGCGCGCGGCTGTGAATGCGTGTGTTCGAAACAAAAAAAAAACAACGAACGGGAGAGACAAAATAAAATTGCAATTAAAAACTCGAACAAATTTTATTTTTCACGTGTGTAATGAAAAATTTCTTTTATCTTTTGTTTATTGTTCCATACCAACAGATTTTTTCATATTTTTTTAATCATTTTTGTTTGTCGCAAATGAAAAAAAAATTTCATTCATGTTCGGAAACGTTTGATCAAATTGAGACTAACTGGATTATCTATCAAATTAAAAGGTAAAAAATTCACAATTTTTTCCATGTATTCAATCGATTTTTTCGTCCGTTTGAGGAATCTGGATGAAAAATGAAAATATTGCATAAAAACGAGAGAAACCCTTTGAATTTCATTGAACCCTGATTCGTTAGACGCGGGCAGGTGGGGGGGGGGGGGTCTGCTGGTTTAAAAATTTCACAATTTCATCCAACCGATAGATTCTTCTCACTTTACGTTGGAACGAAATAACCCCCTTGGCAGTGACACACGAAAGTCCGTGCGGCCCGGCACATTGCGGATGGACGATGATGGTCTGCGTAAACCCCAAGTTTTTCTTCCTTATTCACTTTTTTTTCTTGGTTCTCTTTTTTTTTTATTATCCAACATCGTACCGTCAGCATTGACATGAGAAGATCCCTTAAGCTTCCCTTAAACTTTACTTTTTCTTCTTTATTTTGCTTCCTCTTTGCTCCTCTTTTCATCCCCTTCTATATCTTTCTTTGCCCCTTTACTTTCTTAAAGCCCCACGCTCGTCATTCCCTTTTAATTTTCGCGATAAGCTTCTCCACTGGCATCGCAAACCTTCCTCACACAAAACCCTCATACCTTTCAACATTTTTCTCACCCAGCTCTCTTTCTCTCTTTCTCTCTTTCTCTCTCTGTCTCTCTCTCGCTCTCTCTGTGGGCAATCTTTTTTGCTTTTTCTTCTTTACCCTCTGCCCCCCTTAAGTTTGTCATAGCAATACACCTATATATAGATATATGGAGGGGAGTATGGGGCAAAATGGCCACCCGGGGGGCAAAGTGGCCACTCACTAAGTTTCGATTTTTGGGGAAAGTGACGCGAACAAGAATTCTTTGGTTTTCATGAAACTTACACAGCTGTCTACGACTGAGGGGGACAATCATTGTACAAATTTACCGAGAACTGTCCATTTTATTTCGATTGTTGACAAAAATCGCGTTTATAAGTTTTGTCTTCATCACCAACACCTGCACAGAGGGTGGGAGCATGAGGTGTCTATTGTAAGCAGTTTTGAAAATCTGCAGCGTAATCAATCAAAGTTATGAAGCGATCCTGAAATATTGTTTAAATAATTTCTTTTTTTTGCACAAAAGCAAAAAACTTGGTTTGCGCTGGGTTAGTTTGGGTTAGTTTGGGGCAAAGTGGTCCTTTTTTTCCCAAAATTCGGGACACAAAGCGGTAGAATCAATTTTGGGACTTTAAAATAAGTGAATGGCCCTCTGCTCACCGATGACATTCGCTAAATTCCTCAAGTAGGCCACTTTGCCCCATAATCCCCTCTATATATATATGTGCATGCTATGAGAAAACTGCAAAGCCGCGCGGCAACGCTCTCTCGTCCCGGACGAGTTATGAATAAATTTGTAAAAGCTCACGGAACAAGGTGACGAGGAAAAACGTCGCCCGCCACTGTAATACGTAGCCCCGCGAGATGAAGGAATTTAAACAATCTCCAAGTTTTTCGGTGATTAACCCTCCGAGAGTACCACCGCGGACGACTGATGTTTATTTATATTTTTATTATTCAGTTCTTTCCACTTTTCGCATAAAATTGCATTAAAACTTTTTTTTCTTTTCCATTTATTCCGGTACGAGGGCCAACGAAAATTCTTGGGTGTGTTATTAAAATGTAAATAGAATTCATAAATAATTATTCGCTGGTGATAATCAACGATAATTTATCATTATCAATAGAATTGATACTCGAATTTGATTTATTTTTCAATTCTGTCCTCTTGACCCATGAAATATCCATAATTAACCATGTTTTTTCATTTATTTCTGTTGCAGGTGAGTTTCAAAATCGGATAGTTCGCATATTTTCTATTTCGTAAGTAAAATTATTGCAATTTTTTCCTGAAACATCAATTCGATAGATTCATCGACAAAAATGTTGTACAACAGTTTAATTCTTTATTCTTTGTCAATGGATTACATTGGCTTTGACGATACGAATCGGGATGAGGAGAGAAAAATTAAAAAAAAAAAAAAAAAACGGTAGATTGAAAAGAGTGAGCGGGTTTGAGGGATGAACACAGGGCCTAACGCCCATTGATGGATATTCAAAAGGAAGAATTTTTCTCTCTCCCTCTCTCTCTCTCTCTTTCTCTCTCTCTCTCTCTCTCTCTCTTTCCCTCCCTCGTGTTTTTTTTCTTCTCTTACGAGGGTGCGATGAGACGAAAAAGCACCTCTGTATGACCTGAAATAATTTAGCTCCAGTGCAATGTGTGGTGTGAGCATATGGCACATTCTCAAGCCCTCGGTGCCGCCTGCCTTTGGTGCAGCGTAAGAGAAAGAGAGAAAGATGCGTTTTTTTCTCTTCTTCTTCTTCTTTACCATACAAACCCTCGGTCAAACCACGGAGGACCCTCTGCCTTCCCTCGACCTTCCACCAGCTCATATTCTTGCTCGTTGCACACCGTCCGTTTCTACTTTACATTCATTACATACATATATGTATATGTAACACGAGTATGAACACAATTTTCGTAACTTTTCATCATCGAATACATATATGCACATACCTATATTGCTTTACACATATTATATCTCTGTTCCATGAAAATTATGACCGGTACCTACCGAAACATTCGATCTCAATTCTGTCAAGTCGCAAAAAAAAATGTCAATGTTTGTCTCAATATTTCATACGCTCTCATATTTATATTTCTTTTTTACGTATTTCACATCGAAATAGACGCCGCATAATCAAGCTTTTTTACTCCCTGATAAGAAAAAATCATGATATATTGAAGTTTGTGTCGTTGCAATATGCAACGAAAAAATATCCTCAGTTTTACGTCTCTCGTTGTTTCCTCCCTCGATTGCATACGAATTTTTAAGTTTCTTTTTTTCGTTTTTTTTTTTACTGTCGAATGAAATTTCTTAGTTTCATCGATTGTTTCATAAAACTATAATTTTTCATAGAAAATTTAAATAATGAAGAAATAAAATAAACAATGAACGCAAAGATACTTTTGCTGCATTTTGAACTGTTGTACGAACTTTAATATTTATTATCATGAAAAATTATATACATTGTGTCGTCGGGGAAGTATTGTAGAGAAAGAGAGAGAGAGAAAGAAATGCGAAAATGTTGTGTGCCTTAGAACTAAGTTTATTCGCACGGACGTACGAGCTCGCGCATCTTGTATAACTACGTCTGGATCGAGATGCCACGGGGCCGGAAGTGACCGTAGCAAGAGATCCAACCTAGCGTAACGGTTCGTCGCTCCCCGCATCTCTCTCTCTCTCCTTCTCTCTCTATCTTTCATCTTACATTTCTCTCTCCCTCTCTCTCTCTCTCTCTTTTATTCAGCTGTGTATCTCTCGCTTCGTCGCGCTCGCGCCTTTCGTGCGCAAAGTTCACGCAGGTTCATGCACTGACTCTCTCTCTCTCTCCCTCTCTCTCTCTCTCTCTCTCTTACTCTCTCTCTCTTCTCTCTTTCGTCGCGCGATTCAACTATATAACTATGCGCTTCCCGCTTCTCTTGTAACGCGCCAATACCCATATTTATATATATATATATTTCTTTTCAAGTGGAAATGTCTATACATCTATAAGATTCGACCAACGGCACAGGTTCTATTCCTTCTACCGCTCCTCCGGAGCGATAGCGAACGATCCAGTCCTTTTTATTCTTTTCCCTCTTTCTCTATATTTATATATATATCGAGAGAGAGAGAAAGAGAGAGAGAGAGAGAGAGAGAGAGAGAGAGAGGAACATGTATATAATTCCATGTATGTATAACAGGATTCTCGGCTTTTGAAGAGGACTCTCGATCCACCGGCTCCGATTCATTCGTTACTTCTTCCGGATAGTCGCACACATCGATCGAGAATTTATTCCTCTTCAAAGTCTTTTCTATCATTTTTTATCGATATTCCGCTGGAGTACTTGAAAATATTTATATTTTTTTATATTCCATGCATAATTATGCGACATTTATTGATTTTTTCAATACATTTTTCCTACTGAATTTGACACAGTGGGTCAATTTGACCCAGAGGGTACTTTACAAGCCTCTCGTTACCAGACCTGCGATCTTTTTTCTTTGCAATAAATACCGAACGTACTGGAGAACTCAGAAAATTTGAAATTTTTAGTGATTAAAAAATTTATTGGAGACTTTGGTTTTCAAAAAAATAGCTTAATATTTGGAAAATCATTATATTTTTTATTTCAAATTGAAAAGTGATGTTTGCTTATTTTCGAGAGAATTTTCTTAAAATTAGTTCGGGTCGAAATGACCCAGTGTGTCGACGAATATACTCAGTTCCCACATTTTCGTTGTTATTTTTTTATATTTTTATTATTTCAACGAGAGCCGAGCTGTTTTTCTAGAAGCTAGTCACCTGCCAATCAAACTCAAAGACGCACGCGAATTCTTATGGCGTTTGCCTTTCTTATCCGTTCTTTTTGTTTATTTTTTTCTACATCACTACGATCGCTCCTGTTTTTGTTACTCTTTCTGTTCAGTTACTTGTTCTTCTTTATTTAATTCTTCTTCCACTTGTTCGCGTTCTTCTCTTAACTTTGCAACTACAACTCGATCTCATTTTCTTTCGGTATACAAAGTTCATCCGAGTTCATGCACCTGTTCCTGTGCTCACCTGGCTTAGCGAGCGAGGGAACGAACGAACGAACGATGAGAGGCACAACTCGTGCGCGCAATCGGTGCGGTTGTCAGGTACAGATTTGCTATTCGAAGATGTCCTCAACTCGTTAACGAAAGAGCCAGCATTTCGATTATAAACCGTGCGTTTGCCATTTTTTTTTCTTCTCCCATGAGAAACAAACAGTGCAGCAGCGCGAGCATCAATTCGAGGCTGTTTTCGTCCTACAATTCCTGCAACTTGCATTCAAAAAGTACACGCGTTTGTATCTGAATGTTGCAACAGATAAGATTTCCCACAAGACGAAGCAGCAATCTCAGAGAAAAAATTTTGACTAGAAATTCTCCAGGATGGACTGTTGTCAAAAAAAAAAAAAAACACTCAGGATCGTAAACGAACGCGTCATCGCTTTTAACACGTTTTTCTTCCTCTTACAACCGCTTTATATCGTAATTAATATACAAAAGGATCTGCTATTAGTTTTATTTGTCTTTGGGATACCGTTTTTGTCGAATGACCTTGGATTTTGTTGAGAAGAAAACAGAACGAAGATGAGCCAATAACGAATTAAAAAAAAAAACCGAGCAATAAGACTTCTCATCGCATGCTTCGCACGAATCGCTTGGTATACTCGCAAAAGTTCTCTTTAACAAACGCGTTGGCACACCGGTAGAACGCGACGAACCAGAGAGAGGCCAGTGTATTCGAGCAAATTCCGGCTCGGCTCTCGGTGTGTAGAGCTCTGCTTTCGGTGCAACGAACTTTTAGTCCCAGAGACTCTTCTATACCAGAAGATAGTAGACGCGAACTGAGCTGCTGCTGCTGCATACAGTCCCTCTCTCTCTCTCTCTCTCTCTCTCTCTCTCTCTCTCTCTCTCTCTTTCTTTCTCTCTCTCTTTCTACTCTTTCTATCACACGCTCTTGGAGAGTTTGGCGAGCGCCACACGGACAGCCGATTACGTTTACAGACGAGCGACCGTGAGCTTTGCTATAGTAAAAAACAAAAAAAAACTTAAAAAAAGGGAGAGAGATAGGAAAAAAGATATATAGAGGAAAACCTCACTAGAGGGATTCGTCGTGTCATGAATATTCACCCAGAAGGCAAATGCTATCGAATTTTTTTTCTTCACTATATACACCGGGCTCCACATCCTATTTGGAAAATTTTCCACACCTCGCCTCTCACCCCCACCCCCCTCCCCTCCATTTTACCTCTACTACCTACTCCTGGAAATGTGTTAGACCATTGATAAAAAAATAACAAAAAAAAAACTAAAAAAAAGTACAAATTTTTGCACGGTTACAATGAAAGTTCGATCGTAAGCTCCAAGATAGCACTATTTCGCTATCGTTTTCTGCTCCGTTGGGAACAATTCTTTTTTCCGTTTTGTTGCCGCATTTGACACGAGAAACTCTATGTATATGCATTGAACCCTGTTCTATTTTACCTACAGGACTCCCATTATTGTTCTTTCGAAATACCATTGCGAGATTAGTTTCCTCCTCGTATTTGATACTTGTACTACCAGCGTGTATACCAACCGTGCAAACCCCGGCCCCTTTACAAAGCTCAATTTTCCGATTGTTGATTTGAAATCACCTCCAATTTTCATGCCGAAACCCTATCGAATTCGCAGGCCACGGGTTTTCCTCGCGGATCAATCCACCGAATGTACGAAAAGCCCTTTATTATCACTTCACAATTTAAGTCGATATAACGCACAACAAAGTATTGGAATTTTAACGAAAATTTAATGATCCGCTTGGTATGGCATTTCAATTATTTGGATTACGATCTGTTACGCAAATAGACCGAGTTTTGATTTATTTTCTACGTGGCTCATGACGGTGAAATTTCCATCGTTGAAATACAACGAAATTCCTTTATTTTTTTTTTTTTTCATATTTTAAGCTCAAAATTAACACTTTGTGTTGATTCACTATTCGGACAATTGTAAGTGTTGAAAAAATGATGAATAATAATGATTTATGAACCGATAAATATTCACTTGGACTGTGTTTACCATCAGAAAAATCATGGTTTGTCTTCAACTAATTAAAAATTCGTTTTAATCAATTCTTCTGGAACATAAACACATTATAAAACGAATTGAAAATAAAAATACAAGTACAATAATTAAATATTCTCGCTTTTCTGTTCTAAGATTTAATTTAAAAGGTTTGCTCTAATTAATAACGCGAAGAATCGATTATTTAATGTAATTATTTTAATGAAATTATAGGAAAACATTGTTCTTTGTGAATTGAATGAATAACAGAAATGCTTTTGAAGTTTTGAATCCGTGAAATAAATGATCTTGGCAAAAATCTGTCGTCGTGTATAACAAAGAGTCTTGAATTCTCAATTAACATAGACATACGTCGATTTCTCCAGTGGGAAATTTCATGGGGTAGCCACGAATCACCATTGAGGTTAAGGGATTGTTCGGTAATGGAGGGAAGGGTGGGCAGGGGGGGGAGTAAGGGTAGAAACAGAAGAAAAGGAATCGAGTGTAGCATATTATATGCATAAGAGAAAAAGAGAAAGAAAAAAAGGGTCTGCAGCGACGAAGGTCGGAGTCCTGCGGCGACGACGACCACCACGACGACAACGAAGAAGCGAAGAAGAAATGAAGGGGTTGGGCGAGAAATCGCGTGGGTGCTGAGGCCGTTATTACGCGTCCGAGTCCTTTCTTATTCAAATGCAGCCCCCGGGGTCTGCCTTGATCGTCCAACTCTTTCTCTCGCTTCTTCTTCTTCTTCTTCTTCTTTTTTTCGCCTATTCTATCCTTTTTTTTCCTCGTCTCATTCTGCCGACAAGAAAAGCTCAAAGAACTTTGTCACGTGGTCCCCAGAGGTGCGAGTAGGTCGAGCCAGGGGCAGTAACCCCCCTGCTCTTCCCCTCCTTCTCTTTATTCTTTCTTTCTTTCTTTCTCATCGGCCTTATTCCTCACTCTTCTGCTTCTGATTCTTCTTCTTCTTCTTCTTCGGATTCTGCGGTTAAGCCTCGGACCGAAGTTTTATAACGAGGACGACGACGACGACGACGACGACGACGACGACGACGACGAGCCAACTTGTGTGCCGCACCGCACCACCAGCCCTAATTGCAAAAGCTCACTTTCACGATTTGCAAGAAGCCCGCATCGCCGCCGGTGAGAAATTGTTGTTACCCTCAGTAATCGCTCATTTCCTTTCTAATTATTCCTCCTTACCAATGCTTCCCAGATATTTGTTGTTACTGCCAAAAAGCACTTGTGGTTTTAACCGAATTCAATTATTTCTGAGCATTTTTTACTTATTGTTTATCTTTTCGTTTTTTTATAAACTTCTTGATTTTGATAAATTCTGTGAATGGCAAAAAAAAAACCTGCAAAAGATTGATCGACTTTTTGATTTAAAAAAATTGATAGCGATCGATATTCCGGAGCTTTTAAGTGAAAACTTCAATTCAAGTAATAATTTTTTTTTCTGTTATTCTTAAACTTTTTTAACTACGAATCCAAGTAATTAAAAACCGCACAATATTATCGGAATTGTTTTGACAACGTTAGAACGTCATTTCTTTTGTCGTATCGCGCACGGATTCCACGTTTCTTTTGTTTATCTCTCGTCGGATAATTGAAAACGGCGAGCATAAAATGCTCTCTCGGTGAGCAAAAATCACATTCTTCGCATCGTGACTGAAGGGAACCGTGGACTCGAATGTCTCGCTAATGATCGGGATGACCGTTTTAATTAGATATGACGGTGAAAAATAAGAGGAAAAACGTCTATCGCGGCGACGAGACACGACGAAGAATTATACGCTGTTGTATAAGCGAAGACTGCGAGTGCGAACGAAAGACGTTGATGCGCGGAAAGGATGTGAGAGTATAATCTTCCTGATGTTTTGCTGGCACAGGTGCCAATGTGCATTTGTGCGCGAACTAACGGTACCAACGCATGAGGATGATGCTCTTTTCCTCCGTGCATTGCCTGAGGATAACGAACGAACGAAGAGCGACGTGTACAAGGAGGAAGAAGAAATCTTGGAGAATATTGAACCCTCTGGATCCGCTTGAATGGATAAAGAGCTAGGAATTTATAAGTGTCACAGAAAAAACAAACTGTCGTCGTCATAATAAATAGAGACGACGTCAAAAAAAGATAAAGAAAAAACAATCCAAAGATAAAGAATTGTAAAGTCAAATAATAACGTATCTTAAACAAAAATGAAGTTTTATGAATTAAAATCGATAGATTAATTAAAAATAATTCGTTAATCGTCGCACATCGAACTTTTGCGGAATTAAAGACGACGGTGCTAGTTTTGATAGTCGGTCAAATTTTATTTACAATTTGATAAAGACTCGTTACGAGTGAAACGATACAAAAATACCCATTTGCCTTGGAGCGAACGTTTTTATCGTCACAAAACGATGAAATTCTTTTTTTTTTTTTTCATTCAATCTTCAGTGACACACTCTCCTGGATAAACACACATTTCTACAACGTTGGCCCTTCTTGCTGCTCATTCGCTAAACGTTTATGCTTTTTTTTCATCTTTTTTTTGTCGTTTCTTCCAAACCTGGTTCTTGGTTTCTCTTTTATATACTGAAATCGTTTTCGTTCCTCGCGCTCGTTCTCCTCTCAGGTGCACCGCACCGATCACTGGAATACATATGTATATATACTCTTTTTTTATATATACAGTCGAGCCAGGACACGATAAAAGTAGCCCATGCGTACGTCGGAACTCTCATTCACCGAATCACTTTCGCAAGACCCCTGATTTCACCGCACGTTTACGACGCGCATGTAACACAAATAAATATATACATACATTTATAAACACGTTAAATTATGTATATATATATGTGTTTATAATAAACAGGGGCCATTCTAGATTGACGAAGATATTGAAGAAAAAAAAATGATAAATTTTAATTGCACCTCATTCATTTTAATTTCGAGACCAACGTATTTATAGATTTTTCGAACTTTCGACGAAACCGCATCGTATCATCACTCCTCCGCTTCCCGAAGAGAAATTTCACCGTTTTTTAATTCCGTGTAATAAAGAATAACAAGAAAAAAAAAAGATAAATGCGATAGACTTTTATTTTCAATGTTGAATGGAGAAAACCGTTTATTATTTCGTGTTAACGATCATCGCGGTTACATGATTTCGAAATTTTAATATGTCTACGCTTCTTAATTTTCAATAATTTTATAATATATTTCCTCGGCTTCGAAGTCCAAGAAAAACAAAAATGACTAAACTGTTGTCGTGTTAGAAAAAATACCGCAGGTTTTTCTCTAAATTGGGATAAATGTTGTTCTTTTTTCGTAACAAGCGAAACCGGTTGGTTAATAATACTCGAGAGACATGTTTCCAGCTCGTTGTTCCTTTTTTTTTTCTACGTTGAAAATTCAACAGACGCTGAAAGTTCCATATCTACGAACATGCGAATCTGGCTAACAGGTGCGTGCGTAAGATGCAAGATAAATAAATAAAAATAAATGAATTGAAAGAAAACAAAACAAAAAAAAAAAAAATATTCTAACGATCCTGCTCGTGCACTTGCCTTCGTTTACTCAGTATTCACTGCATTCTACAGATCAAGAATCAGAAAATAAAAAAAAAAACAAATGAAAAAAATAAAATAAAAATAACACCAACACTTTATAAGGCTGTTGCAACATCGCATAAGTGTACCAGCAATCATTGAAATCGATCGAAAGTGCGATTGACGGTGTGTACGAGACAGAGAGAAAGATATAGAAAAAAGAAGCAGTCTTTAGCCATTTAACAAAATACATTCTCTCCATATAAAAATATGTATGTATATAAATTCACATGAATAATTATCGAGCATCAGGGGAACGGTGAATAATTCAACATTATGTTATTCTCTCTCTCTCTCTATCTCTCTCTCTCTCTTTCTCTCGCTCTCTCTGTTTTTCTCTCTGCGGCGGTATATCCAGAGACGATATAACGAGGCATATATAAAGCCCGAGGCAAAATGATAACATTGACCAACACATTATGCACCATCAACTTATTGCATTTAAAATCCATAAAAAATAAAATAAAATCTGCTACTTTATAACCCACATTTTTAATCGAAATAATGGAATAAAAATGATTAATTTAATTGTTAAAGTTCATTAATAATTACGCAGTCGAAGCTTATCATTTTGGCTTAACCCGAATCCACGTATTAATTGACTCATTTTATTCCAACGTTCCATCTCCCACTCGATCGTTTATTATTCATTTTATATTTATTTATTATTTCATTTTTCCAAATATCTTCGATACGAAATATATATGAATGTAGAAATTAATGAAACAATCAAGACCAAATAATAAATTAGAAATAAATGATTTATTTCTTCGACAGATTCGATGCTCGCGATTCAACGACTTCTCTTTTTTTTTCTACCAATCTAATGTTTTTTTTCTGTCTTTTTATTTTTATGCCTCTCTTCATTCATTTTTCCTCTCTCTCTCGTTTTAGTCCTCAAACATCAGAATTTTAATCCTTCATAAATGATAATTTTCGAAATGAAACATACGGTTATGCAAAAGAGAAATAATTCATATACCAATGAATTCCTCGTATTTTTTCCTTTCGATTTAATTGAAACGAGTTTCTTTGGAAATAGCTCATGAAAAATTCAATGGAAATTCTAGTCCCGAAATAAACGTGAAACTTCTCGAATTATATATTTCGCATAAAGTTTAAATTAATATATATAAAAAATATAACGTATCTCGGTGGATTGTGTAAAAAATGGGAATAAATGAGAAAATACATCGACGCTTTACCGCAAATACATAGACTTTTTAACGAGTTTTATATTCTTCGGTATTATTCTCGTATGTAAATACACGCTCAAGTGCGTTGCACATTCTGATGCATTTCCTGTGAATATAATAACGCTATGACTTATTGCCGTTATGGGGTAAAAACTTTCATGGGCTTTTATACAAAGCCGCACATGCGGAAACTGCGTGTGTAACACTAAATTTGATTTCCCGTGGATAAGCGGATCCTGGTCTTTCTCTCGTGCAGAGAACTGCACTCTTCTTTGGCGCGAGAGGCGCACGATTAGAGGCTCACATTCTTCTCGCAGTATTTCCCGCGCACTTTCCCGCCCGCTACTCCTACTCACTTTTAAATTACACTTCACGTTTTATGGACTTTTTTTTTTCAATATGTTTTTATATCTATAGATGTACCCATGGTGGTCGAACAATTAATCGCATTATTCAACTTTGCACGAATGCGCTTAAAGTACCGCTACTACGGCAACTTACTCTGTACATTAAATTCTGCTAAAACTTACGTCTCCATCTCTTTAGACGTTTTATCGAGGCCTTTGCCAACGCGGATATTCTTTTTATGCACATATTGTTACTTTCGAGTTAAGAATTTATTAAATCTTGACGTTTTTATGTACTCGACTCAATTCACTTTCGATCAAATTGATAATTTACATGATTTTTTTATAATCAAACGAAAATTGAGAGCAGCAGGTCTGACTTTTTTTTTTCCTCATTCAAATTAATCGTGCAGCACGTGAAACCTTTTTTGAACCTTTGGTTTTTATTTTATTAACTCGCTTCTATTACAATCGTGTGAAACGAAAAATCCACACGGATTATTAATCAGCAGATAAAAAACTGCAGATGGGTACAGAGGATTTGTTTTTTTTAGAGAAAGTTGAACAAAATTGCGAACATTTCCAAATGAAATGTCACTTCAAACCTTTGTTTAACAGTTTTTCGTTGATAAAAAGTATGCGAGGCTGAAATCGGGACAAAAAAACTTCAATACCCTGATGAGGAATAATATTGTGAGTGGAAGTTTAAGAAAATTTTGAAAAAATGGTGTTTCAACAAAACCGAAACGGTCGATTTTTTTAAATAGAAAAAGTTATAGACACTACAATTGATTGGATTTGGCTAATAAAATGGTGTTGCATTTATTCAACATATTTTCTATTATTCACGAAAAGAGACAGATAATTGAATAAAGTAGAAAAAAAGAGAATTATTCGGTTTCTTTGAAAGCTAAAATTGTTATTTAAGTGCTTGCATCCAATATTTTTCAAATTACAAATAGAAACAAGTCTTTCAACTGTAAAATTGTATAGTATTAAAGAAAGAAAAAAAAGCATTTACATTTAAACGAACATGTAACGCACAAAGGCAGTAAAAGTTCTTTATTCATGGGTAACATAAAACGTGTAATTAAAAACCAATTTTTTTTATCTCCTCTATGCAAGTAATTTTCCATTGATGCATCCTCGTACATTCATACGAAATGATTAGTCCATTCATTCATTTTTATACTCACAAAACTTAACTTTACCAATTAACGACTCATTGAGAAGAATTTAAATGAAAAACCGTCAGAATTTTGACCCGGAATTCACTTTCGAGCTCATCGGTGAAGCAATTTGTGGTAAAATATTCCGTATAATAACTGTGAATCACCGTTTAAGGTAGTTCTATCGTTTTCTTAAGATTTTTTTGAAAATTTGGATAAATCTTCTTTAATGTCATACGCACGTGTGTAATAAATTTTAGACGGTTTCATCAAGCGGAACGTTTCGATATTTATTGGTAAAAATCACAATTATCGCAAGTCGCTCGTAAGAGCTCGTGTTAAAAGTTACATTTTCATCAATAAATATTCGGCTCCTACATGGTGAAGCCTTCTAAAACTTTGCACACATTGTTATGCAACATCAAAGAAGCTACATTGAGTTTTTCAAAAAAATCTAAAGAAAAAAATGTTCGCAATTTTTGTAATTATACAGCAAGTACATATTACCTTGGAGGACCTCGAATTTGGAGTATTTCGTTCTTTAGTCAATTAACAACAACTTTTCTTTATCAACTCATGCCCACAAACCATTTGAATGTGAGAAAAACTGAAAAACAATTTTTCGATATGAATGTCACGATAGAACTACCTTAAATATACGTTTATGGTAACAATCCTTTCTCCAACGAATGTAAATGTTTCTATTTATCCATTTATTGGAATTAACATCCGTATATATGTCCACATTAAAGGATATACTTACGGTGAAGTTATATTTATATGTCTACGGAGTCAAGACCATGGGCTTTCTCTGTACTATGCGAACTCGTGGCTTCTTGACATCAACTATAGTGATATAAAAGCCGATCAGTGTGTAGGGCGATATAAGCCAACAAGCTTACAGTCAAAGCTTTTACCCAACGTGTACGAATAACGTAAGGAAAGGTATTTTATATCTATATATATATATATATATACACATTCACAAATCTTACGTAGATTATACACACGTATATGTATAGTACAGGCGTCCTTATATTCTCCGGTGACTGGGGAGGACGTTTGAGAATTTATCGTGCTCGGACGGAGTTTAATTTCGTGGCCGTTAAGGACCCGAAACCTTCTCTCGTCTCGTCTATGTGTTGGCACTTTATATACATGTATATGTGCGTTTGTATGTACATTTCTATATGTAAAGGCATGTCGTGTCTCAGTACTTACATCCATGCCTTTGGTTCTCTTTCTCATTGAGGAACCTCATTTATTCGTTAAACGTCACAGTTATTGGCGCGCTCCAAGTAAATACCCGGCATACACAACATTGTCTTCTATTTTCGTGCTGTCTCGAGGATTCAGTAATTAAATATCATTTTGTATTTAATTCATGGCTGCTTAACGGATCTGTATCGTTTATGTTGTTTCATTTATTTATTTTTTCGATTAATGTCACTTCGGGATTGTAAAGTATTTACCGATTTTTCTTTTTTCAATATTAACACTTACGAATTTATTTAATAAAAATATATTTTTAATAGATAGTTAGTTTTTTTTTCTTTATGTTCTATTTTTTTCTTTGTTCGACTCCAACGTGTTTTAAAATTTTTGGAATATCTTGAGGTTTTTGGACGATAATGACAATTCTTGCTCAAAGCTCAATTGCAACCAAACTTCAAGTTATCTTTTCTCTCCATTTCCTTCATTTCCATTAAACAATTTCACTATTATACCCTCCCAAGATCGTGGCTCGTAGATGAGAGTGAAGAACCTTCTTGCCTTTCGTACCCTTTTCGCGCATACCTTGCTTCTTCTCAGTTCATACGATTCTCACATCTTTCACGCGTTCCGGAGCCTAAATTCCTCGCTTCACATATCATTCTTTCCGTATTCACAAGTCCTCGGAATTGATCTCTGTCCGCGTGTAAATACATTCGGTCGTCTATGCGAATTTATCAAATTTTCGACCAAACATCGAATTCTCAAGTAAATTCGTTTATTCGTGTATTTTTTGTAGATTTTTAAAATACTTTTTTTTTATGATTCGAACAAACGATATTCGTAGAATCCAATAAAATAAAATGAGTTTCAATGAAATCCACCATTTTACAAAATACAAAAGTCAAGTTTTTTTTGTGTCATACATGAGTTTTTTTTTATACCAACATTTACCCCAAACCGTGACTTCCTTTGATAGCGAAAAAATTCCACGTGCACCTCGAAACCGTTTGACCAACGGACAATTCTTGTGCAGATGGTTCGCCCCATACACACAAATATTTGAAGACTGCGGACAGCAGACAACACTTCCGATCACTGCATGCGATCGCAGTAGACAGCACACTATGCCATACACTCTTTTCCACTTTTAAATTCTTGTTTTTTACTCCTTGGCCTCTTTCTTCTGGACTCACGTACACACCTGGAATCCCGTAAATTTCATTTTGATCCGAGAAACGTTCGTTCTTCAAGATTGAACCGTATGATGTGTGAATGGTGTGGTCATCATTATTTGTCATCACCAAAAATTTTCATTCACCCATCGTGGAATTTAATTCTTTAAAAAGGTTCGATCGTTTCTCATGCGTTCGATAAATTCCAAGTTTAATTGTTTAAAATTCGTATGAATCTTCTGAACAATCGTGCTCAACTGTGGGTTAAATTTGAGAAAGTTTGACCGTTTAGAAATCGAGTTATCAGTTGTAAAATATCGTCTTTTTTCGTCACTTCCCACGAGACCTCGTGTTAAAGTTGCGATTTTAAACACTGAATATCTCGATCACCAGACGGTGCAACCTTCTCAATTTTTTTACACATTATAACACGACGCTCAAGAAGATTCACTCAAAATTTCAAAAAACTATCTTGGAAAAATTGTATTTGATCATTTTTGCCGTTACTTTTTATATTTTATTATGATTTTGGCGGTAGAACCTTGTTAAAATGTTGGGAAAAAATTTATCTGTAAGAAATCAAGTGAACATTGCATTTAGATGTCGAATCCTAATAAAAAAATTATTCGTCGCTGTGTGCTTTTTTTGTTTATGTAAATTACACACTTAAATGGCTTTTTTTTCTTCTTCTTCGTTGAAATTGAAATAATTAACAAGCAATTTAGTTGATTATCATATTAAATTGTAATTACTCTTCAGTGTTATTAAAATAGCGTAATAAATTTGATAAAGGTGGTAAAAAGACCATAATCATGTTAATTTTACGTAAATTTGCACATATCCATGTGTGTCATTCCGTGCCACTGTGTAGTATACTTGTGAATATATATTTTCGACGTTATAAGAGATTTAACATGCAAGAGACATGAGTTTCTCTGGCACTTTCGGTTAACGCACACGAAAAGCTCGTAGCTCTTGTATCTCGACAAATGTTTTTCCTCAACGCCTGTGAAAACATTTTCTTTTCATACATATGTATACACAGAATGGTTGCTCTGGTACAATTACAGAATGGAAATGTAATTAGAGAGCTACACTTTTTCACAGAGTCCATAAAAATACGAGTTGCACGAAATATTTTATGAAAAAAAAGAAAAAAAAAGAAGAAAATTCGAAAAAAAAAATGAAATAAAATAAATGCAATGAAACTGAATGAATTATTCATGATAAAAGATTAGCTTGGTGTTGCTAATTAATAATCGTATTATGCATAACGAACTTTCAAACATTTTAATCATAATTGTTGCCTCGTATATACTAAATCTTTCGTTGATTTAAATTTGGTTTAAATCGTAATTTGGTCGGATTTACAAGAGCCAAGAATAATAACTTGTTAAAATCTGTAAATAATATCTCGCTGAGCAAAAGAGAGAGCCTCGTGCTATCCATTATTTTGCACGTTTTCGAGGCAAACAAACGAGTCCCTACCTATTACGAAAGTCTAGATGAAAAAATATATATGGCCAGCAATTTACAAAGTGTACAGCAGGCAGAGGGAGAAGGAAGTTAAATGTTGATTTATTCACGCTACAAAAAACATTCTCGCTATCCCCAACGCTATTTTTTTTTCTTTTCAGCTTTATTGTTCAACGCTTCCTCGGTTTATTTGACCGCGGCGTAATTCACTCTTTTCACTATGCATATTAAAATTTGATACTTTTTTATTCGCCCTCATCGTTTATCGATTTCATCATTTTTTCAAATGTACCAGAGCTCCAAAAAATTTCAATCAATTGGGTCAGTTTTCCATACATTTCGCTTTTAATGTTTTTATTCTTTATTCACAGCTTTAATATTTTATTTTAATCATTTCTCGTCTCGACTGATAACAATCTTGAAATACTTTTTTTTTCATTTAAAATTCATCAGTACGAAAAGACCACAAATAACATTAAAACTTTTCTCACCTTGTCACTGACGTCAATTTTCTTGATGGTTCTCATCAACAGTGACTAAACAAATCCATGATATTGTTTTAACTTTGAAACGATAGATAAATCCGTCTGACATCTACTTCGAAATGATGATCCGTCAGAAATGCAGCGAAGCATCAGAGAGTGCATAGAAATATTAATTTTCAATTACGACTAAAAATAATTTCGTCTTTCAACTTATTAGCTTCGAACTTTTTTGGTGCTGGAAATTCAATTTGATATGCTCCACATTCCACGGGGCCATTTTAACGGAGAATGTAAAATAAGTTTTTCTATTTTCATATCATTTCGCTGTAAATGTAATGATTAATTTTCACGAGCAATAAAAAAAGGAGATTGAAATATCGTTGGATTGCCAGATAGTGATGTTTAATTTTGAAAATTTTCAGCACTCTCTCGTTTTTTGATTTCTCTACTGATTTATTCAAATTTACCGTCGTTCACTTCCCTTTTTTCTTCATTATCAAATTATGCGACTATTATTATTTCATCTTGTAATTAGACTTCTACACCAAAGTTCTATTTGTGTATCCTAACCTCGTTCTCGTTGGATGCATTTATGCGGGTCAGTAATTTAGAGCTTTTACATTTGCATGAGTTCTTTGGCATACTCAAATTATGCAACACCGTTTAATATAAACGCTCATCACAATTCTCCTCAGTTTCGATCTTTATACTGAGCAATAAGAAATGTTCGATTGTTGCATAATTTTGCATACAGATTCGATTCGATTATGAAGAAAGTCTTCGTGTTTGTAAACATCTTCTCTACTTTTGTATTTACCTTCATCGTCGTATCGAGATATCAATGAATTATGATGTTCAAATTATTGGCAACGAAAAATTCTTTCTTTTCTTTCTCTTGGCAACAATTTTTATCGTTTTTTTTTCTTCAGCAACTTCGGAGACTGTAATTTGTTAATTAGGACGTTAATTAATAATGAAAGTTTTGCTGTTACATTCCATTATTCATGCAATACAAAATGCAATGCAAAATTAAACGAAATAGTTCAACGAATCGAACATTTGTAATTAATAACATTTTAGTTAACCTTCCGAGCCATTTTGAGACTTACATTGGACTTTCTTTCATTCATAAACATTTAAAAAAATACGAACCGTTTATTTTTTTTTATTTTTGTAAGTCCCATGCTTGAATAAATAGTCAAATTTTGTACTTTTTTACGAAAAAATTTATTAAATTACACGACGAACATCGGACTAGTATTTTTTCCACAAACTTAAAACATTTCGAAGAATTGAGTTGATTTTTTTCAAAATTTTGTACACAATGGCTTTTGTTAGAAAAAAAAAAAAATTAAAGTTCATTTTTTTAGTTTCGCGGTCAGATGCGTAACGAGTGATCCCACAAAACTTCCCAGTACCAAAATTGTCTCAATAGGTTATTTAATTTCGTCTGAATATTTATCGAACGAGATGATAGGAATATTTCTAACATAATATTTGAATGAAGACGGCATAAGGATTATCAGTGGAGCAGACGAAACGTGGAAATGTTCGATGATATATAAAGACTATTCCGGCGACAGTACGTATAATTAAACAAAATTAATACCATAAATTTGGAACATTCTGAGTAAAATAACTGCGCTCATCAGGCGCAAATTTTCCGGCGGGATGTACAGCGAGGTAGAATTCGATTTAAAGGGAGAATATATTAGGAACGAGAAACCGCGATGAAAGAGAATAAGAAAGAGAGAGACAGAGACAGAGAGAAAGAAAGAGAAAGAGAGAGAGAGAGAGAGTAGCAGCAGAGAATGCATTTTGAGAAAGATAGTCTGAGGACTGTGTGGCCACGTATATATAAAGTAGAATGGCAAAGATAGAGAGAAGAGCACAAATGAAAGAGCCACGCCCTCGGCAAAGCTCGGCTTGGCGGATAGTCATGTTCGGATAACGTTTCTACACGAGACTGTTCCTCTTACTCAACTACCGGCTTTCTCTCTATGTTCTATCCGCGCTATCCTTAGTCTCTTGCACCACGACGACGACGAAAACGACGACGTCGACGTCGTCGTCGTCTTCGTCTTCGTTCACCTCACCGCGTTGTATTTTCTCCATCCTTATACCCCGAACTACACGTTTTTCTTCTTCTATATTCCATTCTTCCCTCCCTCTTCCGCTCGGTCATGTTTCTCGATCCTCGTGTGATTAACGAGGCTGTAACTGCGGATAGAGATCGCCCCCTGACTCTTACGACCTCCCACCAAACATCTATCCCTTCTCTTTTCATTTTCCATCACAAATGTTTATATATATGTGGATATTGGTCTCGTTGTGTGTCTTCGTGGCTTTGAGTGTGTTCTGAAGCTTGTATAGTAACTTTTTTTTAAACTTGATCTTTTTCTACTTTTTCGTTGTTGTTGTTGCTGTTGTTGTAGCTCTGCCTCTCGTCAGACACACCGAGTTTATCCATCTTGCACTTTTTTTAATTTATTTTGCTAGATATATTTTTTTTTCTCCGTTTTTTGTCGATCTTTTGTCAGAATGTAATAACGTTTCGAGCATCAACCTACAACTCCAGATTCTCCTCCACTGCATTCGATTCACTTACAACTGTGCGAGCTTCGCTTTCTTCTCATTTATCTTTTTATTGAAGATAATTATTATTATTTCCTTATATACGCATTTTCTTCATTCATCTCCTTAACTATACAATCTTCATTCTCGTTGAAACATTTTTGTCTTTTTATTCAATTCACGAAGGAGATTTATTACACTTTGGAACGTTCGTTGGTGTGGATAAAGAAAATCGGTGAAACGTGTATTTCGGTTTCGAGTTTTGCTGGCGAAAGTTGGTTTTCAAAATCGATTTGTTTTTGCAAGGAATTCATTAAAATGTGTGGACAATGAATGTCTTCAATTGCAGAGATTTTTTACGGTTTTATAGTTAAACCCTTTGACACACTGGGTCAATTTGACCCGGAATGTACTTCATCCGCCAGTCAACAGCAACTCTTTGATTAGTTTTTATTGAAAAGAAATCGTAACTTTTTAAATATAGAAAAAAAGTTGTTTATTTGAACCAGTGAACTTTTACTCTATTTTCGACATCAATTAATTGTTAATTTAAATATAAAAAAACAACTTAAATCCGTGAAAATCTTTTTGGGGTAACGGTCATTAACGCCAAATGGTTAATCCGGGTCGAAATGACCCAGTGTGTTAGTGAACGGTAATTTAGAATGCATACTTTATTCATTTTTCAATTTCCATTATCGCATGCATCCTTTATATCGAAAGTTGGAAAAAGGGTCAAATAAAAGTGCTGAGATAAAGTCGATACTCCGAATCACATTGTGCCCAGATGGTCATTTATTTTTCCGGTTGTCCGGAGCCGGAAAAAGTGACAACACACGCGTCCAAACAAAAGTGCAATAAAACTGCAGTAAATGTCCAACTTCAGAATCAATTTAGACAGTACTTTATTCTTTTCTCTGTATTTTCGAAGACTCTTGGTCAATTTTTCATTTTTGTCATTTACGCACAGCAAACGATATTCTTGGCAAAATTTTCTTTCGAGTTTTGAAGATTTGATTAATTAATTTTAATAAATATCTCGCGAAAACGTCAAATAATTGGATTTGCCATGAAAAAAAATTATGATTTATGATTCAAGTAAATGATAACTGCAAAGAAAACAAAATAACTTCGATTTTAATAAGACTGCAACGTGACAACGATTATTAATTGACAAACGAGCGGTATTAAAAATATTTTTTAAACTAATTCCAACGAATTTTCATTGATTATAACAAGAATATTATCATACACGGTGTTTATCATCTCGTTCCAAGTGATGCTGGTTTATTTACCGCGTATGTGAAGCTGCACCAGCCATTAATTAATCAACCGCCATGAAAGTTATAATTAAAATAGTGCGCTATATAGAAACCCTGAGGCAACTATGACCGAAGCCAGTGAACGAAATCACCTGTCGATTATAATTTCATTTGTGTTAAAAATAAAAAACTAACTAAATATGCTGAATATCTAATTATAGAAAAGTCAGTCTTAAAGAAAGTCAAACTTTTTCATTAACTTAATGAAATCAATTTTAAATTCCTGTTGGGAACGATAAAATATTTTATTTCACCTCTGAAATTTATTTATTCGATAATATTCGTTATGTTTATCAAAAAATATAAATTGAAGAATTATTCATAACTCGCGAGTGCGACTGACAACGATCGATGAGCAAATTGAGCTCTTCCGGGCGTGGTCATTACTTGGTTGGGTGACCGCTCAGCCATGCACGAGCTGCCGCATTAATCATTGATCTGGAGACAGTTTTCCTGAGATTCTGGTGGTGCTAAGCCAACTGAACCAGGTTTTTCACAATTTTTCTTATGTCAAAAACAACGAGAAGCTGGTATAAAAATGCTTTTTAGAAGAAATGTGTCATTAGTGTAAATAAATACACGATTTTTCAATTCCTATGAAAATATTATGAACCTCGTGTATTTAATTAAAATTATTCGATTCTAAAGTACACGAGAATTATTTGCTTTCATAATCGAGGTTACTTTCCACCGCGTTTCGAACAAAAGCGTTTGGCTCTTCAGTCAGTTAAATCGAATTACAAGTAAGAGGATCTCGAACTGAACGGTATCGTTTATTGTTCTTTATGAAAAAGTAAGAAAGAGCGGATGGAAAATTCGAATGATTTTTACATCGATGTAAATAAACAAACGCTAAAAGGAGTGGAAATGAAGAGAGAAAAATTAATATATAGATAAACTTTAAATGCGGCAAGAGAAGGAGGAAAAGGAAAGTTGGATCGAGACGGTTAACCACAAACGCCCTGGTCTGACCGGTCAGCCAGCCAAACTTGATGAGCTGTCGATATCTCTAATGATCGATTCTTTCGAGCTGAAACGGGGATGGTATTGGTTTGGTACTGGTGGTGGCGTCAGTGGCGAACGCTCAACGATGAAAACGTTTCTGCGTGTTCATGTCCTATCCACAGGCTTTCCACACCCCTCATCATTCTCGTTTTCCTACTCTCTCTCCCTCTCTCTTTCTCTCTCTCTCTCTCTCTTTCTCTGTAACTCTGAGCCTTCCGAAAGCTCGAGGAAATTATATTTTCCGTAGCGATAGATGGAGAGCTGTCAGAGGCTTTGGTCGATCGAGTGAACGCGAAAAGGGCGTTATTATATTCCCGATCAGCAACAGGGAATACAAAACCGACGTATTTCGTGGTATTAATAAAATATAATTGAACGACATGTCAATCGTAAAATTGATAGTAAAATAAATGTATAACAAAAAAAACATGATGATTTATGAAAAATATTGATAAATCGTGTAAAAAATGATTTTATCTCTAGTGACCGCGCGACGAAGGCGAAAATATTTTCCATTAAAATTCTATTATACGAAAGCAGCGATGACGCGCAATAATAAATTTTCTCGTCGCGAACACCCTTGACTCATAAATATTTCCGTCTCTCGTTGAGAAAAGACAAAAAATCAACAACAACAAAATGTATCGCCAGAAGAAAATAAAGAATAAAGAAAAAATAATAATAAAAAATGAAAAAAAAAAAAAAAAAAATGAAAAAACCCGGACCCAGGCGGAGATAGAGATCGGCGAGATGCGAAAGAAACACGCGACTGTGCGATATTTCCTGTCACACGCTTCTGCTATACGTCATTCCTGGAGGATTGAATTAAAGCATCCGATATGGCGGATTGAGACGCCAGCAACTTTTCATATTATATTCTGAGCTCGGAAAGTGTCTCCTCACACTCCCCCTTTCGAGGCTCCTTCGGCACGTCTTATATCGGCAATTCCTTGTCCCCTCTATTTCTCTCTCTTTCTCTCTCTCTCTCTTTCTTCCAAGCTTTCAGTCAGCTTACGAAAACTGTTCGAAACTCCTACTGGTACCCGCTACCACCGCCACATCTCGCCTCTCTATATACGAAAAAAAGGCAAAAAAAAACAGAGAAAGGTTACTTTTCAATATTCCTTGTCGCCTTTTTTCTGCATTCCTCCCCCACTTCATTTCTCCCTTGTGACTCTCCCCTTGTTCCCCGACCCGTGATCTTCTCAATTTCCCCGTTACGTGACGCGAAAGGTTGGAATAAAAAAAAATGAAATAAAACGAAAAAAAAAAAACGTTCTAGAAAAAAAAATACATCGTGGTTCGCCTCCTGACTAACAGAAAATTCGACCTCTGGCACGAACATTTACCCTTCAGCCTGAGACAAAAGAAAACTCGGAATGTCTCATGTAAAAAAAAAATTACATATACGTATAGATATAAAAAACGAAAAAAGAAAAAAAAAACGGGAAGACGAGAAAATTGGAACACTGTCGAATCGATGAGGAACGAGTGCCGGATTCCACACTCACCCTTGCCCAGCCTCGCACGTGTAATTATAAAAGCCCTCAGGTGAGAAGCTCGCGAATGCTTTAGTGACAGGACGCTACCGCCAGGTGGCGCTTCTACTGTCACAAAAATACACGTGTCATCAAGTTTAGTGAAACCTTCTCGTGAGAAATAAAAAACACATTTTCACGAGACAACTTTCGAACGTAAAGAATATTCAAAAGATATTAAACGCCCAGAATATTGCGAATAATCGATAGAAAAAAACAGCAACAATCGATAATAGTCGTTTATTTTCGCATTGAAAAATTTGCTCAAATTATTCTTTTATGACTACAATTTAAATATTCATGAAGCGTACAAACGAGCTTACTGTTTTCAGCTTTTATGCAAGAGAAAGCGTGTCGGACCGGGGTGCTTTGGAAAAAAACGAAAAAAAAAAAAAACAAAAAAATTTCATCGCTACAGTATTTCTCAATAATATTGAAACTCCGATCGTTGCAACTCAATTCTTTTCATTATTTCCCAATTCTATCCTTCTTTTGTTTTTTAATCGCAAAACGTACGTTTTTTTTTCCATACATTTCGTTTGTAGATCGTTCGAAAGACCCCACAAAAGTTCGTAGGCATCAAAAAGTATTTTTCTTCCATATTTCAACGATGCAAAACTCTCGACATATTTTGAGAATGCATTTGGAAAAAAAAAAAAAAACAAAAAAACAAAAAAAACCAAACAAAATCCGGAACGAGTCGCAAACTAATTCAAACACAAAATATATCATTTCACGTATATTTTTCTTACTTACTTATTTATCACTACGTATTGTTATATATATATCGTCGAAATTCAGAGTCATACTGTACCACGTCCGATATCTGTACACACGGATACGTATCACGTACCGTATGCGATTGAGTCGTCCATTCTTCTAGCCCAAAGTGCATATTGTATGCGCTTATATAGTGCAGTGGCAAGAGAATTCGTATGGGCATGATATATATATATATAGATATATATATATAAGGGTAATGCGAGAGTAGAACCCGACGGAGCCAATTGGGCAGCTTTTGTGGCCACCACGAATGACGAACGAGGCAGCCACTGGCTGCTGTGTTTGGGAAGCATTTCCGTTTCATTTGCATCTCTATTGCCCGCGCATTCGTATATATCTGTATATATTCATGTACGAGAAGCAAAGCAAGAGAGAGAAAGAGAGAAAGAGAGAGAGAGTGGGGAAAATGTGGAGTCGTATATGTAGAGAAGAGAAGCTCGTCGAAAAAGGGAATGAGGTAAAGGGGAAGACGAGGGGGAAGAGAGTCAAAAGCACGAGGAAAGTGCAACGGGAATGATAAATATATAGAGAACTCCAGCTCCGATGTATGTTCTATTTATATAGTTGATCGTTTGGCCGTATCGGATAGCGCTGCGAGTCTCTAATCGTACGAACCGCTTAGATATCGAGCTCGAGTTTCAAAAGTATTTAACTCGAAGTTAGTTTCGTCATTTTTTTTCAAATCTCTTCTATTTTTGTTCGCTTTTCCTTCTTCTCCTTCTTTTTCTTCTTCTTACTCCCTCGCACGAAAGGCTTATCCGATAGTCCGAAGATTAAAGTAGATTGAAAGACGGCGAAAAAGCGCGTTGTTGAGAGTTCAAAAGTAAGCCATCCCTCGAGAGAAAATTAATTGCAGACTTTCGGTGATTTTGAACTTTCGGGCAAATAACTTTTGTTTTCGAACGATCCCCGATCTCTCTTTTTCTTTCTCTCTTTTTTTCTTCTTTCTTTCTTCACTTCATCAACTTCTCGGCGGGCAGCTCTCTTAATCCAGTTGTATACAGAATTCATCGTATATTCGATTAAATTGATCGTTTTTCTTTTTTAGACTTTGCATCCTCTAAATACTCTTTCTTTTTATTTTATTCGCTAATTTCTTCAATAAAAATGAACGTTTCGCTGTTTTTTTTTTTGCACGAGATTATCAAAAATATTTTTTATACAAACATAAATTTCGATCGATTTTTACGACTCATTATTCAGTTTCTTTAAATTCATTCAATTGACATTTATTTTAAGATCTTTCATCAACTCCAACGATCACTAGTTTCTCGTTAATTTAAACATGTTTATAATTACAAAACGAATCTGTCCTACAATCATTAGTTTAATGTGTTTGCAAGTGATGACACATTTCGCTCTCGTCATGGATGAAAATCATCGAGTGTCGCGCGGCGGTGTGGATATTCGTGCGTAAGAATGATGGCTCGAGGACTCGCGCACGTGCTTCATAGTCCAAATGTTACGTGTATAACGTATAATTGACGGTGGTCAGTAGAGTATGTCGCATTCGTAATTCGTAGCTACCCACAATGATGATGATGAACACTACAATCCGGCCCGCGTCTCGGTCATGTAAATTTTCACCGTGCAATTTTCCATACACGCTCGTGGATATTCGCACTACAATCATTTTTTTATTTTTATTGTTATGCTACGAAACACGCACACGGAAGCTTTCCGGATCATTCAGCAACGTCATTATCGTGACAAGGGGACACGTGCGTGCAATTTACGAATTTTACGAATAAATCTTTCAATGAAAGCCGAATATTTATTTTTGTTGTTCTATTCAAATTCGATATTTGATGATTAATTGACGAATTAAAAAAAAAAAAAACTTTAGGGAATTGTAATGATGAGAATATTTGACTTTATACCAAATAAATTTTGATTTATAGATTCGCTTAAAAAATATGAACTTTCCTAAACGCTTGGATATTAAAATATTCACCCGATTTTTCTCTCGCTGCCCATCCCTCGTGACGAATGATAGAAAGCGAATAAAAGAAAGCAGCAGAAACTCATTATTTATGCGTATTATCGATTTTTCGAATCTTCTACTAAATAATAAATTAAATTTGAACGTGACAGGTGAAGTTACGCCACTCGGCGCTACTAGGTTGAAACGTCGGACATCCGTTACTTCGAGATAATCAATTAAACGTGGAACACGATCTCTCGGGTTTGCAATCCTTCTTCGTTTATCGAGAGATCGAGGGCGCGCGCGAGCTGGTGTGATGCGCGCACCAATGGAATTTTTCTCCTCACAGACGTACTTCTCTCTCGATTTATTTCCTTGACATTGCGAATATATATTTAAAAAAATAAAAAAAACACTAGTAACAATCACGAGTACACTTTTTATCGTCATTTAAAAAATCTAAGACGAAATTAAAATTGAAAGAGAAACGAAGGACAAAAATCTTGAAGCTCTTCATTTAAAAACATTTAAAAAATCTTTAAAAAATTCCACAATTTATCAAGTTCCCCCGAGTCACTCAATTAAAACACATTTCCATTTGCTTCAATGGCCAACGATATAATTTACGATTGTTTTCAATGAAATCAAGTTAATAATAACGTTGGCGTTGATGCGAATTGTTGATTTTGCTCGTTTCAAAAAAATGAGAGAAATAAAAATTAAAAAAAAAAACCAATTGACACAAATTCATTACCGTTCTCTCCTACTCTACACAATTCGCATTATACGATCGCTTGTTAATTTATCATTTGGTTATACAAAATGAATTACAATTATACGTAAAACACATTTTACGAAAGTGAGTGTGTGTGTGTGTGTGTGCAATCGTTATACGGAAGCCACAGACTTGACTGTATCGCACCGATGGGCGAAGAGATCCGAGAGGGAAAGAGAGAGAGAAAGAGAGAGAGAGAGAGAGAGAGAGATCGTATGTCAATTGCGTATTCCGTGGGGTACATACCATGGAGTCCCGAACGAATACAAAATCGACTATTCCCCATTGGAATGAGAAAAGTGGTGACTGTAAAATGAGCATGACGAAGAGAAAACATATACATTCATGTATCAATATAGCAGCAGTGTATATATACCGTATGGGCTTTTTCGTCCGATAAATTTATTTCAAGCTATTCAAACCGCACTCGCGATCGATCCAAATTTGATTTATCGCGTTTTTATTCAATTATTCATCTCTCCTTCTATTAATTTTTCAAAATAAACTTCACGTGTTTTTCGCTTCTGGATTATTCAAGAATTTTTGAATTACAGGATTTCGAAGGCAGAATAAAATTGAGGAAAAATTCTGGCAAATAGTGAGCAAGTGAATTCAATTAGTTTTAAAAAAAAATCGAAATATTGACTTGAAATTTATTTGTTAAAGAAAAAAAGAAAACAAAATAAGGATTTTTTACCCTGATTATTGTTTTTGGAATATTTATTTGATATTATAATACGAAAAATTTTGTTGATACTAATAATTTTTCTAAATATCTCGAATAATTAGAATTTTCCTCATTAATTTAAGTTCAATTCGCTAAAAAAAAAAAAATCGCTAAATTAAGGGTTTTGATTACAAATAAAAAAGACATTTCGTTGTTTTCCAACGATAGAAACTTCGACATCGTTTTCAATGAAAATTTTCATCACAAATAATGTTGTAGAGAAAGAAAAATTTGTGAAATTGGTTTTTTAAATTGTTCGCATAGAAAAGCTCGTATTTTATCTCGATGCAGTAGATCGTATATACACACGCAAGTGTATTGGCGAACGAAAGAGAGTGGGATAAACATGGTAACACAGCGAGAGCAGGAGGAGAGCAGAGGAAGGATAGAGAGTTAGATTGGTCGGCCTGGTCGCGTACTCCGATGAGCTTTTCGTATATGTGAGTATGGGGCATCGTGATCCTTGACGTGAATCGCGTAACAAATGAGATCGATGGAACGAGGAGACGGAGGATCGATGGAGTGGATACTGAGAGAAAAAGATAAAAAGATTGCGAGAACGAGAAAGAGAGAGAAAGAGAAAGAGAAAGAGAGAGAGAGAGAGAGAGGGAGATGTTGAGAGAGAATATTCGTTGACTATTGACTTTCGGTGGTTTGATGCTCCTCTCGATGATTTCCGCTTGACGGTTCCCTCTCCATCAGTATGGATCGAGCACGCCAAAAGCAAAATCCTCGATCCTTTTTTTTCGAAGCTTACCGACGTTCGGTTCAATAGCAACGAAATTCCAGAGCCCAGAAATTGTGCAAAAGTTCGTTTTCGTAAATAATAGGCTATAAAATTATTCTTTTTCTGCTAAATTTGTAAATTTTAAGGTCCGCAAAAAATAATCGAGTGAATCGAACGTTTTAACATATTGACCCTTATCAAGTAAATAAAATAAAAATAAATATTATATTTCTGCTTTCTTCATATAAATTACGAGTTTTCGAGGCTCCAGGCATTTTTACAGACATTTATATAATTGAGGAAAAAAAATTAATTCGTATATGACGAGAGGGTTGATTCAGGGTGCACATCACACTCTCTTAATATTCAAATGATATGAATGTGTTGGTTGTACGTTTGTGTGAAGGGAAAAGGTACAGAAATAAGGTGCATTATATTTTCATTCAGCGAAAGCGCAACATTGTTTTAAATTCAATGCATACAAATCGAGACGCGTACACTTGCTTTGCGTTTCCTCCTAGAACAGTGCGAGAAAGATAGAGGAAGAGAAAATTGCGATTGCCTCGAAAGATGGAAGGACCGAGACAAAGAGAAAACGAGAGAGAGTGAGAGAGAGAGAGAGAGAGAGAGAGAGAGAGAGAGAGAGAGGGAGAGAGAGAGAGAGAGAGAAGCGAGGACACGTGCACAAACCGCGAACGTTGGATCCTTATTAAGATAATTCGAGCTAATTTAAAATTCAGTTGGGACCACTGAATTTAAATAGCCAGAATGGCGATGAGGCGCTACCTACTGGCCTTATACTCGGGGTAGTAGCTTTTCTGGCTGTGATCCTACTTTCCACCCTCCACCAAAACTGCACTCCCTTCTCATTCTCCTTCCAGTTTACCAATGGCGTCGAGATGGACCGTTAGATAGGGTAGCAAAAGTATAAAATGGTCGCAATTGCGTAGACTGTGGAGCAAGGAATTGGGCTTCTTGGGTAATTCCGTTGATACCCCGCTATATTATCGCAATCATGACTGCATCCCACTGAATTTTCCATTTTTATCCTTTTTTCACATATGTATCAAAGTATCATAGGGATATTGAAGTTTTTGGGAATTACCAGCTCAACGACATTCCTTGAGAAAAAAAAGTGAGTTTGCAGATAGTTCGCAAAATTCTTGACATTCTTTTGAAATAAGGATTTTGTTACATCAAAATTGAGAGAACTTAGCGAAACTTTACGAACCACGAACAATAGAATAAGGAAGGTTACAAAATTTTACAACATTTAAGACGATTATTCAGAAATTATTGATTCATTAATCCCCATGGATTGAAAATCGAATGAAAGTTCGGGAATTTCTTTTTGATCTATTAAATAAAGTATTCGCCAAATTTCAACGAGATCAGGAGACGAAATGATTGCGAAAAAAATTCAACAAAGTATCGTAAATGTTTATTTCATCTTAAAAAATTGCTGATACAATTTCCTTAACGTGTACGACAAAGATTTGGATGATTACGTTATTTTTCTTTGACGAAATAATAGAAATATTGCACCTGCTGAAAGTCTCACGTAAAATCTTCTTCCTTTTGTACATGAATATGTAATTCGTATGCATGACAGGATTTATATACACAAATGTGAATATGTTACATTTAAGAATAAGTTGTATTATATATTGGCGTATAATATAAGAAGAATATATTTCTATCTCATACTTTGTAGGGTCGACAGCATTCTACGCTCTTCTTATCCTTATATTCCGTGAATGTATGTGTCATTCTCTCTTAGTCTCTTCATATATATTCTAAGGCGTCATATTTTCCAAGCTTCTCGACGCTGCTATGAATGCATTATTCGTTTAAACTCGAATAATATCATTCCCGTATGACTTTTCCGGGTGTGTGCCCCGTCCCTCATTTCTGTAATCTTTCGCCAGAGATTGGTTAGTACTGTGAGACTTAAAATAAAAGGATGAAAAAACATCTAGGCTCGTAAAGATAAAAAGAAAGAAAGAAAGAAAGGAAGAAAGGAGGAGAACAAAAAACGAAGGAGAGAAATTCAGAAAAGCGAGAACTGCGAAGTTTCCATCCAGAAATCTCGTCAGTATTCAACCGCAAAAGGTCGACAAAATAAAATCATAGTGGTTAAAGTTTGTGCATGCAAAGAAAGGAAAAAAAAGGGTCGTATGCAAAGAGCTTGCCGAGATAAAGCAGAGTCAATGGTACAAAGGATATCACAAACTTTTCTTGGAGGGCAACTCTTGAGGGTTCAGCAGAACGAGAGACAGAGAGAGAAAAAGATAAAACAGTTTTTCTGTTTTTCACTGAATACATGATCACCGCGTATACTTTTCCCCCTTTCCTCAGCTTCTCACTAAACTCTCCTCTTCGCGGATATGAAACATTTGGGGAATGGAGCTTACGGTTCGTAAATTCACTATACATTTTTTTCATAATCTTTTTACGCTTGCCAAAAACACTATCACGCAAAGCATTTGATCTAGTGCTACTTGAAATAGCAGACACGAATGAAAAATAATAAATTTCTTTCAAAAACTATCGATAAAATCCAAAAGCTTTAAACTTTCGAGTCGAACTTCTCAAAATTTCACTCCCAGCTGAATCCAACAAATCGCGATGACATTTAAATCGAATATTATTTATATTTATTCTCTAAACCGTCGAAATATCATTCGACAAAAATGATTGCACTAAAAATATTGAAATTTGTGTTAATTTAGAGAGAAATTTAATAAAAATAGTATTTTTATTTAAATTTTGTTCCATGCTCTCGACCGAGCTCTCGACTTTCGATATCGTCGTTGACTTTTATTTATAAAGGCGTAAGATTTTAGCTTCGTAATTCTGTCAGTGTAGCAGGCAACACGTCCTTGAACGAGAGGAATTGCGACGTAGATTGGAATGAAGAAAAAAAAAAAAAAAAAAATTCAAGTGAAAACGAATGTCGGAATGCACGAATGGCGTCACTTTGGTGTGCGTGAATAATGTTGAATAGTTAAAAGCAAGAACGCGCGCCTCTTATAGAAACTGCTTCTCGTGCTTTGTTATATACACCAAGTCTCGTTGCTTCTTAATGCTATTGACGTTGAATTGGCCTCGGATTAATCGATCAACGATCAAAAGATCAACGTGGAAGTGATTCGAAGAATAAAAGCGTACGCAGGGGCTCGTTCTGCTGGGATAAAAGTGATCGGGGATATTCGAAGTATCGATAGTTTATATTGTACATGCTCGGAGGCAGGCACGAGCTTCTAATATTCTCAACGGGGATTACAAGCACCGACTTCCGCGAAGCCTGACTACGGCATCGTCTTCCTCCGCCTCTTCGTCGTCGTCTTCTTCACCTTTTTTCTACTTTTTTTTTCTTCTTTTTCTTCTCCTTGGTGTTTCATCGCACACAAACGCAAATCGTTTTTCTGAATATTATACATTATCACTATTACGACGTTAGACGTTTTTCTATATATCTATATATAAAACGTTAATATAATAGAATTACAGGAAAGCCCAAACCTTCAACCACCCTCCCAAGCATGAGAATTGCAATGAACTCGACCTGTGCCTCTTTTCCTGTTTATTATTCTGATCATCTTTCATAATCGTTTTATACTAAGCTGGATATACTAATTGGATAAATAGTTTGGGTGGATTTCCGTCACGAAGTGTCTCTTTGACGTGAAGAAATATCGATAACTATGGATCAACGAAAACAGCAACTGATAAACGCGAATTTTAAAGATGGCATATTTTAATCGAGATTTTTCGAAGGATAAACGATCATTTTTAACCGATTTACTTTAAGCTTAATCGTTCCAGTGCCGCACCCAAGACCCAAATGTTTGGAATCAGCAGAACATTTTTTTTTTTTGCAAATTACTGCAGTTTTTAAATAAAGAGCTTACAAAAAATTTACATGGTGAATCCGCAGACCTTCTATTAAGCAAGGAAATAAGACACGTGGTGCATTAAGTTCGGTTAAAAAAAAACGTATTATTCGTTTAAAAATCTCGATGAAAATGTACCATCTTGAAAATTTTCATTTATCGTTTGACGATTTGAGAAATATTTCGTTGTTAATATTTTTTCAAGTTAATGAGATTTGCTGACATATAAAGTGGCCTAAACTGGGCTAAAAAATATTGTGAAAACGAAAGACTGATTAATTGTAATTTATAAAAACAAATGATTGTAACAATGGTGGCATATAATTATATTTGTTATTTTGACATTGTGACATGAAGCATTATTTAAAATTGATATTTAAATTCATTCCGACAATTGAATATCGTGATTATTTTATATTTTTACTTTTACATCGTTGCATTTAAATGGCATGAATTTGAATGAGTGAATATCGTATTGACATTACGTTACAACGAGAACGTACGTTGACGATATTCCTCTGGACAATTCCGATTAATTGAATCCTTTACATCAACATCGCGTGTACGTGTATTTATTGATTGGCGTGTGTGCTGTTGAGACACACGAACACAGCCACGTCGATATCTCATCGTAATTAACTATCGAGCCAGCACGTGATTTCTCTCTTAACAGCCACTGCATCCTCTGTACTTCGATTAAACTTGCGCTTTTGCATCCGGAGAATAAAAAAATGCCGAGAATTTCACATATCGCTTATTTTACATGAACACGCACCCACTTTTTCATGGTAAAATTATTATGATTTTTATTATTTTTACATCGGCGAATAAAGATCGAGAACCTCAGGCAGAAGTGTAATTTTTTTTGCTCAATTTTTTCACCGATAGAAAATGCCGTTTTAAAGGAACATTTATGACTTTTTTTCGCAAATTCTCTTTCAAATCCCATTCGCTATTGAACACAAATACGAATGGGAGGAAGGAGAGTTTGAAAGGAAATGAAAAATCTCGGTTTTGCCATTCTATTTGATCGAGGGTTTATTATATCGCAAAATTGAACAGTTCCGAAAAATTTAACTGATGAAATGCAAACCTGTGCTCCCTGCCATACGTGAGAAGGACCCGCATACATTTTCATATATACATATCGACCTTTTCACTCACGCTATTCGAATAAAAGAATCGTTTGTACGCATTCACGTGCACATCTTTGCTTTCATATATACACACACTTGGCGAATGCTCAGTCAAGAGAAAACGGAAGGAAATCTTTGTGAATTTCGATGCATTTCCTTCTTTCCTCTCATTCTCTTTCTCTCTCTCTCTCTTATTTTTCAATCGATGAGTTCTCCTCAGCTACCATACGTTTCACACGCCAACGTACGCGCTCGATCGTTGATCAAATGGGCCACCAACTTCTTCATTTTTTCTCAGTTCAAATTTGACACGAAAAGGCTTTCGGGAAAATGACTTTATTCAAATGCATATTTATGGATGCAATATGGAACGAAAATTTGAGAGAACGATGATTCTCAATAACATGGAAATAAAACATTTTTATATTAATTCAGGATTTTTTGCCAATTTCCATAAGCTTGGATCGTAAAATATTAATTTTAATGTTTTTTATAACGGTTAATTCAATTGCAATAATAAAAACAAATAAAAATCGTCCTTTATGAGAATTATTCTTGATCTGTAAAAGTTCAACGTCCAGTGTCATAAATATACTTTTGAACGAAAGAGCGAAAGACAAATGTCGTTACGAGATATACGTCTTCTCAGATTCTCAAACGCGGCGCGCCAAAGAGTGTCTTGAAAATGGACTAAAAAGAATCCGTTTTGAAAGATTTTTTTTTTCATCTATTTTTTTACTTTTGCTCGCTCTTTTCTTCTATAAATTCTTTTGTCGCTATTCTACTTCTTCGCGGTGTATTTATGCAAAGCTCCTGAAACCCAAGCCATCGTATGTACGTACAAACTGATATAAACACGCGGTAATAAAATGTGACGTTGACAGTCGTGGGGAAAAAAGGATTTTTCAAGAGCTGACTCAACGAGCTTCGTCAGTTGCATTCTTTTCCTTTATGCGGAGGCGCCCACGTAAACACGAAAAGTTTGAGCACATTAAAGAAAGAAGCCAAAATTAAGTTGAAAATTTTCATTATAATTGAATTAATATGTCAATAAAAAAAAAATCAACGATCCTGCTAAACAAAGTTTCTTTTTTATTCACTATACGTTCGATTGAAAAAATTACTTACGATTTCGGAAGTAAACAACTATCGGAAAAGTTTTTGGATATAAAGACTTTCGTGCGATTAGCGAATGAAGTGAATGGTGAAATAAAATTTTTGCTTTTGCGCTAGATAGTGGGAGAGAAAGAGAAAATGAGAGAAAGAGAGAGAGAGAGAAAGAGAGAAAGATAGGAAAAGAGTATGAGCCGAAGATAAAAAGACGAAGAGAAAGAGACAGGAAAGTATAAAACTGGGGACTGGAAAAGCTGTCTCTTACCAGTGGCAGAAAGCAGCTTCCGTAGCAGAACAGCCACCGAAATGAGTTCCACCGAGTCTCTAGCTACGTTTCTACGGCCTTACGTGGACTACGTGCAAGATTTTTCAACGAGCTCACGTCTTATTGGATAAGTGGCCCATTTCCAAATGGTCCCTTATCGACTGTCTCATCGTTCTCCTTTTCGTTTCCGTTTCTCCGTCACTCTCACTCACACTCTGTCTCTGTCTTTCACTTTTTTTCGATCTCTCTTTTTCGTCCACTATACGCCAACATCACCTACGTGTCTACCTCAATTCTCTCCTCATCGTTGATCTTTTCTTGTTCCGATTCTTCCGATTCTTCTTCCATACACGCACATCCGTACTAAGCTCTTTTTTTATCACCTTTTCTATTCGTTCACTCACCATACGTATAAAATACTGACAATTCGTCTTGCACAATCTTTTTTTCGTCTTTGACGATGCGTCGTCTCGTTTTTTCATTGAATTTATTTTCCTGATTGACAACATCTTTCTTCTCAAATCATTTTTCTTATTTTTCAATTGATCTCAAACCTCCAACTGATGAAAATTCCGTTCCTGATGAAAATCCTCAAGTAATTTCATCAAAACTCCCAGCATCCAACTCCATCTAATCACGGCTTTTTGGACTAATTTCTAATTCGCGAAGTTTATGCAGGAAATTGCCGAGATATCACGGCCAAGTAGACAATTCGTAATCGATCATGGCCCGTGGCCAAAGTACCCATTGGCTATTTAAAAAGGTATAGAATAAGGTTTATCGCGTGGAATAGATAGAGTGGGCGGAAAAAAGAACGAATGTCTAGCCTCGGTGAGAAGTTTAAGAGACGAGGAGACAGGGGGAGGAGGAGGGGGGGGAGAGGCATGTGGAACAGAGAGGAATAGCCTTGAGTAAGGAGAATTGGGAGAATGAAAAGGAACCATTTCTTACAACCGTCAAGATTCAACACTATATTCGAAGAGCCGAAATCATTTGACTGGAACGAATTTCCGGCTCGAACGATTCGACGAGAGACTAGTGTGAGTCTTGCTATTTATATACATATATATATATACTTATTAATATATCTATATTGATTTATACACGGCAAGTCTTATACCTTGAAAACCGGAGCTGGAAATTGCCTATAGCGAGCGAGCAAGCTCGGAGCGAATCGCTGATGTAGAATTTTTCGTGCTCGAGTGATTTCTTCGGCGTTGAGTCTGCATAATTTTAGTTCAATGCCAAAAACGGAGAAGTCAAGACCGTGGGGCAGCTTACCACGCTCTCAAATAAATTAATCTTACCGCGGAAACTAAGTACCTTATTAAAAACCTTTTATTTATGGCTTAAATCATAGATTTTCGAAATCAACGAACTTGAGAAAATATATTAGCTGCGGATTGATTGGCAGTTGAAAAATGGTAGGCTTGGCTTTTATCGATGCCATCGATAAAAATGATCATTAGTGTCAATAAATGTAACGACGTTAGAACCAGTTTTTTCAATATTCAAAATTAAATCTTTGATTTTTCGTCGAATCGTAAAGAAAATTGCTTCACCGCATAAACGTATGTATCCAGCGAGTTGATATTAAACACGATGAACCCGACCCGGCCTTAGGTACACTTGCGTCGTTGACAGCGGCGAGGATCTCCTCCTCCTCTCCACCATAATAAAGTTTGTGTTTGCGACAACTGGAGATTTCACCACGCGAGGAGGATGGAAAGCCGAAGAGAAGGATCGGACAGATTCTTGTAGCTAGTTTGCCCTGAAGGCTATTTCATCGTATATTTTCTCTTCCAAAGGCAGTTGCACTGTAGCGAAGCGTATATATTGCACTTGACATAACTAGCGGAACCATGGGATGCGAATGGAGAAAGTTGTCTTGACCGAGAGGGACAATGGAGTTGAAAGATGATTATTTACGTGTTGAATCATTTTATTATTGTTGTTATTAAATGGCATTTCCATGAGGATGGAAGAAAGTGGTTTTCGCAGTGCCTGGTTCAGAGGCCAAGATTAAAAGAGACAAATCGCACAGGTCAATTGTTTCAAAAAACATCAACAAACGATGGAATCGTGACTATTGGGAACGAACGTCAGCGGCGTAACTTCTAACATTCATTTAAATAAATCAGTATCTTCCAAAGCGAATGGCTTACTTCAAAATCCAAGCTAACGAGTTTAGACTCTGGGATCAATGTATTTTCATTATTTATTTATGAGTACATGTGCCAAGAACGATAAGTCGCGTTCATTCATCTTATAATGAGAGATTCGAAACGTTACGAAAAGTAGGAATGAAGCAACTTCTGCATCAGGACAAATACACGAAGCGCTGGGGTTAATACGATTCGGGCATGGATGCTGCCACCCATCCGGCAATCTTGTCATCGTCTATCTCCCTATCTCCCCACTCTTATCTCGTTTTTCGTCGGGGCAGAAAACCATTTGCCGAGATACAGAAGCAGAGCCGAAGAAAAGTAGACAAACACTAACTCGGAAAGACGTTTGTGCATAATGCATAACGTTCCAAGAGCGGCTTGACTACTGGTGTCACTACTTTGCCGGAATGTGCATCTTTCGTCCTCGACTTATTCCAAACATTCAACCTTTTCGTCAACCTCCTGTACGCGCGCGTACGGCTACTCCTTGAACTCTGTATGTGGCCCCATGTTAGTGTTCGCGTTTGATGCCATGTTTGGCTTGGATTTGATGCTAAATTCAATTCCGAAACGATCCGTAAGCGAGCGAAGACAAATATATTTGAAGGTGGTACCTTGTGAAGGTCTAGCTGCATAATTAATGATCCACAAAGATCCTGCAGGCGCACCTGTGGAATTGAAACTGTCAGAGTATCGAGATAATTAAAGCTGCCAAGCATTTCAACTTTTTAGTGACTTTGGTCACATGTGATCCTAACATTGATGAGTAATTTTACAACCACGCGGAATCTTTTACTTTATTCATGCGCGTATAATTAAACAATGATAACGTTTCATCTGGAATTTGTGATTCTTCGAACATTGTATTAAGTTTTTTGTTATTTTATCTCTTTCAGCCCAAGATCGTGGAGCGAGCTCGACAGAGACACGATGACGTTAAGCAACGAGCGTAAGTGGGACTGGTAGAAAAAAAAGCGGAGGTACTAAAACCCCGCTGAGAAGCTGGCCGGAAGGATCACCGTTCGCCGGTTATCCTATAAGTCATCGTCAGGATGATGATAGCAGCCCTTAGGATTTTGGCGTTGATCGCCCTCGTATCGCGCAATGTTGCTTGGCCGCAGGATCCAGTACCACGACTACACGTCAAACATCGTAAGTCCATTATTGATATTTCTTTTTTCTCTGAAATCTTACAACTTATTTTGCTGATCGATCATCATTCTGCACCGTTTCCTTTGTGCGTCAGGTGTAACATTATAGAATGCTAAATTTCTCATTGTTCCGAACTGTACGAACTTATGCTTCATTGCCACATTGTAATTGACGTCGTTCCAGTTATAACGGAATGCTTCTCCACTATAAACGCATCAAGACAATCATAGCCATACACACAAGTAGAGAAGAACATCAATAGTGATTCGAAACGCGAATGACCTCTGTGGTATATCAGACTTGATTGGCGATCACTCCACGATCCTTCATTCTGTGTACTGCACCACCAACTAGCTCGAATCCCTTGTGCGGTAGTGAAGCCTCCAATTCGTATTGACCGCGATTCCTTTCAGTATTTGCTATATCCGCGCATACTGTTATGTCGAACAATTGAACGTCCCAAGACGAAAAAAAATATCTCACAGAGACTGATGCAGTTGAGAGATGGCTCGAATCTCATCGTGCCAATACCATTTCCTTATACCTTCTGTATAAAGACAAGAACAGTTACGAATTACTCTCTCCCTCTTTCTCTCTCTCTCTCTCTCTCTCTCTCTCTCTCTCTCTCTCTCTCTCTTTCTCTTGAATTCAGACGAGCCTTTGTACTCTATAAACGGAAAGCCAGAAGTAATCGATCCTATCGAACTATTATGTCGTAACTTGGCATTATACTTGAATGGTACTTTGTGTGCTAATTCAAGGAAACTAGCAGCATGAGCGTGATAGATGGATGAAGCAATTCGGGTTAATACACACTACTTATCACATTAGATTGTTTCCATTGAATTTTCAATGGCATTCATTTATCGGACATATTGTTTTTTTGAAACGACGAAATAATGGAGGAGAACAAATGTTTATTTGGTCGTACAATCGGTCTCGAATGGCTCGGATAATCCAGAAATAAGTGGAAAGCTTAATCGAACCACCTGTCGTTATAAAAATCTTGATTTTCCTTTTCTCTCTTCTCTTTTATCACTCCATTTTTCTTCATTATTCACTCGCTTACGTTTTATCCTCGTTTTATCCGCTCTTATCGTACATCCCACCTAACCTTTAGTATCTTTCGATCCTTTTCGTTGTCACGCAGTTATGTTTCTTTTATTTTATCTTTTTTTTCACCCCTCGTACGCTTCAATCCCATTTTTATTGTCTCTTTCCAACTCACCTGTAGCTCTTGCTCGAGAATTCACGCGGTGTACATTCCCCGCTAATCCTATCGCCCCAGTAGCCTCCACCACAGCGAGACGAAAAGCCCTTGGAAAAGCCTTCGATCGGAGTTTACACCGCACTAGATTCCAGTAGATTTTCAACGTCGATTAAAAATTTATTTTTATGTCTTTTGACACTTTAAAACCTCGTTCAACTGTGTGATGCTCAACTAGTGTTTTATTTGACCTCTTCGTATTTACCGGGCACACACATATTACGGTTTGTATTTCTGACAAATATCGCGCAAGCTGTCGAAGATCTTCATCTCTCTGTCGACGAAGAAACTCGACGGAGGATTCCACCCACCAAAGGTACAGACGGTATTGCTACATTCCCATCTATATTGAAACGTTTTCGAGGACTCAAGCAGACTCCTTATACATTTTGGTCGATTCAAATATTGAAGCCTTGGCATGTCATACGAATGAATGTTACTTCAGAATTTCGTACCTCTTCCATTTCTATCAAACTATCAAGTTTGCTCATACCTTCTGCATCTGATATGGAAAAAAAATAGATACCTGGCAAATTACCAACTCTCCAAGTTGCTCATCCAAAGAGCTTGGACCATCCTATTATTATTGACACGATTGCGTGATTGGGTTCGCGAGTTTTTCTGCTGTTTTGTTATTGTATCATTGCTGCTTTTTTTATTTCCATGAATGCTCGATTGGTTCAGGATTATTTTTCATTAGTTTATTCATTTTAGGTCTTACATTCAACCTTTTCTGCTGTTTTGCCAGATCTTTTGCTAGATGTTGTGGGTCTGTTCGGATCTAAAACTTCATTATTGCCTCAAGGGTTCCCAGTGTATAATAAATTTATCATCATCATCTTCATCATCATTCTGAGAATATGAAATCCTCTCAGCAAACTTGATATCATGTCGAATTTACCGAACGAATGCAAGAACATAATACAACCTTAGCACATGATTTATCTGGATCCAACTCCACTCTACGATCTCCGTAGGGAACATTGTTTCTGTATCCTACAGAGTTATAAACATCGAGTAGGTATAGCGTACACACGAACAACTGAAATTGAATCGTTTACTTTGTCCTTGATGTGCGGATATTGGCTACTGAATCCCATGTTCGTTTTGTTTACTTCGAAGTCTCGTTTGTTTACCTGCGTTCCTTGCTCCAGTTCCTTCAACTATCTGGAGGCGGCTGTATACATGGACGTGTAGGCGAATAGCTTGCGATCATTTCGTGTTCTAACGCATTTCTCCAACTTCTCTTTGCCCTCAAAGTGCAAGGGGATATGAAGCAGTCGATAATGGTTTATACAGCCTTCGAGACTCCTCTCGCCGTGAGTTTTCGTCGAGTCAAATGGGATTTCCGGAGCTTGTACAGCGCACTGGAAACTCTGGGACTCTGGGACTCTCTCAACAACGGTTGAACATGCACCTGAGGCGTCGATTCGTTCAAAAGTTTGTACATACGTACAAAATTGTACCGAATTTGTCTCGAGGACCAAGCGGAAGCTTCTTTCCTTAGGATTTGCCTGGAAGATGGACCTCGTGTTTCATTGTCATCAGAATTATCGCATGTCTTTGCCCAAAGGGTGGAACACAGAACACAGAAACTTTAACTGTTAAAAAAAGTATCCACTCGTTGACTCGTCGTATCTTCGCTTTTCCAAGCTTAGAAAATGGTCGTGAATGAGAAAGAAGCAAGGAAAAGGGATAATATGAAGATATACTTTTTAGCTACAGCGCCTGGGAAAATCCCTTTAGAGCTCCACAGGTGTTTCGGATACAGCCGGGTGAACACGGCCCGAGCACGCGGCTCAAACCTTATCCACGTTCACTTACCACCCACACGTAAACATATGTCTATTGTTTACGTTTGTATAAGACCATTATACGCGTTACATTGATATTTTATTCGATAATCAAAAAAACTCATTCAAACCAACAAGTATTTTTCTCTGTCGTTTGACAAACGAGGCTCGTTACTGGTTTTTTTTGTTCTCGTTTTTTCGGTGTTGTACACGTGTTTACGTTTTGCACCCTCGCACGAGATGGGCTCAGCGTTTACCCTTTGGCAATTTCGTTAAACCGCTTTCCAGCGGAACGGGCAATATTTCTGGGCTTGTGTTTCAAGTATTGGATCAAATACACTATCGTCAGCTTTCCCTCCCAACTCCCCTCAAACTCCCTCGTCAATATATATCAACCAATAACGAGAGAAAGCTATATGCACCCCTATCTTCAAAATTTCCGGTACACGTTGTGCTTGCACGTGTGTGGAGTATTTTAGTTTCGTGTTTTAACCGATAATTGTACCCATTGCCATTTGGTTAGCCTCTCGTGTACCAACGATCGAAGAACCGAGACGACGAAAAGCCTCGAGAGTATTACACGAGCCTGGTTATATGTGTGGGTACTTGTATACCTCGATACCGTTGTTACGTCCTTTATGATGCATGGGCGTGTGGATTGTGGTGCTAAATTGTACGCACACTATAGGCTTATCGAGAATTCGACAATTTAACCCTTTGCTTCACACACGTTGATTGTTGATTTGCTGCACCTATTCATCTCGGGATTTTTGAATAACAACTCGTGGCTATAATGTTATTGAGAGTGTTAATTATTCGTATTATTTATTCTCGAGCGATTTTACTAGAATTTTTATACTTTATTTGGGACGTTGAGAAATAATTATGAAAGTCTTTGGAACTTTGCTTCTTAGGGGGGATCGATTTTTTCTCATGCGTTCGATGAATTCCAAGTTTAATTGTTTAAAATTCGTACGAATCTTCTTAACAATCATACTCAACTGTGGGTTAAGTTTGAGGAAGTTAGACCGTTTAGAAATCGAGTTATTAGTCGTAAAATATCGTCTTTTTTCGTAACTTCCCCCACGACCTCGTGTTAAAGTTGCGATTTTAAACACTGAATATCTCGATTACCAGACGGTGAAACCTTATCAAATTATGTACACATTAAAACACGACGCTCAAGAAGATTCACGCGAAATTTCAAAAAATTATCTTGGAAAAATGGTATTTTATCATTTCTCCGTAACTTGCCGAACCTCGTCCAGTCGCAGGGACTTTTATTCGTTTACATCTTTTTTTCTTTTCATAACGAACGAAAATAATGAGATTTTGACATATGATTGGTCCTCGAGTCGTCTTTTGAGGTGCATTTAATTTTTTTATTTTCTACATTGAAGCCCTTAGTCGCGATGTTATATTTTGAAAACAAACATCTTGACTCTTAATGCTGCTTATTGCTCATGCCTTTGCTACGGTTGTTTGTGGTCACAAAGTATCGTTGAAGGATGCGATACTCTTTGGGTCGGGGGTGGGTGCGTGCAGTTGCACTGAGAACCACGGAAAATCGCATGCTCTCCATAAGCTCTCACCACCACTATCAACGAATACATACGATGGTGGGCTGTTGCGACTCGTGGTATGTGGGTCAAAGTTTGCATTCGAACGACAGAAGCCGTATATATTTTATATATGTATAGACGTAAAACATAAAATATATAAATATAGGTAGAAGAGAGGGCAAGCTCACTGTTGGAGTTCAAAGTACCTTTGCGATGCTCTGCCAGGCACACCATCAGCGAGCGCTACTAAGCTCGTTAGCCAACGAGTAGTTAGCGTGACTGTGGCTCGATGCGTGTGAAATTAATAGATAGATATGCATATGATGTGAGGGAGAAAGAAAAAAAAAAAAGGAATTAAAAAAAAAAAAAAAAGCTACTGCCCTGTGTGTCCGAGGCAACGTTTCAGAGAGAAAAATATGGTTGAAACTAAAACATGGTGGTGGGCAGCGAATGAGAGACGGAGAGAGAAAGGGATAAAGAAAATAACAAAACAAGATAATATGATAGAAAGCCAGTGGAGCGTGGAACCCGGTGATTGAAAAAAGGAAGAAAAAATATATGTACATTACAAAGATAGGTATAACGTTGTACCAACCAAGTGAAAAGGTTTATGCCTCCAAGATTTGTTCTAGTCCGTACATCCGTTCGATTTTTTTATTATTCGTATCAGAATTATATTGTTGCCAAAGGTCCTGGAATATATCATTGAATTAAGCTAGTTCTATCGTGACACTCATATCGAAAAATTGGTCTTCAGTTTTTCTCACATATAAAATGGCTTGCGGGCACAAAGTTAATAAAGAAAAGTTGTTGCATATTGACTTAAGAACAACATACTCCAAATTCAAGGTTGTCCAAGGTAATATGTACTTGCTGTATCATTAGGAAAATTGCGAACATTTTTTTCTTTAGATTTTTTTGAAAAATTCAATGTAGCTTCTTCGATGTTGCATAAAAATGTGTGCAAAGTTTTAGAAGGCTTCACCATGTAGGAGTCAAAATATTTATTGATGAAAATGTAACTTTTAACGCGAGCTCTTATGAGAGACTACCGAAAATTGTGATTTTTATCAATAAATATCTAAACGCTCCGCTTGGTGAAACCTTCTAAAATTTATTCCACACGTGCATATGACATTGAAGAAGATTTTTCCAAATTTTCAACAAAATCTTAAGAAACCGACGTAACGATAGAACTACCTCAATAACTAGAAAGCGAGGAACCGTGAAATATTTCGCAACTATTTAAGTAGAAAGTTTATTTTTCTATGTGGTTTATTATAATTACTGGTTTGTCATAAAATTGACGTTTGTTAAAGACACTGTATGTACACTTGGCTGTACCGAACATTAAATACCTATGACTTTTATTATTATTCAACGTGATTGGTTTATCAGTGGAGACTGGCTCTTGTACGGAAAAGTTTTCAGATAAATGAGTATCGATCATGACCATGCCACGAACTACTTAAACCGAGGATAAATAACTCGCTAAACTTTTAATAAACATCGCAGAGTTTTGTATTGCTCGTAGTTGAGGTAAAACATCTACCGGCCATTGAATCTTTGATCGTAGCGATGCTGCTACCGCATGAACAGCCGTTCATCGAACTTTATAAAGATTAATCGACAATTTCCAGTTGTTCTTTATTTTTTCATCCTTTTAACCACGAGTTCTGTGGAACAGTTCGGCAGTTCTTGACGCCTTTCAATAATCAAGTGTTTTTTCTTTCGTTTCAAGTTAAACTTTCTTTGAAAACTTGATCCGAAACATTGTCCGTTTTTTTGCATCCTCGTTTTTTTTTGTTTTCTTTTGACTTTGCCAACCGGTGTCCCACTTCTCCGCCAAATCGCCCCAAGGTTCACTTTCACCAACGCGGATAAATCGTTTTTTAGTGGGACGCGCGATACGAACGTTCGACTGAATATACACGAAGCAGCATGAGAAATCAAAGCTTTCAGGTAAATTTGTTTCGTTATAATGCGTCGTTGAACGCGTTTTTTTCATCTCGGAGTTGTTCTCAAACTTTTTTTCACTGAATCATTTATCGTGTTGACATAAGGCCCGAGAAAGATGGACCCAGAAGATACTTTTTTTTCATACATTTAAATCGTTTTATTGATTTTTAATGTTAATCATCGATCTACAAAGATTCCGGAAATATAAATTACAACAAACCCGAACAATTGTCACAATTTTGTAGCAATTTTAATCTCTCGGTCATTGAGACTGAAAAACTGCTTTGAAACTTTTCCATCTGCTTTAATATCAACATACACGCGTGCAATAAAATTGCACACTGTGCACATTGGGTTTGCAGTTATCGCGCGGATGTTGCGAGTGCGGTTTCAATGTGTATAGCATCATTCGTCCAACGCTGGTGTTTCCGCCTTTCCGGCATTTATACTCAATCGTGATACAGCCCCATCATCCAATTTGGTTTATAAGCCGATCTTATACGTATACGATTTTTTCTTTCTGTCCCTCTCTCTCTCTCTTTCTCTTTCTCTTTATTTTTCTATTTTACTGGCTCTCTTTCTCTCCATCAATTTCCGGCCCATTTGAGAAAATAAACTACCTCTATTTTTCCGCATTTGTAACAACCATATTTTCTTCCTTACTTTCCGACATACACGAAGTGTAATTTCAAAACATGGCTCCATATTACTATCTCATGTATCCTGCGTGTATTCATTCAATTCCATACAAAACAAGACTCTTTTATTTCCGTCACAACATAGTGCGTCTGGCTTTGTCTAATATTTGAAAAAATCGAGGTTGATTTTGCACCGAGAAGGTCCTGGATTTTTTTATATTCATTTTCATTCTATCCAGAACCTTCGTTACTACAAAGTGGAGTAAAAACAAATCAGAACAAATTTGAAAAAGACTTTTTCGTTTGAAATTTTCGTTTGAGATGTTGAAAACAGTCAGTTTGAGTTCGAATCAATATTTGAATACAAATTTCTAACAAACTTTTTTTTCTACCATTTTCAATAGTAGTTTTGAACGCATGAAATTAGATTAGATTTCATGACAACGTGGATTAATTGCTCTGATGAAGCCTCCGAAAAGTTTATAGATATAGAGAAGTTATAACAGCAGAGATCGTATCATCGATATTGCAGATCCATGCAACAATGAAATCACACAATGACTCTCGTGCGGTACAACGGTACGGAAAATTTGCAATTACATCGAAGCCAATAGAATTTCGTTGGTTCACAAGAGAATAGCATCTACTTTGATGTTCTACAGACTATAAACACGAGTATATTCCATGTTGATTAAGAGAATGATTGAAATTTTTTCGAGTAGACGTTATTAATACGGGAACATTTCAATTCGATCAAAGTACGCTGTGTATACAAATGTTCCGAATCGAAAATTACTACGATTCTCAACATTCGCGATAATTCCATTCGCATTGTGGCTTTAATCGTTTCATCCTCAATATTCCGAATAAAACAAGTGATACTGATGCGCGGAATGTACTGATTGAAAAAAAAAAAAAAAAAAAAACAACAAAAATAACAATAATAATTAAATTACGATCGAAATGAATATTTCTCGCAGTAGAAAAAAACGAGGACTCACCAACAGCGATGGCTGCTCGTGCAAATGACAACACTCTGAAAGGATTCGCGAGGATAGGAACAGCAACAATGAAGTGGAGAGAAAATTGGTTTTTATAAAGTAATGAGATAGACTCGTAAAAACGCATAACAAAAAAAAAATAATAATAATCTCTATGTTAGAAAACTGAACTGCAAAGCCAAGCGAAAAATTCAATTTTTCATGATTTTTTTTACTTCAAAGCTTCTCATGTTATTAAAAAAAGACTATAAAAGAAAAACGCTGATTACAAATTTGAAGATAATTCCACGATGAAGAGAATGAGCGGTGACTGAGGTCCCAGCTTCGAATGGAAAAAAAGTTACAGTAATTTTCGTGAATTTGTTCAAATTTTGTAGATTTCAATTTCTTTGTCATTGCTCATCTCTCTTTATATAAAAATCAACTGCAAAATTCCGAGAATAAAAAAGCTAGCGTACTCCTGAGCGCCAACTTTGTGTGTTGCCGGTGAAGCCCGCTGGCCCAGCCAGCAATAAATAAAATGAAATAGTTGTGCAGTAGTTGAATTTGACAGAAAATAGCAGATTCGGTAAATGAGAATTTCAATAATGATAGGAAATTATAGTGGAAACATATATAACATAATTAAAGGAACGAAGAAGGGGAGATAATTAAGTCATTCAAGGGTAAATTTACTAAGCCTAGGTACGGTTTTCCATGTTCAACGTTTCAATATAACTTTGTTGAACGGTACGAAACGTCATGGAGCTCTAGCAGTTGAACGGTCAAAACGGGCTCTCTTCACATTGCAACGAGAGACTCTCATTAGCATGTACCTGCAACACGCGATGCTTCGTAGCGACCAGAGTTATCACGTACATGTGGTTCATAATATAAAATATACACATATATACATATACGTTTATGTACGTACTAGCTGTTTCCTGGCTTGCATGAGTTGCATCAAAGAAATGATCCTAACAATGGCAAAATAAACAGCAATTGCAGTAAAAACTTATTAGACTTAGAAACAAACGACCCAACTTTGTTCCCTTCATTATCTTTGGTTCGTGTTTATTCGCGTAATTATTCGAAATCTTTTTTTTTTCTTTAGAGTTTATAATCGATTTGAATATTATCGTCTTTCTATTTTGACTACTTGAAATTTTGGGTGTTCTGAACTTTTTGAAAAGGGAGCAAGGAGTCCTTTAATTTCTTAGTCAATCGTTGAAATTTTGATAGGATTCTTTTAATTAAAAATGAGCACCAATTCTGGTTTTCAGATGAAAATGACTCAGCGGTTGATAAAATAATGGAAAATTGAAGAAATTTTGATTTTAGCCAGTTTTCGAAAATGACTGCAATATTTCTGCTGCATGTAACTCTCGAAAAACGTTAATAATGGAGAAGATTCACTTGGGGAAAAGTAGAGCACACAAATTATTGAAATCTCCAGGTGAAACGTCACTTATAAGAAAAAAATATGACGTTACATGACTAAAGTCTTTGTTAACCTAAAATTTTATCGTATGTATTATCAGTTGAAAGCGTGAATGGTGTCAAAAATAAATTGAGTACGAAAGGTGCTAAAAATATAATCTTGTCAACGTCGACTTAAAACTCTTTTTTATAACTGTGTTCTTTCGAATTTCAATGAAAAGCCGGCACTAGGCAGCGGTTCCGTTTCCTCTTTTTTTCTCTTATCTTGATCTTCATTATCCGGTCTTTCATATTCGGCGATGATTCAACCTTTAATGAGGCATGGATAGGAAATCGTTGGGAACCCACTGGATGGGCTATATATATTGATAAAAGAAGAGACAGAAGGTCAACTAAACTTCCGGTGCTTATTCGCGCTCTTCGTACGAAATCTTAAGAAAAATAAAACGATAATTCTTCCTTCCATCCGTCTCTCGTGAATGTCATCCATTCGATCCTGGCCCAACCCTGTGCACGATAAGCTCAACTATATTCTCTTTCCTATTCTCAAGGATTCTCACGCTCGATCATGCTCAAAAGGCGAGGAGACAACGGTCTGACTCTTCTCATTCAGACTCCTCTGCCGCCAGGCGATATGGTCTTTTCGAATAATTCAACGGATTCGCTCACAAATCTACATTTTCAACGGAATAAATTCATCGAAATCTGTTTCTTTGTCCTTTGCTTTATTCAATAAGCTGGAAAATCGGTATCTTCTGTCCTATATTTTTTTCTTCCATCAATAACATTATTCATGAAACACAGTGTGAAAGTGTTTTAAACATTTTTTACCCTCCATCACATATGGATGATGCATTCGTATTGCATAAAGACATATTCCAACTGAAATACAGCCGAATAGCAGAATTCATGAGCTTGTAAAATTTCACAAAACTCCAGGACATCCAACTCCTCCTGGAACAACTTGCCATTCTCTACCTCATCCGATACTTTGGCTTGACCTCAACTAACCCTCTTATTCTCAGAGACACATACACCAGTGTGTATATTGTACAGCTCTCGCGATCCCTGCTCCGGACCAACTTCCAGAACGTTTCTCGTTGTCTCTCTCTCTCTCTCTCTCTCTCTCTCTTTTTCTCTTCCTCTCTATTTAGAGAGATGAAGTTGCTTGTAGACCTTCTGTCATATGAATCGTCGTTGAAACTTGGCGTTAACTCGATGTTTCACAGTCCGAAACTTCCATATGCAAATATATATGTACGCATATACATATATACGAAAATTGTACACCAACCATTAACTGCCTTGACCCATAACTGTGATGCACTTCAGGTGCAGTGAAACTAGTAGGAATTCGTTAGGGGTTTCCTTCACCCAGTTGTTTATTTAGCATAAAACAGTACATCGTAGTATAGTTTCCAAACAAAAGCTAAAGAAAACGATAGCAGTAAAATTGGGGTTGACGTGTGTATGAAAATAAAAGGCGATCGAGCGAGTGATTGACTTTCATCAGTATGTAATTTTGAACATTGATCGGTATCCAGGATAAAATCAAGACTGACTGGAGAGTCTGTGCGCAGTTGTTGCTATAGCTGTGCACATTTTTTATTTACCTACAACGAGAGCGGAGCGAGAAAAAGCTTTTAAATTCCGTAATCAGTGAGAACGTTGCTTTGGTATTGACTGACCTGACCTGCTCCGGTGCATTTGCTTGGGGCATCGGATCTCTACCGTAACCGTATAAATATCTACAAAAAGATATGTAGAGACCGAGTACGGTGCCAGGGTACTTTGGCACGAGAAACCTAAACGACACACGCCACACCAAGAGAGAGAGAGAGAGAGAGGGAGGGGGAGGCAGAGATCGTACGTTAATATCGACTAATCGAAAAGCTCGGGTCTAAATATTAAAACGAGAACGAGCCCTCGGCGTCGTCGATATTGTGGCGATGTCGTGAAGAAAGAAAGAGACAGACATAACAAATGAAAAATAGCCCGGGACCAGGCCATAACGAACAGTCAGGGATCACGCGGGATAGCTCCCCGCAAAAACCTCTTCACCGAACCCTGAATGTGTGCCATGGTATGTGGACTAATCGACACAGGGCACGCGTTTATACACACTCAACTCATATCTTTGGACACACACACACAAACAGACACACACACATCTATGTATATAGTTAATCGAAGACGAGGAGAATACCGAGGTATTCTGGCGACCTGCCAGAATCCTTGGGACCAAGCAACGTGAGCTTTGGCTAGAAACCACGTTGAGCTCTTCGAGCGCCAGAAATCGATGGGTGATCCTTGTACATAGTAATAAATCCCTAACCAAAATTCGCCGTCAGCCCCAACTTAGTTTTCCTATTCTTTCTGCTCTTTACAGCCTTCCCTTTCTAAAGCCTGTAAAAACTTTTACATATTTAATTAATCCTGAAATCTGCTGGTGAAAAAAGCCTAAAAATCCGAGGTGACGACAAAATAGATTGCGATGATAAATACATGACAGACACGACGACAATCAGCTTGACGTGTAAACGAAAAACTAAAATATACAGAGTTTAGGTCTTATTTTTCCGAAGCCACGCGCATATAATTCCCGCAGGTATACACTCAAACCCGAGTGGTAATGCAAAAGAGTAAAAAGTTTTATATGAAAAGTTTTCGATACTTTACAAAGCGTGCAGCAGCGTAGAGATGCTGTCATTTCACGCGAGATTGGCCTTATGTACTCTCGAGGCATACACGTATTACGGATACAAACGCGAACAAGTTTCACAGGTGCAGGCAGCTACGTATGAATGTCTTTATACATAAAATGTATCCATGTATGTAAACGCTTTCACCCTGTGCGACACGTACCTGTTACGTACTCAACTCGAACGTCTGGAGGATCGAAAACTTTGGCGGAATTCTGCAATACTTGTCTACTTGTCTCAAAGATACCTGATCTTTATATCGAATAAAAACTGTTACAACACAAGGCCGAACATTTGAACGGTCAAAATTGATGGAAAAACGAATCGATTTCAAGATATTCACGTCTCTGCGTCTATTCAACTTTTGAAGCATCATCAAAATGAAGTTTACGCGGCGAGAATCTCTCTGCAGTGTCTACATATCTGAATATGACAATAAATCATCCAAATAAATGGATGATTTTGCTCGTGTCTTATATATAAATACATTACCACTGATTCACTGTAACATTATGTGAATTTAGCCAGCTTTTTGGTGCACCCATATGTGATGATAATATATAGGAAGATATTCCTCAGGAAAGCCAGAACCGAATGTATCAAAGACTCCTATAAAGTCATGGCACGTAGAACCGCAGAGGCTGGGAACCAGTGACCATATAGAATAAAGCCGAGTAGCAGGTGAGCTGGTTGGTGGAAAAGCAGTGGCGCCATGACCATTATTTTCGAAGGTCCAAGAGATTCCGCACAGCCCTCCTCGCCCCTCTTTCGTCCTTTCTCGCATCCTTCCTCATTCTCGCGAGTTGGGCTTATCCGTGAAATTCGCTACTAGTATAACCTTTAGGTTTTCATAATGGTAGACCGCAATGCACACTAGGAAGAAAGGTTAATACCCTTCTGGCACATGCTTATTACGTACGAAACGCGCGTTACCTTTTTACCCGGGTATATTTTCACTAAATGCTTGAAAAACGTTGGTTTTCCATTTCCTTGGTTATACAATTGAATACAAGATAAAAGCTTAAGCTCGTTGAGGAGAAACATAAAAAAATTAAGGGTATAATATGTCCCCGACGCTGGCTTTATTTTACTCTCTTTTTTTTAATCATTTTCTTTTCCCCCTTCTGTTTCTTTTTGTAATTGTACAGTGTTCCTCCTCGTCGCTGCTTCTGATCTCACAAAAGCCCTCTTCCATTTTCACAAAGTTGCCGTGTGCTGCTGGGCTGGTGGTAGTAGTGGTGGTGGTGGTGTAAGTAGGTACAAGAGGAAGTAAAACGGTCCTTCGTCTCATCGTGCTGTAGTGAGACTCGTAAATCATCAAGGAGATAAGAGTTTTCCGCTCATTTCTGTGTACTACAACAACGCTCGGGTGCGCAGTTGTATGGTATGAGGGAAAACACGCCTCGGAGGGCTCGAGGATGAGTGCAAGCAAACGCGTCGCAAATAACTACTATGTGTGTGTCTATATTTATGTGTCTATATCGAATGCGCTACGCGTATATACATTTGTGAATTCAACGTGGTATACGATATCTGCAATTTCTCATATACCGTTATAAACGTGTACGATAAACAAGATACAGAAATACGACCTTATTTGCTTCGTTTACATTTCTCCTTTATTAAATCTTCGTTCCTTCGTAAACTAAAGTCTTCCGGGGATTCTGTGCACCAATGACGTTGCTATGTTTTGCTACATCCGACTGATACAACAGTCTCAGGTCTCACAATTCAAATAATTCCGATCAGACAGTATATCACCTTATTTACAAGTTTCGATTCATCGCTTACTCCACTCTGATTCATGGCTTGAACTTCAATATTCATGTGCATGGGTAAGCCCAATCATTGAGCACGGAACAATTGAAATTTGTAACTAAATGAATTGAGCTACTGGTTCTTAACCACCAGATATCCGAATGTCTAGGATTATTTGTTTCACTACGACGTCACAAGATTCTTTACAACTAACGTACAACCGGCTCGAATGGCATAGCTCCAATGTCAGTATGGAAGGGTTGGGTTGTTCCATAATATGAAAAAAATGTCGTACAATGCAATGTGTAATCCATTAAGCGTCGTTTGGTCCGTAACCAAGTATGAAACGAGGCTCTTAACGATTGGTAGGGGTCCAATCAAGAATAATGCTACAATCCTGATATCTGATATCTCCTTGAAATGCCACAGTTTGCTCGTTGGAAGTGAACGAAAAGAATGGCGAACGAGTCCAAGATTATATAGCCAAGTAGCACACAGAGCGAGGCACAAAGCGCTGATTACACCAGCTGCATTATCCCAGAACTCGTAGATTCCTAAAAGGAAAAAAAAGGGCAAAGCTAGAGCTACAAGTGCAAGAAACTGCGGTAAAACGAGGCGATTTTATCCAGCTGGTTATGTACACACGCTTTGGAAACGTTAGTTAACTTTACGAGTATCCCTCCTCACACTTGTATCTATATACAGATGTGTGTATAATGTTTATACACATATTCACCATATCTACCTGTTATAACGTAAGCAGTTAACGAACACCTAGATAGTCCCAGGTTCGTGGTCCGTGGTCCGTGGTCCGTGTGTATCCATTAGACGTGCTTGACGTAAAAAAGTGGAGGTAAAGCGCAGTCGGCACCTCGTTTAACGTGGTGTTCTCTCTTGGTACGAACCGAGAGATACGCGCGTTGCGCATGTAATCGCACAATGCACATTTCGCCACTCTGGTGAATACCATATATACATACATATGCGATGACATTCATGAAGAATGCATGAACACATACGCGCTATTGTTACACCTGTATTGCGTTCTATGGTGGTACACGAGTGGCAATCTCTTCGGTTAGCACCGACACCTTAACATTTTCGTTTACCTACCTCGTGTGTGGGTATCTCATCAACAAGGATAATGTTCACTGGGACATTGTGGGAGAAGCTGGTTGCGGTTGGATTCCCTTCGGGATCCTGTTAATGTGACCAAACGTTAGCCAAAGTTGTAATCCAGACGGTGTGCTCCGGGACGACTCTGCTGAGTTTACGTACAACTCTACAATGGAATGGCGTAGCGTGGCATGTGATGCCAATCCTTGGACGGAATAGATGTGGACGAAGCAGTTTCGCAGGCTGGAGGAGAGCCAAAGGGAGAAATAGAGAAAGAGGGAGAGATAGAGGGAGTTATAGATAGCAGGGTGAAAACGAGAACTAAGCATACGAGAACACGTAACGCGCACATAGTTTGCTGTCCACACACAGCCCCATGCGGTGCCGAAACTGTGCCGAGTATTCCGCAGTGGGAGATTTGAGAGAAAAGGAAGCCTGATGGCTATGAACTAGGGGAGATGAGAGTGAAGTGCAAACGGGCAGAAGTAAAAGAGGTTTGTCCACATATAGCCCCAATAAGGGAGTTCTATGTTCGGACGTTCGTACCGCTCGGTGCGGGCGTTCTACAGGGATTCGATCGTTCACGAGCTTACCAACAGACTCTACAATCATTGGCAGTTTGAAATAAGACATCTATAGTTATGCGAACGTTGTTCAACGAGCCTCCAACCAATACGTTACAGAAGACAATCTCCACAGAGTTACCCAGTAGCGCTTCAAGACGGCTGAATAACTGTATCTCTTTTGTTCCATGACGATGGGGATGGTTCAGGGAGTTACCAGTCTCCTCGGGCAAGTCACCCAACTGAACGCTCTGACTAACCCTTGCCTTACCAAGCGCGCTCCATAGTTTTCACCCAAAGTTTACTACAGTTTCGAACATCCCTCGAACTATAGAATTCTTGAATATCCATGTATACATACATATTTTAAGTAGTACATACACCGTATGCGTACATACATGTGCCACTTGGTAACATTGTATGGCATGCGTGTGCACTACACACAAAATCATGTGTACGATGAACTGAGTCGAAAGGATAAAATGCTTGATCCGTATATATACGTACTACTAGAATACATGTTAAACGTGACGAGGGGCTAGCCCTGTGTTGAGAAGAGGTTAGTGGCAGTTGATAGAGGGTCTTGGTGCTCGGACAATGCTTATTGCCACTCGAGGCAAAACGAACCTGCCACCCTCCCTTTAGCGTCCCTCCACCTAACTCTTCTTTCTTTCTCTCTCTCTCTCTCTCTCTCTCTCTCTCTCTCTCTCTCTCTCTCTCTCTCTCTCTCTCTTTCTGTATCACTATCTTTTTCCTGGATATATACGTGTACATCTCTTCTCTCTCTTTCTCTGTAGTTTCTAGTACGTTGCTCTCGAGGTTCTATTACTCCCACTCTCACCATCGCTACTCCCATCTCTCTCATTTTCAACTCACTCTTATCGATCAGGCGAACACTGTACCACCACCAGCACCAGTTTGTATGCTCTAGCCCTCACTTCTCTCCACCACATTATACTTTGGCGTTACCCATCTCTCCTCGCGAAGCTAAAAAGAAGAACGAGTAGAAAAAAAAGTCTGTACCCAGGTAGCTAAGGCTCGGTATGTATTATCCTTCTTCGATCCCCCGTCGTTATCCTTCCTCCTTCCTGTCTTCCTCCATCCGATGAGGCGTATATATAGCTCATCGGGTAGATATGACGCGAAGAGTAGTTAACGTTTTTCATGCGAAGATCAGGTACGAGAGGTGAAAAGATGCTTCAGAGAGTGTTATAGCTAAGGATAAACCGAGCACCACACAAAACCCACCGCAGAAACCAGCTTAATTATATTTTCCTTCATTATACTCTCGGTAGCTTCTCAGATTTATCGATGGTTTAGTGGTTGTTGCAACCACTAGACCACCTTAATTGCGTATCTATCTAAAAACCTTCTCTCTGAATACGTCGTGAGATTGAAAGGTTAATTATAGTATGATCAATTGTTAAACTCGCGCTGATAAAAGCAGTATTTTTTTTTTTTTTTTTTTTTTTTTTCTTACGCAATAACCATCCAATATCCTTTTCGTTCTGAGAAACAATCTGCCGTTGGATTGCGAAACTAAAGCAATGGCAGGAATATAATTCTTCAGTGACGTCGCGCGCGCACTAGAAACTAACCTGCCCGGAAAGATGGAGGTTGGCAGAAAATTCCTTGGAACACAAGATCAATCACCTCCGGACAGACGTGTTCCGGTGTGGCGCCGCAAACCTCAGGGACTTTGTACGTAGTCTCTTAGGATCTGTTCCCCTTTCCCGTGAGTTCTACCAGCCACGAAAGGAATAAACGAGAAAGCGTTGGCGATCTTACGACCTCTGGGACAGAACATGGCCACCACTACGTCTTGTCCCACCTCCCCATCTCTCCTCTCAAACTACCCTCTCACGCCGAGCCCTGCCTCGTATTCTCTCTCACCTTCTTCTTTTCCCTCCTTGCCTCATCCTCTATTTCTCATCCTTATCCTTGCGAACAACACCCCCGTTTTTTTCATGTCTCACGCGGTATAACAAGAATCCCATGTTGGGTCGATGTCTTCGTCCACTTAACCCTGAGGGGCTGGATGATATAACGCGTTCGACGATGTCGCGCAAATGGCGCATCATGAAAGTCGCCTCCTCGTTTTGTATACTTCACTATTTCTCTCTTCTATTTTACCAACGTCACGTGTTTACGACATTGTGTAATAATCCGTTGTTTACGTGGGCCACCATTACGGATAGCTGTTGCTGAATAAACCAAAAACGTGGTGCGCTGCCGCAAAAAACACTCAGACTGCTTCTCCAAATAGAAATATTGCCATGGCAGAGATTCCACGAGCAGGATATTGCTTTTGTAATCATTATATTCTAGAAAAATAAGCCTCGAAGTAGATTGTCCTTTCATATATTCAATCGATCGATTTTTCGGAGACACTCTGTCTCGTTATATACCGAAGAGAAATTCAAATATCGCAAGTGTCCCTTGTGTGATGTGACCGTAAGGAATGAACGAGGGAGGTTATGTAGGAGGTGACCTTATATGCCCTTGCTCAACTAAGCCACCCTTTCCTCACTACCCACCTTCCCCCGCCTCCCCCTTTCGAACGCTCTCCGCGCGACTCCGGGTCGATGTCTCCTTATTCCTCTCGACGGGCTGTACGTGGTCGGCATATACACCCTTCCATCCCCCCGTAGCCCGCCGTCACCTCCACAACAGCGTCGCGTCTCTACCGTCTATTGCAAACATCGGATTATGACACGCCTCGCCTGTTCGAACAACCTCAATATACAAAGATACAAGTACTCTCACATATATATATATATATCTATATATATATAATAATATTAATATATTAGTTATTCTCATGTTGTTATATACTTACGCAAGCATACCCATTGTACGATGTATTAATATGTACGAAGTGCCTGAGGTAAAACATAAACAAAACGGTCAAATATACGATCCTGTTTAATAAAACTTAAACAAATTAGGCAATAAACTACCAACGACGTTAATATTCGCTTAAAAAGTTTGTACGGTTTGATTGCCCCGATGATAGGACATTTTCCCATCCACGCTTTCATCTCATTGCTTCACTAAAACACTTTGTGGTCCGTTAATGGATCAGCGGTACATTTATCAGCCAGATTAACGTAGAATTCTTAAAATTCAATACAGCTAACTCGTATTTTCATTTATCGAAGGTATTACGTTATCCAGATCGAAAATACATATATATCGACGTCATATGTGTGTAGAGTAATGGACGCGTTTGACGCCACGTAGGATGATGCACGATATGCCATGGCACGTGCGTACATATATCAAGCCTTAAATTATAATCTATGGAGGATAGAGATGGATCGTGTACGCGATATCTGCCACCCACACATTATATATTATCATCGATTTCGCGAGTACTTGGAGGTTTAAAGCCGTCAACGCTGCGCAAGCCTGACTACCTAACTTTCAAATACGTTGCCTCCTGTGCCTCCTTTACATACATGCGCTTCGTTCACCATTGTGAAATGCTGCGTGCTTCTACAAAGCTCTCTTCACTACCGCAGCATCGACGTAGGAAGCTGAAGTCATAGCAATCCTATGATCATTAGATGTAATTGGAGAATACCGTGATCTATAGACCCCCGCTTCGTTTGTACATAGAATTGCGACTTCGTGAAGATCACAGGAATTCTAAGAACAGTAATTCAAGCCTATAATCGTTGGAAAGATTGAATGAGAATGAATTGATAAAACAATGAGTCTGGCTCGTTGTCAAACTACATCGCTCGTTTTAGCATCAATGAGCGGAGTCTTCAACATTGCAGCCGAGCTGCATTTTGATCAAATTAATCGTCCAAATGACATTTTATTCGTGGAGCTGACTATACTGACTATTCCAAATCTTCTTTTTCTCTCCGTAGCCAAAAATAACAACGGATTTATTTAGACTCAGATTTCGAAGCACTCGTGTACACACTCTTTTCAGATCCGAGCCCATGATGCTCGGAATAAAATGGAATATTTATTGTATGCTAAACGAGAAGTGCACCAACACAGCGCCAAAGGCGACGAGGAGGTGCCGAAAATTTACCTGCACAGTTTAGGATACGAGGGACGAAGAACAGAATAAGGTAACTTGACAGCATAAAGGAAAAGCGGAAGATATAGGCTCGGAAATCCGGAAGAGAGAAACTCGATCGCGAGTATATTTATATATCCGATAGACACAAAGCGTTGGAGTCTTCTCTTCGCGTGGTGGTCGCAGGTAAAAGTGCAGCAACGTGATAAGCCAAATGCGATTTCTCGAACGACTGGAAGAGAGTCGAGAGGAGGCGCAGTTGGCTCTTCAGCCGGTCTCTCGTCTTATGTTTATATATATTTATATATACATGCACACATTTCATGCCTGCGTCTCTTTCACTTTTTTCACCACATTATTCGAGGCACCTCTCTTGCCGAACGTATTTACGACGACACGCGTCGAAATTCGGGACAGAGAATCTCAGCGCTGCGTGCCACAAGAAAAAAATCTTTATTTAGTCCAGGAATAAATATTTTTCAACCCAAACAATAAATTCAAGAGCCTCCATCATCGGGTTCTTGTGTCACTTGGATTTGGGGCGTCACAACATCGAGCAAAATATCAAACTAATGGTTCGAGATGAAAATGTGTGAAGTGTCAACGCCCGGAAAGTCTTGATGACGAGGCTTTCGACGCCCTGGTTTTGTTTCTTCTTTTGCTCGTGCCAGTCACACTCGAACAACTCTTTCTCGTCTTTTTCATCCGTGATGATGTTTCATTCTCATAAAATAAATGCAGGAGACATTGTGAAGGTCACAGAAGGTCTAAATACATCTTCACGACCCTCACCGTGCTGGTTAATTGAATTAAGGAAAGTGGACGGATGAGTGAAATTCGTAAATATATATGATCTGAAATATCTAAATGAAAATATCTTTGATTTCACGTGGAAACGTTATAATAATAGAAATTACCAAATGGTGCGCATGAAAAATGGCAACAGAAAGACTATTTGAAGACTCTGAAGAAGATTAATAAAATGAGGTCACGTTGGCAAATTCTTAATCCGTCAAAAATTCACTTGGTTAAAAGCGACGAGGGCGAGAACAATTGATGTTCTTCGTTCACGTTTCACTTAGCTCAGCAATTTAATATCACTGTATATATTAACTGGGCACATATCCGTAAAGCACATGACGGGGCCAAATTCACGAGATGATATCAGCAAACTCTCGAGCGAGTAGACGTTTTCTCAGCAGTCGACAAGAGCAAAGATATACACCCACGCAATGTCCACCTACGTATCTCTTAAGGTTGGCGTTGAATTTTCCACTTTGGCACTTTTGGAAACGAGAATAAATACCAGAAACAAAGATAGAGAGACACATTTGCCAGTTATATTGCATGTGTGACCTTAAGGTTATCCGCATGTGACCAAAAATACACATTTCGAACCTATTTGATTCCCGTAAATCAAGAGAAAAAACGTTTTATATGGAAATTTTGTGATTGTCCATTTTTATTTTTATTAACTGCGAAACTTTGGGTTTCCGGGTGTGTGTCCTCATTTTTTTAATCAATTTTTTTTCTCGATTTTTTTAAATATCAAACTCTGCTCCATGAAAAATGAATGCATCAAACAACGCCGATTAATCACGCATGTTGCAATAAATATATGCAGTGAATCGTGTGATTTACATTTTGACTTTTAATAAATGTGTGCCTCGCAGGATAAAACGTTCTGAGTAAATTTCAGTGCATTCGAGTTCCTATCGTTTTTTCCCATTTCTCATTTAACTTCTGATACATATTTATTTATTTTTTTCGTACACATTGTCTATAACTCTTGGATAGATTGGAAAACATTGAAATATTACAATGTGTCCAACGTATCTCCAATTTACTTTTCGAATTGATATTTGTACTAGGCCGAGTCAAACCTGACCCAAATTTCCGACTTTTTTGTATCGTTTTGTTGTATTTTCCTTCGTTTCCAATTCTCTTCGGTTCAGCCACTTCCACCCGCATCCCGAGAACCATTAAACCCATGTCAAAACTCGAAATAGCGATACATCGAAATATTCGTGTTCTCCAATCAACAAATATATCGTCTCATTGAACAAAACTAAATTGAAGTTGATTCAGTATCGTCATTTTATTTTCTATTTTACTTTTATTCTTCTATTACAAAGCTCTGATTTCTGCTACTGCAGTGTTGCATATTTTCGATCATTGGTGCTCGAGAATTTCGATTAGTTCCCGAATGTTTTCGAGCTCTCAAGGGACTGTCCAACATCCAATCTAACGAATCATTGTTTTTAAACAAAGCAACAAATACAGTTGATGCATTTTGATGGCAAAATCGCAAGCTGTCTGAAGAAGCTCGAACTTTGAGGATAAATTGTCAAGGAATGATTGATCATTTTGCAAAGATTATAATCTGTTCTTCGGAAAACAATGATTTCCGATTTCTTTTTGACGTTTAAGAATGAATTTTTCCTCGATCGCTTATTGATACGTAGGTTTCCAAGCGAGTGTGTCTGCACCATGAGGGCTTGGGGAATAAAAAGCAAAGTGAAACAGTTCGAAAAATAGTATCGGTTCACATTGAAAAGCCTGTGTGTTTAATAAAACGAACGACAAACGCGAATTCCCGCTGTACGCGGAGCGTCATCGTACCACAGGTTTCGATTTGTGAAGCTATCTCCTCTGTCACCTCAACTGTTCTCCGCCCAATACGTGTAACGAAGGCTCTGCATACGAGGGACAAACGTCACATTCACACAAACGCCCAACATTTCTACCACCCACATCGCGCGCACTATCCTCCGCGAGTTGATTGAAAGCCCAAGAATGTGATAGATTGCTGCCAAACGAAAGAACGAATGAAAGAGAGTCTGCTGCTTTTGTGTGTGTGCGTGTGTGTATGTGTGTGTGTACCAGCATACCAAAACCACCAATATTCGTTTCTCCATTGACGTTTACCAGCAGCTATGTGGCTGCTACGTGTCCGGAAAGTGAGAAGATCGTTTGCACGTTGTGATTTAAACGGCGATATCTGTTATGTACCAAACTAATTTCTTCGATGCGAACACTTTGTGTCTCTTGATTCTCGTGGAATATCCGCTTTTTATATCATTCCAACAATTCCCTTAGACTTGCTTCATATCAAACAATAATATCCTTTGACGAATGTGCAGTTCGTCTAGACTTTTGATGACATGGCAACACGGACAACACATTTGTTGATACGTAAAGTTCTGGCGAAACCAGAAATCACTACCATCAGGTCATTTTTTCATCATTAAGATATAGTTTATTTATTTATTTTCATTAGAGAACAAAAAATCTGTAGCATTTCTTGAATTTATCTTGTTTTCTACATCAGTTTATCATCAATTCAGTGCAGGGAATCTTTTTCCTCATCCGCTTCATTCTATTTTCGGTCAACACGTTATGTGTCACTCTTTCGCTTTGTCTCTGTTTCTGTCTTTGAAGCACACTGAGAAGACAGTATAGTGTGGAACGATCAATCTATAGCGATGGTGACCGAGGTGTCGTGACTCTCGGTGAATCCGTTAAATACGAGAACGGAAGGACCGCGCGAGCGATATCTCGATGCAATTTGTCGTCAAGCGATTCTCCGAGGGTTGCGCCTACACCGCACACTATCGGCAACCCAGCGAGAGTCAGGAAACGAGATAAACGCACACGGACGAGAAAGAGCTTGACCTGCAAATGGCACGACACGATTCTCGTTCCTTCACTCTCTGTTCCTCTCTTCCTCTTTCTCTCTCTCTCTCTTCCTCTTTCTCTCTTCCGTTTTATATTTCTCACTCTCTCGTTCCCAACTCCACAATGGCCATGGTTCAGGTATATCCAACCCCTATCTTGGCCCTCACAAAATTCTCTCTCGTGCTGTAGAGGTTTCTACTCGACTGCAGGGGCAATTCCACCTCGCACTATAAATAGTTTTGTTTGATTCGTCGTGATTTAAAAAAAGCATTCATGCTGCTTTTATTTCCTCGTTCGAAAGTTCATTCGGCCACTATTAATTATGCCTTTCAGTCAATTTAATCGCCAAATCTAAACTAGAAGCTCTCGAAATAAGTTGATAGGTTTTTCTGCATTTTATCATCCAAATTATCACTCATACCCCAGATTGTCATCAAGGAGAAATGATTTACGATCACGACGACGATTTTCATTTAAAAATGTCCACCTATATTATCAGTATCGTCAAAATGAATAAGCTTTTTACGAATTTGAGCAAAAAGTAGAAATTGCTTTATCTCGTATCATACCTCGAGCGATTTTTTTTCCTCCCTGCATCAAAGAGAATCACTCGACTTTTACTATTTTTAGCAATAATGTACGCTGCTGCGTGACTTGTAAAAAAAACTTTGTCATAGAAAGCAGGACACTCTTATTTTATTTTTCCGTAAAATTACACATTTTCGCTCTGTTCTATGCAATGTGTTCCTATTCGATGTATTATCTCGTGTAAAAGGTACTTTGATAATGGCATATGATATTTTGAGTGACGGCCAGATGTCGTACTCTTTTTATACTCGTTTCTATCTTTTTTTGTTTCTGTGTCCGTCGTTTCCCTCTCCGTTTTACCCAGTCGCAATTTAATATTACAACGTGTCGGCATTTTGCATCTCCTGAAGGTATATTCTCATACATACGTCCATTTATACGCATATATTTATGTACTTTAAGCTATATACATATATAACGCCCATGTAGTACATAAGGCGGGATTGTAGAGGACGCCCGCGCGCGACTGACGTCCGCTCTTGGTGTATGACTCCGTCCGCATTCATTTAAACTAATGTACGCTGCAATTTACGTTGCGCCAGACTCGAGCGGCACTCTCGCCTCTCTTCCTTCTTTCCTGCTGCTGCTACTACCAGCTACCAAAGAGATTCAGGCCCCTGTGTGTCTCTCCGATCTTCTAAGCCGACGAGAGATCACGCTTTGGATTCTCGTACTCGTGGACCGACTGGTACAGCTCTTTAGCACTGCCCCCAATATGGAGCTTTTCTCTCTGCGAGCTTACATCTTTTTTTTTCTCCTTTTACAACGTATTTATCTCTCTGATTATTTTCGCTGCTTTGACACCTCGAATCATGCTCTAGTTTTGTTTATTCTTCTTATCTATTTACTCATTTTCTTGACGGCGTTATTTAGTTCTGTTTCTTTACGATCATTGTTCGATGATGGCCATTGATGAAGGAAAGTTAGGCTGATAGTTTTGGCTATTCTGTTAATTAGTTTTTGATTTGATTGCTCTTTTGATATGATTCCTGGTATATACGCTCTATTTCAACTGCCCGCACTATTCTGCTTGATTCAGCACGCCGGTTTGAGTCAAATTTCCAGCTTGCCATGCCAGAAAGTGTCTCGTTCGTTATCCACTTACCGCCAGGATGTAATCGATCTAAAACCCTTCAGTTAGTGCCAATTTTCGTCTTTCCCATCGACAATGCTAAACTCAGCGAGAAACCGGACGCAGAATTCAGCTCGTGTGCCAATGTCTATTGTACTTGGTGAACACCGTATTCTCCACGTCCTCGCGAACATGATATTCACATATTTTCTCATATCTACCAACTGAAATTATGACACTGCGTCGAAATCCCAAATAATCGATTCATCGGAATAAAGGTACATGCGACTATAACTTGGATTTGTCGAGCTATTCAAAATCGCATGACGTATGAAGACCGCTGTCACATATCGTTGTCAGCAGCCAGACTTGAATCAATTCTACATTAACGTGTCATTTCGATCAAAAAAAGAATCTGAATCTGGATCCGATTACGTGTGTTGATTGTGAGGAGTCTTGACAGAGTTTTAAAAAGCAAAGTTCCAGGACAACACGAAATTATTAAGAAGAACATCTACGATGAGTGACAAAAATCTTGTAAGTGGATTATTTCGGTTCACGAAGAATTCTACTCGCGGTAGACCAAAGGCAATCGATACACAACGATTTTTTTCATAAATCTACAAATCCATGTGGATTTATGATCTATATTGCATATGTCACTGGACTCCCTTCAGAGATATGGTTTTGAGCCGGCGGTAAGCCAAAAGCCATCACGTATGTTCCACGTTCAATCTCTGTTTTCTGTCCCCAGTATACACTCTCTCGATTCTCCATCTAGATGCATCCTACCGGCTTATAGTACATATAACTATGCATATATGCAACGTGAAAAGCAGGAAACTCTCCGTTCGAGACTAACCGTGAGTCATTCCATTCTCCTGCTATACGACTGCCTTTATCTGATTGGATAGAAGGGGTTCTGCTCTGATTTGTAAGAGAACCTCATTCACCGTTCTCAATCTCCTTCTCTCTTTCTCCCCCACACCGTATATTATTAACGTATATATCTGTAGACACTGTTCGCGTTGTAGAGATTCAAGACGAGATTTTAATTCACTTGTACAAATCGGATTTATCAGTATTCATGGATGATATACATTTGACAATATGACAAGCATAAATGGAACAGAAATCGGTAACATCCCTCATGGCTCATTCAACGACTGTGGTTTTGTTGGGTGTCTGACAATTATCATTAAAACATCTCCGTAGGTGAATGATTTATAGAATATTTTCGAAAAATCATAAATCATCTTTGATTTACATGAAACAAATTAACATCTGAAGGTTTTATGGCTGAAACCTTGGATTCCAATCATTTGAGATGGTGTTGAAATCCATATTTGGAATAAATGCAGACCTGAATGGTACAAACAAACCCAAACAAATCTTGGATTCCAATCATCATCCGAGCTGGTGTTAAAACCCATATTTGGAATGAATGCAGACTGAATGGTTCAGCAAACGACTGAATGATTCAAAAAACAGTAGCCGCGGTGTTCTGCAGTGGTGCGACAAAGTTTCTATGCATTTGGGCAGCTATGAGCATCCAGACAAAACGCGGAAATGCTGAAACGAGTGGTTTGTAGGAAAGGTGTGAGAGCATAACTGTGAAGCAACGAAAGATGTCGAGGGATGACGGGGAAGGGTTTTGCCACGTTGCTGCTGGTTGCAAAGTGTCGCAACCGCATGTACATATACACATAAAACCTGTCCACACTCACTCATTCACTCACTCACTCACTCGCTCGCTCGCTCGCAAACGGAACAGACGACGAGGCCTTACTCGCGTGTCTCCCCCTTATCACTCGGCAAGATAGCTTGCACTTTGCATACGTGGCATAATTCAACGGCGAACTCGGTTCCAACCCTCTAGTCTGCACCAACCCGCGCCGCCACACACCTTCGCAAACCCACCGCCACGCCCTTCTCCTTCTGTGCTGTTTCTGCTCTCCTGGTTTTCTCCACATTTCACTATGAAACCCACAACCGCGTAGCACATATATGTATACATTATATTCTAGCTCTCATCGGCTTATATTCTGACTCACGCTTCGCGTATCAGAAGCCACCAAGATCCTCTCTTCGTTTGCTCACAGCAAAATTCATAAAGGTATATCAGCAAGATCCTTTTCCCTAGCATCCATGCGACTTTTGCTTTCAACAAACTCTGAGCCAATTTATTCCATTGAAACTTGATATTCGTAGCAATTAATCAACGAACAATGTGTCTAAGCTGATATGTGCCTATTGACGTAAACCCTATTATTTCCATATTCAATATGTGTTCCCTACGAAGATTATCCAATCTTCTAAAAAGCCACCGCAACCACCAGAACCTATTTTTACTCCCGACACCTTTTGTTATCCATTCTCGTTCAATACATTTCAATGAAACTCCAATCATTGGATTTTATTTATAAAATATTGGCACCAATGTCAACAAATCATATGATTACGGTCCTCGTAGCCAAATTCAAAGTATTGCCTCGAGCGTTCAATACAAATATATAATACAAGTCATTAGTTTCATTTGGAATTCATGGATTTACGTTCATATATTCATATTCACTCTCGAATGAACGTATTCATGCGATACGTTTATTTTTCATAACTGTTTTGCCTCTGTTAATCGTAAAGTATATCCAACAATGCGACCGAATCTCCTCGTTGATTTGTTTTTATTCGTGTGTAACACCCGTGAACGGCCGAGTTTCCAGGATTAATATCATTACCGCAATGTCCTGTAGCTTCGACTCTTCTGGCTAAATAAATCGATTAAATTCTCCGCGTCACTACACGCCCTCCCCCCGTTTTCACACACGAACGTAACATATTACACCGCCTATTCTATTGTTTCCGAAATATCATATTTGCCGGCTTATCAATGCATCACCAGACATATGCCAAATGAAAACATATTCAATGAATGAAGCATTAAACGTCAAAGACTGCAAGTTCGCTTTGCTACTCAATTTTTCCAATATTCCCGTTCGCAAACACAATTTTCTTGGCAAGTGCTCTTCGTCCATTGATAAATTTGGAAAAAAATGCATTTCATGTTCAGCCTTTTCCACTCCCATTTTATTCTGCTTTTAAAACGTCTGCGGAAACATCCAACTTGCCGAAGCGCAAAATTTCCTAAAACTATTCGGATGTGTGCCAGCTCTGTAACTCTTTGAACGTTGTTTGTGGTTAACATGAATTTTCCATCTCTATCTCGCGCTATCCCCGAGCTCCAAAATCCGTATAAATTTTTCTTTCCTAATGTTGCTCTCACGAATTATACGAGAACTTTTGATATTGCCTTAATGTTGTCGGCACTTCGTACCGCTCGCTGAAACATCCTCCAACCCATTTAATCTCCATCCTTTCAATGCGACTGAGTCATCTTGACCTCCCATAACGTTGTACCTAACGGCGCGGCTAAATATTAGCAAAGAACTTGACTCGTACCGGAAATTCTTCATTGAATTCTCACGCGTCTTACCGTCACACTGTTTGGATTAATTTCTACTGAGAAACGAGACGTTGGTTTCCGAATGAGTGATAATAAATGTCGTCGTTAAATCGAACGTTTTATATACTTCTCGGTATTTCTTGGATTTACATACATTTTGAAGCAATTAATCCTACTTATAATCTAACATCAAATCAAAGAGATTTTTTCGAATGTTTTTACCTGTTGTTGAAATAATGTTAATAAGGCGGCGGTTTTTTTAAAAAAAAAGACACTCTCCATCTATTATCATCGAGTCTCCCATCACGAGACGTAGTTTCAACACGCCACACATTATTACACATCACGATGAGTCTATAAATAGATGGCACGAGTTGAGGACGCATTGTTCTCATTTATCAGCCAGATGCGTGAGCCCAGGGCGTTCCACTGGCCACTTACGTTTTCATGAATGAAGCTGCATAGCGAAAGAGATAAAAAAAAAAAAAAAAAACAGAGGGAGAAGAATAAAAATTCTCGCGTTGGGTCAACTCGCGCCAGTTGACTCCGATAATTGTGCGCTAGGGTACTCCGTCGACGGAGTGCGAGATAGGAGAAACTCTCGCGAGATCAGAGGGCAAAATGAGGCGACATTAGCCTGTTAGCCCATTAGTCCGAGTCATCGCCCACTGACCAGCGGTTATACCACTGACCACTGTAAGCTCGCTCTTCTACATTGCGGCCTGCATCGTACTCTTGTTATATTCGTTCCATGTCCCCTCTATATATATGTATATATATATGTAAACATATCTCTTTCTCTTCCCTTTGCGGTGTGCCATCCACTTGCGTTGCCACCAGCACGGTTGGTAAACCCCTCTCGGCAATTTTCTCCCTTCAATGATATAGATCTCATCTAATTCTCTTCGAATGAAAAACTCCGATTTATGCCTTTGATCAATCCCAATCTCTGGATTATCTATCATTTCGATTCGTTTTACTACTCTCGTTGCTTTCAATCGATTAGATCAACGATTACACTCGTTAAATCATTGAATTCAATTCATTGGGAATTTAACGAATATAACGCGGTTTGTAGCGTTACAAAATCTGGATATCAGATGTATATCGAACAGCGGAATCTTTGAATTGAAAAAAAAGAAACAGTAGCTTAATTTACAGTCAAAACTTAAAAACTTTGGCTCCTAGCTAAAAATATGTGAGCTAACGACGAAACTATTGACGACACAGTTAATAAGTCAGAAGAAATAAGTTTATTCAGTCGGTAACGCGGTCAACGATATACTCCAAGTACATGCAGTACCGCATAGCCCAGATAGTAGAAGCAGCAGATATTGAGCAAAGTTGATGAATTATTTCAATCAATTAAAACTGCGGCTTGGGTTCATTGATAGAAGATTTATTCACGATCGTAGCCGAGCAATAAAACATAATTGAATGAAACAAAGGTGATACTTTGTTGCAAGCGGTATAGCGAGAAACAGTCATTTCGGGTAAGAGGAGGAGAAGGAGAAAGAGAAACTGTTGAAGAGTCCTTCCATTTGCGGAAACTGCACGCTCCGTATATATACATGGAGGTTCTTCATCGAGAGACCGTTTCCTCGGCAGAGGATCGAGTAGGACTCGAGACATCGGGAAGTTATATTCAGAGAAGAGTGCGCTCCTCCTCTACCAGCGTAACGAGAGTCGTTCTGCGCGCTCTTGGAGCTCTTACGAGTCTGCGGAGACTCGTCGGGCGAAACGATGGTGGCTTGAGTGAGGATGCTCGAGAGAAAGAAAAGTGTATATATGTGTAGTAGAGTCTCTTACTCGTTTTCCTTTACCCTCTTCAACTTCGTCCTACGATGATTGTCTAGACCTCGAGCGACGTTTTATCTACACATATACATTACATGCACATATGTGTACACAAAATTTTGCTGCTAGTGTTAAATCGAATGTATTTTCCTACATTTTTATTCTAACAGCTGATTTAGACATTTACGTCAGTTAGAATAGAACTGCCATGTAGTAATTTCATATGAAACATGTAAATCTTATACAAGGCTACGTTTTTCTTCCTTTTTCTCTTTTAAAGAGGTTCGACCGCCATTATCATAACAGTATATATACAAAGTAACGGCAAAATGATGAGATACAATTTTTCCAAGATAGTTTTGAAATTTCGCGTGAATCTTCTTGAGCGTCGTATTATAATGTGTAAAAAATTAGAGAAGGTTTCACCGTCTGGTAATCGAGATATTCGGTGTTTAAAATCGCAACTTTAAAATGGGGTCTTATGGGAAGTTACGAAAAAAGACGATATTTTACAACTAATAACTCGATTTAATTTAAAACTAATTTTAAACAATTAAACTTGGATTTTATCGATCGCATGAGAAACGATCGAACCTCCTTAATACATTTGCATCCATGTATATGTTAAAATATAAACGAGAGTGTAAAGATGCTGCGAGGTATATATAGATTGGCATAACGCTCCTATACTTTCGCACATGGATAATGTTATTCGTACAGTAAAAGGCAGCAGCACCGAGAACTCGTCGGAAGCATCGTCCCATAGAGAGTCTCAGGATTAAGCAAGGTCGGAGCTATAAGCTCCCGCAAGCTCCCGCTTACCCAGCCAAGATTGGACAAGTCCCCAGGACTAGCAATTTCGTGGTTGTAGTCTCACTTCAACGGGGAAAAGACTACTCGTAATTCCCCTGCTCCTGGTCTTTGCAACATACTGTCCATTGGTGTTTCTCCTCGAGTGCCGCCCGCTTCTCAAGTCCTTATTACATTGCACCAATACTCATATATCCCCAGGTATATGTACGTCTCGTGTATATTCTTTGTCTTGAATGGACAGTGTTCGCCTACTCTTACTTGCTATACCGTCTTATACTATATGAGCTGGGATCAGTAAACGTCTGAATGGCATTGGACCAGCACCAGCGATTGCCAAGTCCAGTCTTTTTGAAACTCTATATCTCGCTATCTACGATATTCTCGTTAGCAATGGTGCCCTTTCTTTGCTGCCATCTTGCCCAGGTTGATATCGCTGATTGTGCTTTTCTCTTATCGCAGTGTGTGCCGAGCAATACACACGAACTCTAGAAGTATTCAGAAGGTCTTTCATTTATAACTTGGATCCTTCCAGCTCCTTTCTTCTTCTGTCCCTCTCCTTTCTTCTTCTTCTTCTTCTTCTTCTCCTTCTGCCCCTTACTCGTGTTCTTTCAGTTCTTTTGTTCATATCCACGTAGATATTGCGCCCATGTCGAACTCTTTATTCCACTTTTATGAATCTTCATTCCCTTCCAAACTCGCCACTCTCCAGCGACTACTTTCTTTGTTCCGTTTATTCTTCTCATTTTCCAGCCATATATATACACGACTCTTTGCATTTCGCAATGATAATGAAGATATCCACTTCCGTTTAAACATTCATGGAATCTAAAACATATTTGGAAGCCTGAGGTTGGATCATGAATTATTCAAAAATTTTATAGCAATTGTTGGGGATTCCTAAATTTATGAATACCATCAAGATCCAACATTAAATCCAACCCCCGTTTTCTCTCAAGACATGTTCTTCGTGCTGTTTCTAAACCGCTGTATTTTCTTGTACAGCTTTTTGATTCTCTTCTTCCCGAGGACAACCAGTTGATAAATGGCTCCAATGGATGTTCCATCTTTTGTCGCGACTAGTTGTAACTCTTATGGTACTTCGGCAATGTCTTCTGACAGCGCAGATAAGATCTTTTGGTGGTGGTAGTGGTTGCAAGCGTTATTTCGGAACTTTGCCTTGACGCGTATCACCGCGCCAAGTACATATTCATATATATTCATATGGATATACATATAAACTCAAGTATATCCTTGTACATAGAGTAGACGTATAGTTGGACCACTCGTGCAATCCGTAGAGACCACCTATGGCATATAGCGTCTACAGTAGACGCCTTACCACCTACAACCTTGCAGGTCGATGCGCTCGGGCTTGAATGGCTCATCGTTAGAGCACTTTTCTCCCTCTTTCTTCTCCAGCCTCTTCCCATCCTCTCCACCAGCTTCACAATCCTCTTTCCATTCCTCTCATTCTCTCTTTCTCTTCTACACTAGCCTCCTCCGTTCTTTTACCTTCAAGCCGCCTACCCCATACCGCACTTTCCGCCTGCTCTCGACGAAGAGATCCGTTCGCAACACGGTAGCTCGCCTCAATGTGGGCTATTCATTTCGCTCAGTGCTGCCAAACGAACCGCGGTCTCACCTCTTCCCGTCTGAGCTTCCTTCTTCCGCTAAAATCGCTCCTCCATCCTCTCTATCTCCTTCTCGCCACTCGTTTCATTTTTCTCTCCTCTTCTCTTCTCTCCTCTCTCGTTTATCCCTCTTTCCATTTCCCATAGACTCCTAGCATGGATATAAAGGAGATAATCCAGCACAGCAACCCATCAGCTACAGTCCATGAGCTCTCTTGTACCATCTTTTTTCACCAAAACCCCTTCTTCTCACTCGTGCTTTCAACTAGCTCTGTTTTCTTCCGTATTTCCCCCTTCTTTCTCTCTCTCTCTCTCTCTCTCTTCCTTTCCTTCACAAGCCTCTTCGCGCATTGGAATGAGTTCAAAGTATAAAAATAAAGCGCAAGTAACGAGAACGTGCACGAAATAAGTACAAAGCTCAGGCCTCTCCAAGTTTTGGCTATGGTTGAAACCAAACCGTACACTGTTCTCGCTAACCATAGTCTTTTCACGCAGCTTTCTTCAACTCGTCACTCGTTTATGGCTCACAACATTACTTCCCCTGCCTTTTCATCCCATCGAAAACTAATCTAACCTCGGCGGACATTTGGGCTCTCTCCCTTTTTCGAGCATTTCTTCTGACTACACACTTTTTTCGATAAAGACATTAAGCCAGATTGATGGATTGTAACATCGCTTTATAAGCCCAGCAAACACCTTTCGACAATTTTCTCAACTTTTACATCGTCAACTTTACATAAACTTCTATCTGTCACATGAAATTTAAGTTGTGCTTTTTGGAAAGAAATGCAAAATCATATCGTTTTTGCATTCGTCACTATCAACGTTGACTAATTCAACAAAAATGTTGAATCTATCGAAACCTTTGGATCTTAGCTCGCACATCACGCCGTCGTTGTTTAAAAATGATGAAAATAAACAAGAAATACCCAGTTTGACAATTATTCCTGAGGCCCATACACGATATTTATTAGTTCAGAACTTTTGGTACAGAAAGGCTTACAAAGTTGTGTAAATAAAGTTGGTACTATATATTATATTTATGTATTTATATATTGGCATATGTTTCTGGATACATATGTACACAGGTTGTATAGAAAATGTGTACGTATGGGCGTACAAGGGCGTCTGTTCACGGAGCTTTCGATCCTCAGGGGAATATGTGAGTCCGTAGTTGGCCCAGAGCCAGAGAAACTAAAAGCTCCAGAGCCTCTGACTCGCCCTGGTATATCGGAGGACGGTGCACGACGTCCTGATACCTTGGGATCGTCGGGCTCGTATGGAAAAGGGAGAGTCTGCTTTGGCTCCTGCACTATGTGCTCAACAAAAATTCACGTGGTAGACATACGTTATATAAATACATAGAAGTTGGATATGAAGGTATGGATTTAAAAGGAATAAGAAAAGGGATAGAAAAAAAAATGAAAAAAAATGAAAAAAAAATAAAAAAATACAATGTTGGCTGGTACACTGGCCTCTCTGATCCAGCCACGAATAAATATAAATTTCAGACTGCGGATGCTTGCCACGAATCGATATTGAATAACAAGTAGAAACGGATAGAAAAATAAATAGATAGACCTTTTTTTTCTTTCCTGGAACTTTATTTCATCATGAAAACTCGATATTATGGCTACGATTCGTTTTTACGATGTTAGGAAATATAGAGGAAAAATATATTTTTATATATATATATTTATTGACGTCTTATTCTTCGATGAGTGAAAAAATAATTGGCCATTCTCGAGACTAAGGGTACAAGCCACGATAAAAGATCGCTTTCTCTCTCTCTCTCTCTCTCTCTCTCTTTCTTTCTATCTCCACGACGTGAGATAAGCTATCGGTAGTGAAGAAGCAAAAGAATAATGCTTCGGGATCCTATCCGTAGTAGTAGAGGCCGATAGTGCCACGAAACCCTACTTTTGCTTGTCGAGCGAAATTCTTATCTCAAATACGACGTGCAAGCGTCGCATCACCGCGAGGGGTTGGCGAATGTAGCAAATACCATCTTTCTTTTTCTATCAAGACTTTCTCGCACAGGCTCGTCGAAAGGTTCGCATGAAAATCTCGTATAAAATCGTCACTTTTTTCTTCTTTCTTCTTCTTTTTTTTTCTTTCTTTCCTTATACCTCCCAATATTGAAGTACTGCGTTGTCGACTGAATAAAGAGTTCGCATTTCGGATATTGCGTTTTCTCATGAAATTCTTCTAGTCTACAATCCTAGATTTTTACTGATACGCCATCGACAAAGGATTTATTTGAACAGAATAAATTTTCAATATCATTTGAATACAGATCTCATAAATGACCCCTCTCTCTCTCTCTCTCTCTCTCTCTCTCTCTCTCTCTCTCTTTCTCTCTCTCTGCTAAAATATCGCATGTAAATTCATTTTTATTTTATTTACTAACTTCCGATTTCATTCAAATTTCATAACAATTCGGGCAAAGTCCTTTCTTCGGTTCTTCGAGAATTCGATCCAGAATTTATTTTTATCCATATTGGCTACTTGGCAATTTAAGAAATTCAAGATCTTTTTTTCTTCTCATTAGAAATTTTCATCACCAATCGAACTGTCATCACAATTCCAATATTCATTAATTTCTTCCTCGGACAAAATATTCGCGACCATGTTGCAGATAAAAAAAGTTCATTACTGCTGAATAAAAAGGAATCACAGCTACTGCTGGATAAAATTTGAAAATTTTTGTCAAATATTTGTACGATTTTAAAGCGTTCAAATATACTCTTCATTAAAATAACTTTTGTCAATATATTTTGACAGCAAGAAATGAAAATTCACGTCGTCAGGGATTCAAATGACCTCGATGGAAATTATGGAAACATTTCGCTTCTATTTCCAATAGCAACAATAATTAAACCAAAAAAAAACCCTCAAAAAGCGTGCAATGGGCAAGTGTCATTTTTTTTTTCGACTTATATTCGTGGTCAATATTCAACACACATGGACAAATATAAACTGCAACTGGACGTGCAATTCCAGATCCGTGCTGTTCTCGAGAGGCACATTCTCGTTTAATTTTGCTTTTTTGTTCATTTGATTTTTTTCCCCTTTTTTCCTTATTGAACTGTGTCCTCTCTTGCTGATTCCTATTGCACATTGAAAACGTCATCTGCAACGTGTCATTCGCATGAATGTATTCCCTATCCGTCGAAGAAATACGACAAAACATTTTGGTCACACGACGTCAGCGACAGAGAGAAAGAAAGAGAGAGAGGCCAAGTTTAAAACAGCAAAACGTTAAAAAATAACAAGTTATTTGTCGTTACGGTGAAGTAGAGAAAAAAATTGAGATTGTCAAGCGAAGAGAACTGAAATGACGATTAGAGAAAAGCGACAGAAAAAATCAATCGTAAAAATAACGAACATTTGATTTTTTTATACTGCAAACCTGCATGAAATTTTTTCTATTTTCCATTCCGCACTCGAGCTCTCATCATTTTTCAATTTATCGATTTTTGGGAACAGCAAATCGACAGGAACGTTAGTAAAAATACATGTTCAGCCACATTTTTTCCCAGACACAGTAAAAACGAATCTGCCAAAGAAATTAAAGATTTTTGCCTTTTTTTTAAGAATCCTCTAAACCCCAAATTTTTTGCCAAAAATCACTGTCTGATGAAAAATGTTGCCAAATTTTGACATTTTATACAAAAAAACACTTTGAAATATTAATTGGCGAAACAAATCTGTTTCCTCCATTGAATCGTTTGAATTTTTTTTCGTTCCTCGGCCACGCGAATAATATGAATAAGAAAAAAAGTAAACATATGCGAATTATCGATTCCACGCAATATTTTAAAGCTGCCGAATAATTGAAAAAAAAAAAAAAAAAAAATAGTGCGAGAGAAAATGCAGTTCCTCGACGCTTTTTAAAACATTTATAAACCCACGTTACCAAAAATTTCCTCACAGTGAGGCAAAAGCAACGAATATTTTTCTATTCTCCTTTACAACGTGGCTACACATATTCACACAGACGCACACGTCAAGCTGCGACATTCTCAACCACGCCAGTACGTGACGTCGAGAACAAAAATTTTCGCGAATTTTTCCGCTTTCATTCTCGGTCATCGCCATGTCGCGATTTCGGGCTGATTTTTTGTTGTTTTGTTTTGTTTGTTTTATTCGTTTTTGTTCTCCCTCGTGACCAGTGTATATTCGTCGTATATACGAATGGCGAATGAACGCTGTAGAGAATGAAGCTGCGGGGGCGTAAACGCGAAGAGGCAAACAGGAAAAATATAACATATACCAACTAAAAATATAACAATAAGACAAATTTCGAAGCGAAACCAGAGCTGGATAAAAAGATAAAAAGAACAAAAAAAATAATAATATACGCAGTATTTGTCCCCGCGTACCAAGAGCGTACACAAATATACGACAGTTTTATCCTTCCATGCTGTACGTTAAATCCATCATTAAACTTTTATACCAACAAAATAGCTCCATGTTCATAAAACTCGTGTTTTTTTCCTACATATTACTTCCCCCCGATGCATATACACATTTTTATTTTCACATAACGTGCACGAATGCTGAAAATTTTATTACCACGATTAACGTATGAATTAATGAAAAATATTATTCACTCTGATCTCTAAACGTTTATTTTTTACTTTTTTCTTCCTTTCTATGTTCGGAAATTATAAACGCATTTATCTGTATCTTGAAATTTGAATAATTGGAATCCAAGAAAAAAAAATTTAATATTCATCATTTTTTTTCTCATTTTTATCGAATCGTGTCAATTTTTATAGTAAAATGTAGTTTTATTTCCGGATTTAAAATCTCCTTCCATGGCATTATCGATGGATCGATAAAGTATCATAAATCGAAGAATCTTTAATAATTAAATAAAAAGTATTCGGTAAGCGAAAAAAATCTACAAACACGATAACCTTGAAAAAAAAAGGGAAAAAAGCGCATATAATTTTGCACGTACGTAGAATTAATCTCCGTTGGAAGGTGACGAGGAGAAGTACGAGTTGCATTTTCACACAGAGTCACTGCAACAGTTCCGTGGTCTCATTGTCCGCAATAATAAGACACGATCTACAATAACAATAAAAAGTAACGTTGGTTACAATGGACTCTGGAATCTCCTCTGCAAGAAAATGACACGTATTCATGGTGAACATTGCAAAAAAAATAAAAAATAAAAGAATGAAAATCCCACATGAACAAAACTGCATATATAACGCGTTACTTTGTTTCTCCGTAAATTAAAGTCCGATGTCTGCAATTCCGTGTGTGTTATGCGAAGCAGACTCACACACACGCGTGTATAAACTACTTTCCGTACACGAGAACCTGTCTCGGTCTCGTAAGACATTAAATGCGTGCGAGTATAAATGCGGCGGCGGAAGGACAGAGGTGAAACGTGCGTGGTAATAATCGTGCAGGCTAGGAATAAAATATTGGCCGGTGTCTGGGCAGGGAGCCAGAGCATTGGTGAGTCCGCCCCCGTTTTCCTCAAGCCTCTCTCACGGGAGTCATTACTACGTTACACGATAACGGCTCTCAGAAGGGAGAAACTGAATCGACGAAATGAGACTTCAAGGTTGATTCACAACGGCCAGATATTGAAGACAATTTCAAATCACTATAAAACGGTATAAAATCGATTAATTTTTCGTGCAAATCTAGTCAAATATGAAAGTTCGAAAAATATGAAATTTTTTGATGAATTATCGGACTGAATAAAAGTACTTCTCGATTAAAAGGGATTTTATGTACGAATTAAAAGAAAATTAACATTTAGAGAATGTTGTGAGATGAATTTTTTTTTTTTTTTGAGCAAAAATCGTGAATAATTGCAAGTTCAATGCACTGTGAAAGGACCTTAAGGACTTGAAAGGATAACACGCGTGTCATCTAGCTATACATCGAGTTAACCGTGCACAAAACCGTCTCCTCCCCCGCGTGGCCCATAAACTCTATCGCCCTCAGTTTCCTCCCTTCGTTTTCCTCGTCTTTGCCCATCACTTTCATCTCCTTCCCCCATTTTACAAAATGTGCGTATACACACACACGATGAGAATATTTAGGACACGCGAGTTTGCGTGCGAAACTTCCCCTTTATTGGTTAGGGTAAGACGAACTGGAGCCAGTAACGATATACACACAATATATGTCTATGAAATGTCTAAAGGGAAAGAAAACTAGAGAGAAAGAGAGAGCGAGAGAGAGAGAAAGAGAGACTGGCAAAAAGCACAACCGCAATATCAATAGCTGAGTGCGAAAATACGAAAATAAGAGAGCACACGAGAAATGTGAGTTTATAATAAGAGAGATATGAGAAAAGTGTGGAGTCATAAACGGCCCTAACGAAGCTCTTGCTACTAAATGCTCCCACGCTCTTAGTCTAATTCTTTCCCTGAGCCAAGATGAGGTGGTATTTTACGTTCGCCTGTATTTGTTTAAATATATGATAAAATATGAAACACTATATTTTTACTACTGTACACGAAATTTGCGGGTCTGGTGTTGGTTGAACGAATGAGATGAAGCAGTAATAGAGAAAGAGAAGGAGATAAATAAATCACCAGGAGGGCATAAAACGTGGAAACAAGGTTGAAAAGAGTCAGAGGAAGAACAGGTCGCGCCCTTTGACTCAGTCACGGGGCGAGAGCGGTGACTCACGCTCGAAATTAATTCAGTTGTCGAAGCGTGCCAGGAGGGATTGCGGCTCGAGACTTTCTCCCCCCCCCTCCCTCTTTTTCTCCCTTTCCAACTCTCCCTCCTCTTTTCCTTTTCCACTCTTATCCTCACTTTTCTCCTTCTCTTCTTCATTCATACAACCCGATGGTATAGTTGCCTAATGCAATCTTCCTTCTTCATTTTTTTCTTTGTTTTTCCATTTCTTTTTTCGTTTTACCTATTCTCCTCTTCGTACACATAAATATATATACTTTCGTCGCTTTTTACCCTCGCTTTTCCAACCTCCTTCAATCCTTCGACTTTACCAGAATGCGCTCACACGTTTCGTCCTCCAAAAGTTTCAGAGCACAAAAACCCTCTTTCGCACACATGTGAGAAGCAACCTGATTCCCTCGTGGCACTCTCTAGCTCTATGGTTTGTGATGCAATGAAGCAGTTCGCAACAAAAGTACGACCAGATCGAGCGTATGGACGAACAAATAAACGTGTGGGAAACCTTTTGCCAACTCTCCCTCGAATAACTATGAAAACTCCTTTTTTCTACCTACCGCGATCGTTACGCTACGAATTCTCTCTCTCTCTCTCTCTCTCTCTCTCTCCTCTCTGTCGCTTTTTCTGCGTGTGATCTTACGTATGTGGGCTCATGCTTTTTCATGTTCTTTTTATCACATTGTTCTCTGTTAAAATTCCCGACTAGAAACAGCACTTTTTCGAAGATACTCCCTCAGCGGTAAACGCCATTTTCGCTTGACCAGCATCCTTTCCGTTATCGATCTCTTGTCCAATCTCTTCTCGTCACTGCACTTTTGTTCTTTCTCTTTTTCACTCAGCATTTTCTGATTTTTTACTTTTTTTACCATTTTTTTTTTCACCTCGCTCTCGCAATCTCCTTGGATTTCGATCTTTTTCCAACGATTTCCCATAAGATTCTATCGCCGCACACTCACCGTTAGTGTTTTCTTGCAAATCGCTAACTCGTTGCAGTTTCACGAGAGGTTTACTCGCGAATCAATGTTTACCTTTTTATTATTTATATCCTTGAATATGAATCCATTTATTTTTAATATATTATTCATTAGGATAATTTGAATGTGAAATTCATCTCCTACCTCACTTTCAATTTATTTTAAATCCGGGACCGTGCAAATAGTGAAAACTTGCCAAATACGTTGAGGAGCAACATTCAACGACGCTCATTGCTCCCGTCCAATTATTCTGATGATTTTCCCGGCTGAATATTAATTAATTATCTATTTTTCGTTTTCATATAATAACAAACATCAAACCCTTCATTTGCGACTCGTAGGTTTTCATTTTCTCGGGATTTTCTCACGAAATATCGTTTTTGACGTTCCGATATACCGACGCGAAAGTTCTTACGATGCAGTGTACGCTCGTCCGTTCAATTTAGGTTGTCTAAACATAAAGCCACGGTCTTTCACGTCAATTTTCCTTTTTTTCGCTTTTTTTAACCAACCTGGATGAACCACCCCCCCCAAAAAATAGCCTTTGCCTCTTCGCCCTCGTACATTACAGCCTCAAGACATTTTATATGTAGTGCACACTTGGAACCATTCTCCATTTAATTTCTACCATGTTTTATAGAGCCTCGGTATATCCCCGCGCTCTTTTACACAGCACATATACACGCGATAGATATCCCGGGGCCTCTTGACTTTCTGAAACACGTGAAAGATAGAAAAAGAGAGAAAAGTATAGGGGAAAAAGTAGGAGAACGAAAAAAGCAAATACATCCAGTGAAAAGTTCGCCGCGTTTCTCGTCGACCCGAGTTTCCCTCCTTTTCAACAGTCTTCGTGACTTTTCCGAATGCCTCGAACGTATAAATACGTAGATATGCGCATTGCGTTGTGCGAGCAATAAAAAAGGGGTTTCCTGCGAACATTTTTCGCTGGCACTATTTTATTCCATTTTTTTAAGTCATTTTTTTAAAACATATTCGAACGCATGTTGCATTTAATAAATGATTTGTAAAAAAATATACTTGAGATCACGAATCATCTGCTTAGAGACGAAACGCGAAACTCCTGGAAACTGAGACCTTCAGCAGCACTGCAAAAAAAAACCCACGAAAAAGGTCGTCGACTCTATGACAAATATATACATAAACATATACACGTTTGCAATAAAGATGAAGTGTTGCTGGTGAAAATAAGAGAAAAATAGAAAAAAAAGGTACAAAAATACGGAAACACCGGAAAAGAGTAACTCGATTCGCCACTTTTCGCCTTGGCGCGTCTCTTCCACGGATAACAAAATGGGTAAAATACACAAAATATCTTTATACACATAAGATCCATCTTGTGCTATTTTATCTTGTTTTCTTTCTTGCTATTCGCATGTACGTGTGATATTTGTAAAGCTTGCCTTGTGACGCGTACGTTTGTACACAAATGCACGGACTGCAGCGTTGGATCCAGTGACGTTTCTGTTATTTTTTTTTCATTTTTTATTGTTTTTTTTTTTCAACGCAGTATAAAGACGAAAAAAAGAATGTAAATCCATTAGAATCTTTGGATTTATTGATAGCTTGTGCTTTGGCCACGAAATAAAAGATGAGTAAACAAAACGAAAAAGTATAATGATAGTTGAAAAAACAAAAGCAGGGATATTCTTGAGCAAGGATAAGAAAAAAAAAGAAAGAATCTCGTGAGTGTTACTAGCGGACCACTGTACAAAGCGATCCAATTAGGAAGTCGAGAGCGAAACAAATCGCTCGATCGATTTTCCTCTTCGTTCCAATTCATTCCTCCAGGATCTTCCTAGTCTCTGGATAAACCAGAGGATCTACCGAGTCCTCTCGACTCTTTTCTTCCCCCTTTTTTTTCCTTTATTTTCATTCAAAGACCTATACAAGTATCTACCGAGACGTGCTTTTTTTTTCTTCCTTCCACTCGATTTTTCTATCGTGAAACTCTGCTTCAAGCTGTATTGAGAGAATAAAAAGTCTCGAGAACTAGAGACCTCGTGACCCTGGAACACTTTCTTTTATTCCTATATACAGCATGAGAAAACGAATAGTTTTCGATGCAAGAAACATCAGTGCTCCACTGAGTATCAAGCCTCTATGGGTCATTCTATTTCCAGTCAAACTCACTATCGTACTCCTCGATTAAGGAGTTTCGGTATATACAAGCCATACAATGTAATGGTTCAGCTTATCTTCAGGGAGAATCAGGGGGGAAATTCTATTGTTCTCGAGCAAAGCGCCAACTTCACACAACAAAATTTCGTATAAATATTACATGATTACTGAAAAATTGATCGTTTTCATTGATAAAAAAATGAATAATTCATAAACTATGTAGACAAATTATTTCATTTTCTGGTGGCACAATTGTAATGATATTTTGAGTGGTTTGACAGTTTTTTATAACCTTTTTTACATTTTTTCGTGTTGTTTAATGCACATAACTGAAGTTTAGGGATAGCGTAGGCGAGTCTCTTTGTTAAAAAGTGACTTTTCATTTGAGAATTTTGTGGAAACGGTGTAGACAATCGTTTTGAAACCTCGAGGACATATTCAGGATAAGTCGAAGAACGTACTGTAGAAATTTGAACAAAACGGTTACATTTCGTCACTTGTACCGAAACTCCTTAAACTCTCTCGCGTCCGTTACTCTTCGAGTACACACTTCGATAACAATTGTCTTATATGTTTTTGGTATAAATTCAAACCCAAGCTTTTATCTTCGTTAAAAAGTTACGTAAATTCTGAACCTTTTCTTGAATACGAAAAAAACATTCGATGTTGTCAACCAATCGACCTGAAATTTGCGATTTTTTTTTTTTCGAATAAACATTCTCCATCGATATTCCTCTCAAATCTACTGATAATTGCTGAAAAAAGAAAATTGAAATTATGTTGATTTAATCGTGATGGATTGACCCATACACCGCGCACGATATCGTATTGAGTCATGAGCAAAGAGTCGCGCCCATGGACCGAAACGGATTCTATGTATTCCGCGACGAGATGCAATCAGAATCTCTCATTGACTTGTATTTCATATATACTATTTTTGTGTGTTTTATTCTTTCGTATTTTTATGATTAAATCAGTAAATAGCGCAGAGATAGAAAAATGCAGCTATAACTCAAAAGCACTCAGGAACTTGCATATGGCGAATAAGATTACGTGGAGAAAAAAAATATATGTTAAAAAAATCCATGCAGTGTACAGTCATTCGATTTTATTTTTCATACGAAAGCATCAAAACACTCTGTCACGTTTCTTGATAAGATATTGATAACAAGAATATTGAATAGTTCAACTTTTTCAACCATTGAAATACGAAGATAAATTTTAATCTTTCGTTTGCTTATATTTTATGTTTACGAGTATTGATTAACGAGATAGAAAAAAAAAAAATATATGATTTTCATATAATTCTATGTTGTCTGCTTCGTCTCGTTAGCGTTCTCTTTTCTCTCTTGCACCAGTTGATTAATCGTGTTCTGAACTGAAGCAGCTTTTGATTACTTTCGTTCTCCTTCATGTCGTTTCACGTGCTTTATTATTATAATTATTGTTATTATTATTATTATTCTTATTATTATTGTTTATCTTGTATTTTCCAACCCCATTTATAATTTTCCACGGGCTCAAACGTCAGCGAGAAAAAGTCGACGAAACCATTGTCATTATTCTTCTGTCTCTCTCTCTCTCTCTCTTTTTCTCTCTCATTGTTGACCCGATGCTTCAAGAAACTTAAATATTATTTAGATAATAAAAAAACTTTTGTCCTTTGCATTAAATTTCGTAGGATCTTTCGCAGTCGTAAATTCTCACTTTTATTTTTCTCTCTTATTCTCTTTCGCTGCCTCAGTTCTCGTGTCTTTGCCAACAAATAAATGCAGCAAATTGCAGTTTATCCTCGAGATCAGAGGAGACTCGAAACTTTGCAACGTTTTACAACATCTCTGGAGTATTTGCTAAGCATCTTTATACATTCTCTACTTTTCACTCGCTCTCATCTCTTTCCATTCCATGTACCAATCCTTTCTCCCTCTCTCGCGTATGACTAAATCACTCGTTCTCACTGCGGACTAACTCCTCGCGCAACTAGAAGCACACAGTACATTGCACTGCATATTGTTTCTTCATCGAATTGCAAGAGAAACAGAATGAGAAGAGAAAGAGAGAGAGAGAGAGAGAGAGAGAGAGAGAGAGAGAGAGAGAGAGAAATCAGCCGAGCGACTCTTGACGGACTGCAAACGGATGTACGACTGATGGCGATTGTCTCTGCTCGTACGAAAACGATATGCTGCCGGACGTTGGAAGACGAGTGGGCCGGTTGCAAAGTCGAGCAACGTGAATTGTCTACAATATACATTGGTCATTTATTTATATATATATATATATATAAAGGGTGGTGTCGGTTGTACAAGTACGTAACGTGAATCGACCAACTATCGACTTCGTTCCGCAGTTTACTATGTTCGGTACATGTTCACGTGTACAAATACGAATATAATGCCATACATGCTGCATGAGAAGTAGTTATACGTCAAACACGCACGATTCATCACTTGTTCTAGGCATGACGAGAGGCTCGACGACCCTTGAACCCAACAAAACAATAATCGATCCATCATGTTAACCCGGTCTATTGAGGCTATGTATTGATGTACCAATGACCTCGTTGAAAATATTTTAAAAGTACATTTCAACGTGATTCAGACGGTCTTCTATCATGATCGTTGCGGACAAATGGAATTTTTTTTTTTTTTTTTTTTTTTTTTTTTTTTTTTTTCAAATCGAGATGTCATTACCGAGAACCCAATAATTATCGACGTTCTGATTATTCCAATTTGAAAATAACGATTGGGGCGTTGGAAAAACTGATGAAGCTTGCCTCGTTGCGGAATGATTTCATGCACGATGAATTTGATGAATGAAAAATAGACATGGAACTCACATTTGTGTAGTTGTTTGTTTTTATTTTGTTAAGCATTAAAAGACAATTTGAAACTCGTTGAAAAAACCGTGGCATTGGAGGGAAATGAAATGCAGAAATATCCAAGAATAATGTGCACGGAAAATGTTTACATTTGAATAAACAATTTGAAATAAGCACGGAATGAAGGATCATCGTGACACGGTTCATTGAAGAATGTGTCATTGTGAAAAAACAGGCAGTTTCTTGATGAAAAAAGTATATACACGTTGCCTAACATTCTAGTAAGTAATTGTCTTTGGTAAAGGCGCGTGTGACTGATGCAATGACGTAGTCTCGGTACGAGGCCGCGAGTAATTATATTTTCTAATGACCGCGGAGCGCGTGTGTGTTGATGCTTCAAAAACCCAACCCAAGTGGATATAAAACGCGATACGAGCGTGGATTACTCATTGGAAAGACGTTCCATTGCCACTACGTGGTCAATGCGGTCGTTGCAGACCCATTGGCATACTCTTGGCTTTTGGTCCAGTCATCATCTCTCCCTCATCACTATTATTACAATCATCACGATCTCATATCTCATGTTGGTCGTTAAGAATCCTCAAGATGTTTTTTAATACCTTCCATACCGCGTGTATAATCCGGCTTCATCGGTTGACTAATGATTCACGCAATATTTATTTGGGTTATTATTACCTTCGTACATCCATAGAATACCCTTGTCAAGCTTAGGAATCTCATCGCCTGGTTCCATTCGTTATGGTTCCATTATATCGAGTACCGCGCTACAAAAGTGTCGGAGACTTTTCTCATTCAGGGCTATTCACTTCTACTGGAAAGGGAAAGACTGATGCGACAAAAACTTGATGAGGCGCCCTCTGGATGATCTCTGAGCCCTTTGAACCGCGAGATATTTTTAATAGGAGAGGATTTCTTCTGTAGAATGATCTGCTCAAGAATTCTAGGCGAGCGTCAATGTTCTTCATCGACGAGATATATATTTGATAGCATTGTTGTTTTCATACGTATTTATATCTAATAAACTATGAGCTTCGATAGCTATTCCGTTTCCACTCTGTCCTTCCAAAGCACCGCGTTCATCTCGGGACTCCGCGTGATAAATATTGATGTCAGGTATACACGTCAATCGGTGTTTATGATTGTATTATCGATCTTTCTGATGGAGTATCATCAACCGCACCATAAACGCGATGATGGCAAATGTCTATCAACTTTTATAAACAGGGCACATCTCCCAATGGTTCGTTTATAATTCCACACGTGCGGGCTATTAAATGCACCAGAAAGGGGATACTTCTTAAACAAGTATCTGCCCAGAGATCCAACTCGTGTCATCAGTTTCGTGGATCTAGGGTCCTCTTGCCCGCTATCAGCAGCATTCAGGAAATAAGCGAGAAAGAAAAACTCGCAGGAATTCAATTTGCCAAGACGTTTGAGCTGCCCTTGCCTCTTCCCCGCCTCCCCCCTGCCATCCTGATGCTTTTCTTGCTCGAAAGCAGTCCTCATTCCCCCAAATCCAAGTATCTTCCGGATGGAGTATACGTAACCCAAACTTTTCCACTATCCTTCAGATTCTGAGAGTCGGCGTTTCGCGCACTGCAAGTCTCGAACTTTTGGCAGAACGACCTACACATCGGAAAAATAAAGAAAAAAAGGGAACGAAGCAGCAGTGAAATATGTTACATCAGGGTGGGCGGATCTATTTGGAAAAACGATAAAAAGAGTGAAGTTAGAGGACAAACGTTGCTTAAATGAAGAGAACTAGTCAAAGGGCATCCTCGACCGGGTGCACAGAGGTGAAAGAACCTTAAGAATCTTTTATCTATTCTGACAACATAAAGCCTATCAGCAGATCTGACAGTTTATCGTAAACTGTGTGTGCTCCGCTGCCACTACTTGTTACCGGTCTCGATATGATGTGGAATCAACCTTTGTTTCAATGCATCATAACGACTTTTTAGTCCACTTGCCCTCTGTATATCTTCATACTTCTGCATCTCTGTATGAATTCACGGACACCATAGATATATCTCGTTTACGATACGTCCCCGTTATAGCTCGCACTCTCTCACGACTCAGGACAGAGTTAGTCGACAACGTGTACAAAGTTGTGTTTCAGCCCCCTAACTCCAATGCTGTGTTTACCGTGTACCGCGTGCCCGGGAAAACAAGGCAATTTGCAATAGCACGATTGTGACCAACACACCCTGCTGGACTACTTCTCTTTCTAACCCTCGAGCTTTTGCTTCGAAACACATACACAAACTTCCTTTATTTCCTATATCGCTCTCACTCGCGATCATGTACACCACTTCCTCGCTTATATTCCCCAGTGTCTCTCTTTCCCGCGGATACATATGTGCACTTCTTCCTCGCCATTACTCCACCTATCTAGCCATCTCTTTCTCGTCCACGTTTCCCCCACGTTCCTATGATTCTCCTCTTCTCTGTTCTCCACACTCTTTTCCTCCTCGAGTCCATCTGCTCTTCTCCTTTCAACCAAAAGCTTCTGCTGCTGCTTCGGGTTTTCGTTACCCTTAACCAGCATCAGCGAATCTTCGACACTCGATCGAATCCTCGACGTCCTCCATCGCCCGGTCGGCCTCATTCGTTTGCTCTCTCCTCTCCACACTCCTCCTCCACTTTTCATGGCACTCTTCCTCTATAAATGCACATACGTCGCTATCCCCCTCGTCAACTTGAACGTCCGAGTCTCTTTGATCCTGTGATAGCATCCAACAATCGAAGCATCCAAACATACTAACACACACACTTGTATATATTTACACACACTTCAATCTTTCCACTCGTTCCCATTCTATTCGTACTACGCTCATTTCACCGGAACTCGTATCGTGTTATAGCTCCCATTCTCTGTTTTCCTTCTCCAAAATACTGTCTTTACCCAGTACGACGTATTACGTCCTTCTTCCCCCCTCGTCGTATATACTCTGAGCTGACTCATTCAAATTACCGGACTCGCCCGCAGCAATGATGACGCTTCTGAACATTTTATAGCCCCCCCGATATCTCTCCTCCGTTTACTTGCTCCAATCGCCCATCGATAAATTACGTCTATCAAATGAGATATTCCAGATTTGGTTCTCTTATCTCTATCGATTAATTGGCCGCAGTGCGATATCACATTCGTACTGTGTACTTTTACGACCCTCAGAAACACGAGTTGGTTTCGGGCGAACGTAATATCATGTTTATATGAAAAATTCTTTCCAATTTATCATTTACTATACCCCTCGAAATGTCATAAAAAAGATTCGATCGAAATACGCGCAGAATATGTCAAAATCCAATTAAATCGTAGCAGCACACGATCGCTGTATTGGTTCAACAGCTCAATAAAGCATTACACAATCCGTTTCTGGTAGTTTTCACGAATATCCTGTTTCGCGATAATGAAAAGAGTGCTTGAAATTAAATTAAATGAAACAGAACGGTTCAGAGGGTTACCACCACCACAATTCGACCATTTGCGCATTGATCAATTTCAGTTTGACACTCCCAGATATCTGCCAGCCCGTATCATATCACGCCAGCACGTATAATGGGGTTAACAAACGAGCAATTCGTCATGCCATTTTTTTCTCTTCCTTGACATGGCAGTCATCTTTAAACAGAAAAAGTAAAAAAAATCTGTCACACATCCCCCTGCTGAGCTGATCCTTGTTCATTTTCATTAACCTAGATACGTTCTCCGTTCATTTGCATTTGAAGCCTACCTCGGACATCTTGGGGCTTAGTCATGTTACATTAATGTCGCGTCATCCAAAGTAACTTGGTTCATCCACCAGGCTAATACATGGGGAATGCCGGAAGATCGATTTCCGGCTAATACGAGCTGGTGCGTCACAGTTGTACACGCGATCAGAACGAAACACACGTGCTGCATACATACTTTGTTTCACTATCATCGCCCACCAACTCGATTCTATTGGTACAACGATCATCCAATGCTTCCTCGTGTTGTACCAACTTCCAACCGCGTTGTCAGGGTGGCCAAGTTTGCTGGACAGTTTAGTATCGTGTTTGATTGACGAGATATCAGTATAACCACTGCTATAGTTGTGATGGTGCACTACATGGAACGGGGATTACGAGTCGCGAAAGCCTCGACGAGAGAGCAGCAGAGGGTGGCAGTGCGAGGTATACACAATATAGGGCAAACCTGATGCAACTGTTGTAAGCCATGGTGAAACTGTATCGTTGTATGGGACGAGAGATGCACGGGATCAAACAGCCTGCTCGTTTAGCATTTTGAAGACGTTAAGGAGATGGTCAAATCTGAATTTTTGTTTTCGGTTTTTCTTACATACAAAATGGTTTGAGAGCCTAAGTTCATTGAAACAAAGTTGTTACTAATTGACTAAAGAACAACGTACTCTAAATTCAAGATTGTCCGAGGTAATCTGTATTTTTTATATAATAAGCAAGATTTCGAAAAAATTTTACGACCGACTTTCTTTGAAAAACGGAAAAAGCTTCTTCGATGTTACATAAAAGCGTTTGCAAAGTTTGAAGAGGCTCGACATTTATAACGTTGAAAATTGGAACTTTTGACACGCGCTCGCATGAGAAACTACTGAAAATTGGGATTTTTATAAATAAATGTCTCGACTTCTACGTGCTGCAATTTTCTGTCTGGTGCAAATTTGAAGGAATTCTATCGCTAGAAAATTTTGCATACAACGTCCTTAAGAATCGTTCATAATTCATAAACAAACGAAAGATTTATATTGCACAAATGTGCTTAATGGATAATAATACATTATTTACTAAATAAAGCGAAACATGTAGTTTGGACTAATGACGTCAAGGTCCTGACGTTAACGTATATAAACAGATCACGATCTGAGTTTATTTGGACAGAATAACAGCCTAGATCATAAACTCGCATGGCCGATCGTATCAAATTAACCAGCTAGCAAAAAGCAAATAATTCTTTATCGTAATGCACTGCCACGTTTGTAAGTTTGGTCGAGAACAGTAGTAGGTGATTTGGGAGGAACGGCAGAAATCGATATCACTGATTGGTCGTTTTTCCACTCTCTGGCAGTCCTTGGTCCCGATATATATATGCATATCAATGATAACTCTTTGCATTCATAAAGAGAGATATGCCAAGTACTGTTTTTTTCAGCACCAGTGGCCAAATCACCACACACTTTATAGGCAACGTTGTGAGAGTGTGGCATCGTCGAGGGGATTCTCGATTCGGTGGAAACGAATCGCGAGGAAGCAAATTTATACGCTATCGTTCGTTAAACGCATAATAACGAAGCTTTATATATAAAAGAAAATATACCCTCGACGGTACTTAATCGAGCTTCCCGTCATTACCATCGTTATCGAACAGCAGCTGCTGGAATTTTCGTACACATACCAACTAACCCACTCATAGATATTTTGTTACTGGAACTCGAGCTTAGCCAGCGCTTAATAGCATCGTCGATGCTTCTGACCTTCCGAAAATATCTGGACTCTCGTTCATAATTTATTACGAGAAAAAAAAAAAAAGAAACGTCAATAATTCATAGTCACACTACCAAATTGATTATTCCTTCCGATTAATCTCGTCAAGCCAAATTTATTCATCACTAATAACCAGAAATTATCACTAATTACTTTTCTCCAAGGAAATCCTTTCGCGGAGGACCCTATTTTGTGGCCGCATGAGAAGGACACTCGTCTTTCGTTCGATGTTCAAACTTACCGAGTTTCAAAGACAGTACTTTGTATTTATGTATACATATTCATCAGTCAGCTGTTACGCATCGAACCCAGCCAATTTGCCAATTTCTGTTGCCGAACATGACCCTTGTGACATTTTTTCAACTCAAATTGTTAATATTTCCGTTGAACATTCGATTACCCCCTATTTTTATCGTCGTTACGGGTTCCTTATAATTTTTTCTACGAGTGAGGCATTTTGTATCAGAAATTTAGAGATATTAAGTCTATAAATAATTGAATAAAAATGTGATAATCATGTAATCATGTAATCATGTAAAAATAAATTTTACGTTTTTGAAAGTTAAAATTCTTCGTTGAACGTTCAATAACGTGGCTCGAAATGTTTGCAAAGTGATTGGATGTACTTTTACTTAATTGTAAATAAAAACCAGTTAATTGTAAAGTACCCGAGTTCGTGAAAGGAAGACCTTAATGAATTATAATTCATGGTTTAGAAGAAAGAGTCTGCAAATTGCGCGGCTACATGACTTTTGGCAGCGCTGAAGAATTTAATCAACAAGAGAATATCCAAGGACCCTTACTCCCCCGAAAATAATCTCAAGAGTCCCAAGAAGGGGGTCGCATTCTTGGTGACTGTCGTTTGAGAAAAGTATGCAGAAGTTTATATATGTCTTTAGTCTTATCTTAAGTTAGGTTAGGTCAAGCGCTACCGGAAGTTTCGAGGACGAGCTGCTGCTAGGCCAAGAGGTTTCTTAGGTAAAGGGCGGTTGAACTTGTTCTCAAAGGGGAGGGTTAAGTGAGGAATTGTGAGTAAAACATGTAGCGATGTCTGGGCGAGGCGGAGAATGAAGTAGAGTGGCACGGCACGGTACCCGAGGAAATATCTGCACGGACATGAGCTCGTCTCGACGACCGCCAACCACGGAGACGATCCTTTTTTCCCTGCTTTTGGAGGGGTTGCTCGAACTATCCGAGCACTTGCAGTCGCGTGACGACCCGATGACTCACCTTCGCTCTTATTCACTGCCTTTCTACATCTACACAGCACATTTCAAAGCTTTTTACCTCTTATCCAACGAAGTTCTTATGTTTTCTGGCTATTTCAATGCTTGTTCAAGAAAATCTTGTCTCCGGCACAGACAGTAAAGGAGGGACCTCGAAATAATGATTTCTTCAACATTCTCGAATGGAATTCGACATTATGTCGACCTAGTGTCACTGTCGCCGAATACTTCCAGTTGTAAATTTCTCCATTTCCTTTTTAATGGAGTTAAGCAAAGTAATCCAAGTTCACCAAGTCCGTATGAATGTATTTTTAAACATGTGCAAATGGACTTTTGATCCATGCTGAGGAAAATTTCAATGTATTCCGTCATGCGAATAGTGGGAATATGATTACGATGATCGATCGAATATATTCTACGTTGTGGTGACCTCTTTTATAATTTGTTTGAAACTACAAACTTTCATTATACGTCGCAGTTCAATTATCAGGAAGCCTTTGGATTGGTGACATTAACGACATTCGTACGATAATCGACAAACCACAAAAGTGATGTTTATGTCGAGGCTGTACACGCATTCATATGATTTCCATGATGGAATCGCTGAGGCATATTTTGCATAGCGAAGCATGACGAAAGAAAAATATAAGAAAGCTCAGTTGCATAAGGAACGTGTAGTTTTTAGCAAAAATGTTATGCTCGTACCTCGCGATTTCTTCTCTTCTGACGGTTATTTCATCTCATGACATGGTTGTTGCGAGGCAAAGATGCTTTGGAGCGGTGGTGATACTTTGAGGGTGGCAAGGAAGCATCGCGGTTTCGTTGGTTGTATCGTATATAGCTCTGAACTCATTTTTCCTCTTTACGTCTCAGCACTGTTCACACTGTCGCATTCTTTGCGACCCATTGAGCATGTATGTGGAAGGATCTATAACGCGCGCTACTGAAGAACGAGGCACAATGCCCGCGAAGCCGATAAAAGGCGAATGGTGGGTGGTATGTGGTGTGGGCTTCGGTGCGCATCTCTTCGAGAAACGAGAGACGCTGGTAAAAAAGATAAAAAAAGAGTTGAGGAGGGGAAGAAGAAAAAGCGGGGGCAAGTCTATGTGAGAAAACGGAATGCCTTAAGTGAGCGAGTAAGAAAAAGATGAAGAAATGTGAAAGAAGAAGAAGAAGAAGAAGAAGAAAAAAGAATCAAATAAAAATGAACGAGTGGGGAAAAGTAGGAAAAAGTTGTCGGTAAGATGCGAGAAAGTGAGGAGAAGATACCTGGGTAATAAAAAGGCAAAAAGGGCTACATGCAGAGAAAAGAGAGTGAGAAAAAGCGGGAAAGCTTCGAGACTCTCGGTGGATAGCAAAGCACACCGGTGCATCATCACTACCAACACCCACACCAGCATCAGCCTCGCTAAGAGATAAGAAAACGCAAAGAAGCGAAACTTTAGAACCTTCCAGGGAGGAAGACGAGGAAGCTAGCACAAACGTCTATATGTGCTGTGCTTGGTCCGGGCTTTGCCCCTTCCCGTGCGTCAAATTGCTAGGGCAGCCTTATCGTAAATCGGGGCCCGTACGGGCTTCAGAGAGGCTGCCCTATCATGGATTTCCACAACACAGCCCGATTAGGCCCCAACAAGGCCACGGTAGGTTTGCCAGAGTTATTTTCGAAATAATTAACAAGGCAACCCGATAAGGACCTAGTCAGGCTTCACTAGGATTTTCCATATCGAAAAGGAGTAGACAAAACCAAGTCGGGTCCTAATGAGGTGCAAGTATCCGGGCCTTGATTTTTCGAGTCATGGCAACCGTAAGGCAGCCCATTAAGGACCTAGTCGGGCTTCACTGAGGAAATGCTCATTCGAGCCTAGTAAGGATCTAATCGAGCGTCGCTAGTCTGCCCTATATTGAAATGAATAAAAACATTTTACATCGAGACTAAATCGGATACCAGTAGAGTCTCTTTTATACCTTATCTATCTCAAGAAGTAATGTTTTCTAAAAAAGTCAATGGAGGATTAGAATGATTTTTTTATAATTATCTTTGAATAAATATTCGGGAGAAAGTAGGTATTTTTAAAATTGAAATTGATTTTACTTAATTTCACTTTTTTCTTGATGTTTTTTGTTCAACACAGCTGCTTCGAAATAGTTATTCTGAGTAATCTGTGAAAAAGTTCCGGATTGCAGCTCATATTACATTTTCTGATCAAAAATCGTAACTGACACGATAGCGTAGTGGATAGCGTGTACACGCTTAGATAGGTGGATAGGTAGGTTAAGTAGTTCGAATCCCGGTGCAGGTAAGAAATTTTTCCGGGAAAATTAATTTCAGAATTAATGTTCATCAATCAAGACGATCAACTTTCTTCGGAAATTAGTTTATTAATATAAAATTATTGCATTTTTAATATTTAATTTTTGATAGGGCTCAGATTGGGTTGACGATCGGGCCCCGATTTAGTTGCCTGTTATGGTCCTGGTCTCAAAAGCGTGACCAACCTTTCAGGGGCCCGAAGGGTATTCCACGGTAGGCCCCGATTTGAGTTTATCGGGGCCTGACCGCAGCCTCAACTGAATTGACGCACGGGTTTGCCCCTTCAAGCGCTTGAGCACGTAACCCATTTAGCACCGATAACGAGGGCCTAAGGGGCTTCCCATGTACACCACCGGACCTCCACCTACGCGATTCCCAATCTCGATTCACTCAGACAGTTGCATTCGTTGATATTTGTAACAAAATATTGTTTACACTTGACAGTGATTTTCATATCAGAAATCTAGTTATTTTTACCTTAAAAACACTATCATTTTAGTTTTAAAACCGTGTCACATCGCGGTTTTATCATTAAACCCTTCTGGCGTACTATCGTGTCATCCAATCGGTTGCTCCTGTCCACCTGTCCCATAATTATTGTCACGAGAGGTTTGACCTAGTCTTGATTTAGAATCCCAAAAATTGAAGCCCACATGTGATAGGCCCCTGAATTCGTCACTTTGCTGCTTCCAATGCACATTAGTCCTGGCTCCGAATGATTCCACTTCTCAATTCGTCTAGAAACTGCCTTAAAGTAACATCAAAATACCCTCATCTGATGTAAAAGCGAATAAAGTACCAGCCACCATTCTCTCGATTGTTCTTAACCTCCGTAACTTGTCGTTCTCGTAGAAGTTCTCCTCTCTCTCTTCCTTCCTCGTCACTGCCTGACCCAAGAGCAACAGTATTGAGAAATACGTGCAACGTTCATTGTAGCTTTGTGTGGAAGGTAACGGGAGGAGAAACGGGTACGGATGTGAACTGCAGAGACGCTTTGCCTTCGACTCCACTCTGTCCCACTTCCGGTAGGGCGAAATCGAAGTAATTTCCAAGGGAACCCGCTTGATTGTCCTTCCAGAAACGAATATCGATTCGTGTGTTCAGGTGAATCGTGCTACCTCCCTCGGTTGTACGTCAATCTATATATATATATAAATATATATCTATATGTGTTTGTTCTCGACTACTTCACTCTCTTACTCCATATTCCCAGCCTTGCACGTATACATACACTTAGCCACCAAGATTGTATATATTACATGGATATGCGAGAAAGACGCATACACATTTACCGAGGTGACTTTCCTACGAGTTAAGGCGAGCTGAAAACACATAGACTTCGCTTTCCAGCTGAAGTTTCTAACCGTACTTTTCACTTCTTGAACATACTCTCCTTCTCTCTACTCCTTCGTACACTTGCATGATATGGTAACACACCAGGATAGTGCCTACTAGCAGTACGATGTCGTCCTGTTGCCGAAATTGCTAACTTTCGAAAGTTAATCTTGCCTAACTCGCTCAAAGTGGGTATATTAGAAGGGGCATAAATTAACGATATTCCACACTTTTGTACCTTCGAACAAGTACACTTTCTGCAAAAAAACACAAAGGACCTGCAGTTTATCCCCGTGCGGAATGCATGCAGCATGAAATATCATGTCGAAATCCAAGTTAAAAGCATTTACGTCGATCTATTGACCATCGCGGATACACATCGATGCCCACTACTCGAAACCTTTTCTCAATAACAGGAATATATATGGGTGTTCGTAAATCCAAACATACCCACCTGAGGGCTCCTCTCGTCAGTGTGAAAAGTCCTATTTTGAGAGGGATACATCGGGAGCTCGAATCGACCAGAGCTTCGCTAGAGTGGCGTGGCCAGCAAAGTGCCACGAGGGATAATTGAAAACGATTCCTCCCCAAGCACCTCACACTCTACTCCCCCTCCTCCTCCTCCTCCTCTGCAGGAGGCTGCTCTCTCTCTCTCCCTCTATGTCTCTTTTTTACTCTCGTTCAAAATGGATACATTGGACCTCCGATATAGCGATCCTTTTTCTCAACCATCGTTCTCTCTTTCTCTCTCGTTCTCCCTCTTTTATTTTTTCCTCCCTGTACCTACATACATGCATTCACCTTCTCTCTTACTATCTAGCAATTTTTCGTTTAGTCGCTTTCTCACGCCCGACATAAATTCGCCCAACTGACAGGGGTAATATTTTCTTCCTCTCGCTTCATCCAAACCTTTCCCCCCTAACCTTCTATCGCCTTCCGAACCTCTCTCTCTGCAGTTTTCCTCTTTTCCATTTACCTCCTTCTGTCTCCGGTGTGCGAAATACGCCAACGATGTTCCGTTCCTATATACGACGACATTCTCCCCCGGATACGAAGCCTGGAGGTGGAGGGTTAAAGTGCGAATCCAGCAAAGATGTCACCAATGGATAATTGAAGAGAATAAAAATCATTTTGCTTACACTTAATATTTAATACTCATGAAATATATGTTGAAACTCCACCCTCCACTGCGACACCTCACCCACATTTTCACTGCTTCAACGCCGTTTGTTATTTCATTTAATTCTCAGTCAATTCTCTCTTTTAACCTCTGTTTCTTTTTATTCTCTTTATACTCTTGTTACTCATTTTTCTCATCTCTCTCTCTCTCTTTCTCTCGTTTTCGTGGCTTTCCATCTTAATGAAAATTCGTGAGAATAACTCAAGACCAGAGCATCCCCAAGAGACAGTTAATTATCCCTCGGCTAACTGGCTCCCGACGTCCCAGAGTCCAACCTGAAAGAGAGGAACTAAAGGAATGGAGGGAAAAAAAAATGACAAAAATAAACGACCGAGAGAGTGAGAAAGTCCAAGGAGGAAAGGGAGATGTTGAGGAAACGAAGAAAAAAAATGACCGCTCTCCCTCGTCCAGAGTTATGCGTCACGGGGTACTCTCTCTCTGCAGCTTTTTTAATTTCATACTTTACTTCTCATTCCACGTTAATAACCCGACTCTTTTCTTCTACTTCTTCTACTTCTTCTTCTTCGTCTTCAACCTCCTCGCCGTTCTTTCTTTTTTGATCATGACTTCCAACCCTCTCTTTCTCTCTCTTTCTCTCTCTCTCTCCAACTTTTTCTCGATTTCTTTCTTCTCTCCACCGTCATCATCGCGCGCACTGTGTATTCGTGGCGAGAGTTTGTTCAACGCTTTTAATTTATTCCGCACGCGTTCGAGCGACGAAGCACGCCAGCCACTTTAACTCCGTTGGAGAGAAAGAAATGAGAGAGGAAAAAAAAAGCGAGCTTTCATACTCGCCGCGCATCTACTCTCTTTTGCAAACTAACCTTTTCTCTCCGTGTTTTTCACCCCTTCAAACTTTTATTCATTACATTCGTTCTCAAAAATTCCACAATTTTTCCAATGAAATCTCTGTTACTTTGCTGATGCTTATTCAATTTTACTTTCAAATTCAAAATACATTTGAATTTACTATCTCAATTGTTACAAATATATATCACTGTTCAGCCCGATGTGAGAAAACATAACAACCGACGTTTTTATTCGAGAAAAAAAAGAATTATTACGTAAACCTTCCATAATTTTAGCTCGAAAGCAAATTCATGGCAGACAAAATTGTATCTGATGAAACGGTATTCACCCTCGTAATAAACTACACGTCGTTTTGTTTTTGTTTTTTTTTTGTTTTTTTAATTGTTCTTCATGGCTGATAAATTCTTCGGTTGGTTTTCTGTTCGATTTCGCTGTTGCCATTCATGCGTTTTCTTTTTTAAATCTGACACTTGTGTTCTGTCACTTGAATTATTGAAAATCGGTTCTGCCATGTGTTTGGCAACGAATAAGTAAATCCAAGGGAACGAATAAACAAAGCCATAGCAACGGATAAATAATGCAACAGAATTTGTTTCCGATGTATGCTTGGCAACGAATAAACAAATCCATGGCAACGAATAAATAAATAATAAACAAACGTATCCACGGGGACCCATAGCGGCTTCAAGTTTCGATATATTTCGATGTTTTCGAGTTCGACCACATGTCTTTTTGAAAAAAAAAAAAAAACAACGATATTGCAATATTTATTGTGCCAAATTCGAGAGCCAGACACAAGGGAATCTTCTTCCATTGGAAAAAATTGCTACGTTACAAAGTTTCGCAACCCCCTCTATTTTCACGATGAATTTCATGTTTTTAATCCTCATGACTATGCATGAGGAAATATTCGAGATTCAACGTCTACCGACAAAGTGGTGGAATTTCAAAGATTTGATTTTCGCGTTGAATTCAGATTCGCAGAATGTTCACAACGCTGTTTTCTCTTGTACATAATAAATTGATAAATATATATTCGAATGATAAATTCAAGAAACATCGCGCGTAGGCAGCCAGCAGCACAGTGAGTTCAGGTGTTTTCTTTTCTTCTTTCTATTATTCTCGGGATGGAAAAAGACCGATACTGGTTTGTTGTGAGAAGTGACGAAAGAAATGTTGAATCGATTAAAATTTGAGTGAGTCAGATGTGCTGTTTCGTTGGTACGCTGCAGAACGTTTCGTATCATATAAGACCAAAATATTCTTTACCATCTTCGTGAGTTCTCAAGTTTTTGCCATATTGGTGGATTTATTTTTCTTATACTTGAAGATAAAAATTCCTTCCCAGAATAGCTTAACCTACTCTGAGAGACCAAAAGTATTCCATGCTGTTGCCAAACGTACTTATTCCACGTAAACATTTTTACTGAAAAACATTCATTGACCTTTGGTTCGCCATTTTCAAATTCCATCAAGTTCCAGAGCGAAGAAAAGCGATTTGTTTTCTGTGTCTCAGGAACCAATGAGAAAAAAGCTTGTGATGATGGTAAAGAGTTTCGGTACAAGTCATACAATTTAATGGTTCAGCTCTTCTTTAGGGAGAATCAGAGGCGAAATTCTATTGTTTTCAAGCAAAGCGCTAACTTGACACAACAAAATTTCGTATAAAAATTACATGATTACTGAAAAATTGATCGTTTTCATTGACAAAAAAATGAATAATTAATAAACTATGTAGACGAATTATTTCATTTTCTGGTGGCACAATTGTAATGATATTTTGAGTGGTTTGACAGTTTTTTATAAACTTTTTTACATTTTTTCGTATTGTTTCATGCACATAACTGAAGTTTAGGGATAGCGTAGGCGAGTCTCTTTGTTAGAAAGTGACTTCTCGATTGAAAATTTTGTGGAAACGGTGTAGACAATCGTTTTGAAACTTGGAGAAAATATTCAGGATAAGTCGAAGAACGTACTGTAGAAATTTGAATAAAATGGTTACATTTCGTCACTTGTACCCAAACTCCTTAACTTCGTTTCGATTAAATTACTTTCGGTGAGAACTGTCAGGCAGAAAACTCAATAATTTCAATAAATCGTTAACGTACCACACCCGTACACAACGTGAAATGAAATAAATGATTGGATCCATGAAGGGAGAATTTAATTACCAAGTATCGAGAGAATGAGCATCTTCTTTATCGCCAATTGCTATATCGCGCCAGAGATACAAAGAATGAATAAAAAAAGATTGAAATAAATATAACAAAAATTGGTAGTACGATACTCGTAAAACCCATACATTACAACGTCACAAGCAACCTCTGTAGCACCGCCTTGCACTACCAGTCGATTTACGATCGAATCGTGACGCGATACACACACTTACTTCATTGAATCATGTATTTTTTTCTCTCTCTATTCAACTAAACCTTTTATCTCATTTTTTATTTGTTTTTTCTTTCTTCTGTTACAGGCGAAGTGATTGGCCAACGTTTTCTAGGCAACGAGAGTCACGTGGAACACTTCAAGCTGCTCGAACGAGCCGCTACTTTTTTCTTGATTGGCGCGAGGTAAATTGCATTATTTATTAAAATCTCTAGAAATTCACGTAATATCGAAATTTTGCTTTTTTTTTCTATGCTTTTTTTTCAACACTTCCAACATTATGCAGAATCGACTGTTGAGCATCTGGAATATCTGGGTTATTGGTATTCCTCGCTGTTTCCAAATCAAATGAGACAGTTTTTCCATTTCTGTAAATATAACTTTGACAAGTTTATCGTTAACTATAATATCGATACGAACTTTTTTCACCAGACTTTTAACATTCGAGGAATGTCACAGTGACTGTGTGCACGAAAAAATTAAATGAAAAATTAAGTAAATGCAATGAATCTCACTGTTCGAGGTCGTCGTAGCTTTCAAGCTGTCGATATATCGAGAACCAAAAAAGAAAAGAAAAAGCCGCCGTAGAATGTAGACTTGATGAAGAGAGACATTAAAAAAAGTGAATACAACATTGAAACTAGGATCGAAATAGAAAATGGTTAACGCATAAAAATGACTTATGCATTTTTTTGAAATCAGAAGCTCAAAACAAAAGTTTCGTTCGACTCGGACGATGCAAAGGTCAACACGGATTATATATTTTGTTTTCATTTAATTTCGAGCTAAGGCTTATCGAAATATAAGTTTTCTTTTATCCTTCCTGGAGGCTAAAATCGCTCTTGGTCCAAGATCTCGTAAGTTTTATCCCCGAAGCCACTGGACCAAGAACCAAGACTTTGGCTCGAGTGACTCAATGGGCTAAGCCGTGTAGGATTTACGCCCTTTTCTCTGTCGTATATATATATATTTTTTCATACGCGCAGGTCAGCAGGCGAGAATTTCCAAAGTGGCAAGACAGCCACACGTTTCCCTGGCAAGTACGTTGTCGGGGCTGATTTTTTTTTTTTTTAATTTTTTTTTTTTTTTTGCAAACTTCTTCAACCAACTCCTCTCGAGATATTGCCATGCCCTAGACAGCGAAGCCCCTCGAGCTATCTTCACCGCGAGCTCCCAGGCTTTGCTTGCCCCCAGCCATACCGCATCACTGCCTCACAGCACTGTTCAAGTCTAAAAGAAAATTGGATACTAGCCTCTTCGTCTACATCATTTTGGCATGCAAATTTTTATACCCCTCGCCAAGCCGCAGACTCTCCATTTCTGTCCTCGTCCAGGCAAAACACCACGAGACGACTATGTCATCCATTTTTTTTTTCGCCTTCTCTTCTCTTATCCAACCGACTAAAGTCGTTTATGTTGCCTAAACTTCACTCGAGAAAGATTTCACAGTTTCTAGCTCGAGCTAGAAAAATCTGTGTCGTGATATTCCCGAAGAAAGAAAAAAAATAAAACGATCCTGTCATCTCACAGATCGAATAAAAAATGTTGAACCCAATAAATTTACCATCCACTTGCCTGTGGCCTGCCTCAATAAAAATTTCAACGAGACCCCGATGGATATCGTTCGTGTTATTGCTCGTTATTTGATTATCGAACTTGCGAGCAATCGATCGCGGATAACGCGGGGATTCTCTTCTCCTACTTTTTTTCTCGATTGCACTTTTATTTTTCTCAAACGATTATCGATTGCATCGGGTGGACTTGAATTATCGACCATTTTTATCAAACCATGAATCAAAAAGTGTTCTAAAGCTTCTGTTTTTGTTGCTTAAATCAACATTATTTTGAAGTAACATTTTACTCGATATATTACGAGACCAAATTTATTAGTCAAGCATAAAAGACTCCATAGTTCGACTGTTAATATTTCAACGATAATATATTACGACACTTTGTTACTTGTCCTGGTGCGTTAAAAGTTTCCACATTAACGCTGAAAAGTTAGAAACTTGGAAGATTTGACGTAACGACAATGCCCTTACTCTCCAACGACACTTAATTATTTTAAACTTCTTTCCTCGTAAATGTCAGAGGGACTGAATAATCGAGTGTAATTTTTTATGGTTATTGTTATGACAAACATTTATCCATTTTTGTTTTTATTTTTTCATATTTTTACGTTTTATAATTTGTATTTCGAGAAAAGATAAACCAATTAATACGAAGCATTGAAAATCTGAAATTTTGTAAACAAATTGAGAGATTAAGGAGGTTCGATCGTTTCTCATGCGTTCGATAAACTCCAAGTTTAATTTTTACAATTCGTATGAATCTTCTTAACAATCATACTCAACTGTGGGTTAAATTTGAGGAAGTTTGACCGTTTAGAAATCGAGTTATTAGTTGTAAAATATCGTTTTTTTCGTTACTTCCCATAAGACCTCGTGTTAAAGTTGCGATTTTAAACACTGAATATTTCGATTACGAGAAGGTGAAAGCTTCTCAAATTTTTCACACATTATAATACGACGCTCAACAAGATTCACGCAAAATTTCAAAAAATTATCTTGAAAAGATTGTATTCGATCATTTTGCCGTTACTTAGTAGAAATTTTCAATATTTCATTTGGTTTTTCACCTCATTCACTAACCTTCGTACTAAAATGAATTATTCGTTAAAACACTCGAATAAATACGAGTATTAAGTGGATTGTGTGTGTATATAGCGAAATAGAATGTGCACCATGGGCGCAATGATTCCTTTCGGTAACCGCGGATAGAAGAGAGACAGAAAATTGTAATCGATTTTACGTCTGCTAACCATGAGAAGAGTATACGAAGAGAGACAGAGAGAGAGAGAGAGAGAGACAGAGAGAGAGAGAGAGAGAGAGAGAGAGAGAGAGTGTAGAAAGGGTGCATTGAACATTGGTGTTAGGGGAGACCAGTCGCAAACATTCGATAATAGATGTACACGATTTTCATGTCACGTACACCAAAGCCACTTCTCCTTCATCTATAATTACATTCAGCAGTACTAATTGAGGAAGATCGATGAGCTACGTGACACGATGCTTTGCATAGATATATATGTTTCGTTTCGAAAATAGAATTTCCTCTCGCGTCTCATCTTCAATTGCTGACGTTCTGACTGTCTCTCCCTTTCCCAAATCTTCGTTTCTTTGCTCTCTCTCTCTCTCTCTCTCTCTCTCTCTCTCTCTCTCTCGCTCTCTTCTGTGATTGCACACATCTCAACCATAAAATTGTAAATCGATGGAGAATCCAGACATATACATTTCCAGTAACTTGTACATCGCCGTCTGCAATGCGATCCTTAACCATATAATTTACCTCCATATGCTACGGTAGCAGAAAATTGAACGAACGCACACCTTGTCACATCTAATCCTCACTCGTTTCATTGCATTAATGTGCGAACATTGCGTTGTACGTAATTTGAAAAAACAAATAAATTTAAAATAAATTTGAAATAAATTTTCAATAAATTTGAAATAAATACATAAATAAAAAATAAATAAATTTGAATAAGTTTCGATCGTTTGTATTTATTGAACACTATTATTTAAAAAATTTCATTAAAATCCAAAGAGTACGTGAACAAAAAACGAAGATTTTAACAATAACCTAAATTTCTGTTTTTTTTTTCTCGTTACAGAAACGCCATTTACAACATCAGTCTACACGATCTATCAGAAATCGCCGACCAGGTAAGTCAAGAATTAAAAAAAAAACACACGATTGGCACGTTAAAAATTAAAAAAACTGTGATAAAATGTATTTTTCCCACTAAAAAAATGCGATACACCAATAAAAAGTATGTTTGTCGCTAAGATTTGTATGCAAAGGTAAAAATACAATTTTTAACATTTTTTTTATTATTAATTTCCATAATAGAACTCTCGTGCAATATCAGGTTGAATGAAAGTTACCGACACACTGAAGGAAAGTTCTTCTTCATTGCTGGAAACGGGCGAGGGGGGGGGGGGGGGGTTGGGGGCTTTTTCTCTGGGCCCCCCGGGGGGAAAACTTCCCCCCCCCCCCCCCCCGTTTTATCGTCTATTCTGTCTTTTTATTTCCTCTCATCTTTATTGGTCGGATGGCATACTTTTGTCTATATTCTTACGTATAAAATATATACGTACGATGTCACGTCCTTCTACTCCTTTATTCCACGTTCGTATATTTTGCCTCTTATTCACCCTCGTGTCACAATCTCGTCCCGATAAATTTTCTCACGACAAACATAAAGTTATTCTTGCAATAACACACTTGATGCATTTTGCTTCAAGATAAACACACTTTAAGTTCATTCACTGATAAAAATTCCTTTCATTGCTTTTTATGCATTTTTCATCTCTTTGGAATTGCTCTTGTTATTTTTTTTCTTTTTTTTCCACTCTTTTCCTTGAATTACTACCTTTGGGTCATTTTGACCCACAGCGAATCCGTCGTTTCGAGTGCGAACTGATTTTTAACGATCAGCCTGGACCGTTCGGTTGCTCAAAAGTTCCGTTGACCGAATCGAAAAAGAATTCCGATCCCTCCAAGACTCATGGGTCAAAAAGACCCAGATTCGGAAAACCAGGGCTCAAAGAAAGTGGTTCCCACAAAAGCTGGCATTTTTTAGTAGGCAAAAGTTTTAGCTAGTCACACAGCAAAAGCTTTTTCGTATCGTCCGCCAAATAGATTTTGGTTCTTGGATAAGACGATACGAGGAAAAAGGATTGAAAATTTGAAGCTAAAAGTTCGAAGGATGGAACAAAGTTCATTTGACTAGTGAGAAAATCTCTGTAAACGTCTGTACAAAAGTAATGAAAAGAAAAAAAATGCGAAAAAATGGGTTGTTGGAGAACGAGAGAGAAAGAGAGACTTGGAAAAGGTGAAAAGAGCGGTCCGGTCCAGGTGCTCGTTTCAGGCTGTTCATTCGTTCATTCGTTTCGTTGATAGAGTTTACGATGTAAGAGAGAGAGAGAGAGAGAGAGAGAGAGAGAGAGAGAGAGAGAGAGAGA
>JACEOJ010000073.1:851414-867988 GCA_013761285.1 Campoletis sonorensis
AGAGAGAGAGAGAGAGAGAGAGAGAGAGAGAGAGAGAGAGAGAGAGAAAGAGAGTGAGGAGGTGAACGCACGGTCCGCAAGACCGCGCCTTTATCGGATTTCCGCCGCGGTAGGGAACACGCTCTGCCACGACAAGCTTGTTGACGGCGTAATCCCCCGTTCGTCGGCCAACCTGAGGAAAACTTTTGCCCCGGACTAATTAAGTCTGACTCTGCAACGAAGTTTCGACGCTGACTTTCCGACCCGTTTCCTTTCCTTGTATACGTATATTTACGTCTACATAGATATTCAGCCATAAGCGGATAAATCCTGCAGCAGCGTTAAACATAACCCGGCTCGAAAACACTCAATGAGACGGCAGACTTTTTGGCAGGGGGGGTAAGGAAAAAAGGCGCGCGAGAAATCAAAGATCGTCGTCACGCGATATACTTTTTTACATTTTTCCGCCTTTTTCATTCTCAGTCTATACTTTGCCCGAGTTTTCCTTTGCGGGTCACGTTCGCATTTCGATTTGTTTTCTTTTCCTTTGCTATTTCCTTTTTTTTTTCGAGAGACATACGACGTAAGACCTCTTGCCATTCTTCCTCGTGGCCACAAAGACTTCAACCTCGAAATTATTAAAACTGGCAACATTTTTTTTTCCAAAGTCGATAAATATATATGTTTTCACCCTCGAGCTGCTGCTGCTGCTGCTCCTGCTGCTGCTGCTGCTACTGCACATCAGGACTCGGAGTTTCGTAAAGCAAGGTCGAAGTTCGTCTTATGTGCAGATATATTATTCACGCTATTTTGCATTATATATAGAGGATCGGTGTAAACACACGGTTTGGTAACGGTACCGGGCTACTCGCGAGTATTGGTAAACAAGTTTTGCGGCTTCTTGCATAACTGTCAACGTCTCTATTTATACCAACTTCGGATTAGCTCTTGGACCAGTTTTCCACATGTAATTAACTTAACTAGTAATACCAGAATTTTCGAATAAGTTCACGTCGTCCTTCGAAAATTATTAGAGTTCGAGCAATGACCTTCGTTGGCTGGATAATTAAAAGAAAAAAAAAAGAAACTGGAAAGAGAAGTTGCAAGAGTTTAAATTAAATTTCACTGTATTCATTGTTTCGAATATCAGAAAATGTAGAGAAAAAAAAAACATCTACAGTCTCAGCTTTTATTGAAGTATTTTGATAAAAGATTATCGAGCGTGCGGTTAGAGAATTGTACTATTTACATACAATTAACGGAATACCATTTAAACCAGTGATCGTGTACTCCCACACTCAATTTAACGAAAGAACCAGGTGAAATTTTAACGATCACGGAAAAACGGAAGTAGTTAAAGCCCATTAAGTGAGGCTCGAGAATACCATTCGATCTTTAATAGCCTTGCCACTTGTAACATAACACGCGACGATTCTCTGTTCTCGCTTACCCACATATTGACCTATTTGTTTTCAACGATATTGAAGTTTCGAGTATGCACTTCCTACCACCATAAAAATTACATGTACAAGGGCAATTAAGGTTGCCAAAGAAATCAATTATCACCAAAAAAAGGGATAAAAACATCAAACGTCTATACAAAGGCACACTTTAAGGCCAAAAAAGCTTTTTGGTAATTCTTTTTCAAAGATACTACAAAATTAATCGAGATTACAATAATTTTTGTGAAACGATTCATTTCAAAGTGGCGGCTGTGCAGCGTTTTCGCGATTCGTCTCCGTTTTTTCAGGCTCCACGGCCGGACTGACAGCTCCCGTAATTTTTTAATCATAATGAGCCAATGATTTTCTTTCGATTATATATAATAACTGCTACAGAAGTACGCAGGATTTCTGCGATACATTGATTTTTGGCCAAATGGCGCACTTCGAAAGTGGAAAGTGATAAATTTGCCTAAAAAATCGTCAGATAAGTGTTAATAACAAATGAACTATGCAATATGAAGAAAAAATCCTCCGTACTTCCATGGACAATGTATTTTCAAAGATATATTCAAAATTCCAAGTCAATCTGTTGAAAATTGTCTGAGTTATGAGTCCGGCCAGTTTAAAAAATGCAATTTTGAGATAAACGCGTCTGAAGTTTTGAGTATCTCGCTGGGGATCAGACGGACTTGTACAAAAATTCGAAAACCGAGTACTTAGACGTTTTTCCCGGCCTTAATCTTTAGGGACATCATTTTTGCGGTCCTAAGCGACCATAAAAGCAAAAACGATTTTTTGTAAATTCTAGAGTGGCCCGAAGCCTTAATGAGACACAATCCCATTTCCTGTTGCATTCGAAGTCTTTTACAAATAAAAAGATAAATTTACAGGAAGGAACAACAAGAATCAACGCAAAATAATAAAAAAAAAAACACATTAAAAAGCAATGACTCCGAAGATTGTGATCCGAGGCTCAAACAGATAAGGAAATATAAAAAGAAAAACAAACGAACATTTCGTTAGGTATGCCAACGAAGCAAAATGCAACAACGTTAGCGAATTGTACCCGGAGATAAGATCGAAATAAAACTGTGGCAGGTCACACAAAAGCGTGGTAGGATCGTGAAGTTGAAAAAATAGTTAGCAAGGGTTAATGATTGAGATAATGATACATAAACTGGTTCTTTGATAAATATCAGTACAAGTTGAGTTCAGATGTATAATTCACGAGCTGATTTTACTTTTAAACACGGATCTGTCTCATTACACGGTGACTGGTGAATTCTACGTCTGTCTCTATGATCCCAGAAAACATGGCACAGTGACTTTTGATGCTGTTAGTCGCGAACGAAGTTGGTTTTATAATGGCGAGCATACGTTCCATTGGCATAAAGAACACAGCGCAAAAGCTATAACCTTATACCGCGTGCTGAAAGTGTTCTGCGAGAGTTTCCTATGGGATTCGGGCCCACGGCACGTGATGGTGAGAGGCGGCTCTCTGACCGGTCATTCACTTATACAACCACCGTAAAAACTTGCCAGCATCGTAGCCGAGTGTTGCAGGGGTCCTTCATGATTCGCGACGCCACAAAACACCGTACCATGTCCTTTTCTCTCTGTGAGTTTGCCTGTTCTCGATACGAATCGAGCGACTGTGGCGAGACGAGTGACCACCACTTTTCAGGTCTCAAGGTCTCTTCAAACTTCAGTGAGTCTTTCAAACTTTCGCAAAATCGAATGACGATTTAAATAATAGATACTTTTTCACTGTTTATCAAGAAACGGTCGGTTTTTACTTCGAAATACGAGGAAAATTAGTCAAAACCCAAAAACACCTGGTTTTTGAGAAGCTGGGAATTCAAATCTGAAATCTAGCAGATTTATGGACATCGTCAGTAGATTTTAGGTCATAAGACAAAAAATTAGAGTCAAAGGTCCCTAAAAATACGACATATGGGATCTCGTAAGCTAGACTATTTTTTCGAGAGGAGAAAAAAGTGTTAAAAAAAAGGTTTGACTCGAATAAGAACGTATGGGACAAAAAATCGGTCGGCATTATTTGTCGGCGAAGCAGAGAGTGCTCGGAGATCGTTGAGCCATCTTGGAAATAGGATGAAGAAGAGTGAAAAACATAGTGACGTTACAAGATGATAATGGTTATGTAGCACCGATGAAGCACCCTGGTTCCGAGTTCTGGAAAAAAGAGAAAGAAAGAGAGGAAGAGAGAGAGAGAGAGAGAGGGGCTGAAACGAGAACGCGGCAATGTTGGAGACAATAAACGCGCGGCTGGACCAACTCCAAATGGATTTGTTCTCGTGAATTGGTTGTTTTTTGTCATTTTAGTTGCCGCATCCTCCCTCTCCCTCTCTGTTTCCTTTTAGTCTTTCTCTCGTGTCCCTTTACCTGGTGCTCGTGAAGCGTTCTCCTCCCGGTCGATCCTTTCTGCTCTTTACCAACCCGCGCTGATATACACAGCGAGCGCAGTTTTATACGAGCGTGCAATGTCCCTTCACTAATACCAACGACCAACAACCATGTTTACCCTTGACACAAAGAGATGTATACATATATATATTTATATATATAAATGGGTACTTTGTGAGTATACCGAAGAAGAACCCTCGTGTATATTTTTCTCTGCTGTGGCGCCCTCTATGACACTCCTCCTCAAATTACGTCCTCTCTCTTTCCCTTTCTCTCTCTACACACTCACGCAGCAACCACTTTGCCTCTCTTCTTTCTCTTTTTCGCTATATGTGCGCAAACAAACGACGAGAATCGCGGTAAAATGCGTCCGGCAACTTCGTTCTTTTTCTCATTTTCATTATTTTTTATTTATTTTTTTCTCCCAATGGACAAAGGAGGCGAATCTTGTACCCGGACGGTCATTATAAGTCACGGGTCATGTAATATCTTCTGTTGCATTATCCCCTCCCCCACCGTACGATCCTTCAGGACTGCAGAAAAAACCATTTCTGACTGTAAAACATATAACTTGCCATTCAACACACCAATATATACCACCCATGAAAATTCACTTCTCTCAAGAGCTTCCCATAATGTATATAATTAAAAAAAACGTACTATCCTCCTCCTTTCACTCTCCTCCCGGCTCGTCCGCTGCTTCCACCGAACCTGCTATTGAGTTATTTTTCATTATTTATTCTACCCACCAAAGCTCGTACCATTTACGGCAGCACATCACTTTACCCCCCGACCATTGCCTTTTTTACTCACCGCAATATGACTTTTACCCTAATAGCCCTTTCCCTCTGCCCCGCAAACATAAATGCAGAAAATCTCCTCTACCCCACCGCGAATTACACACTTCGCAGCCTCGAAATTCAAGCCAACTGTGGATGAAGGCTTACCGACGCGGAAATAAAATTAAAAATAAAAATCATTTAAACATCAGTCTTTCTTACACAAATGGATTTACACCGCGCCCACACTCTCTTCAGTTATTAAATTCTATCTTTCTATTGCTCATGACTGTGAAGTTTTTTAACAAGCACTTATTTTACTTCTTACTTCAATTTCTAGGCTCTTTACAGAAAAGTCTTTCATTTTACAAACTCTTTACTTCCGCGCGCAGATATTTAATTCCAATAATGAGTTCCCTAGAAATGGACATTATTGCTACACAACTTTTTACGCTGCGAAGAATAAGAAGATGGTGGAAATTTATTGAAATGTTAACTTTTGACAGCGTTAAGTTGAAATGATTTTCCATCAAATTATGAATAATGAGTCGAATTTCATAAATCTATGAATATATTTTGCTTAATATCACGAAATATTGTTTTTCTGAAAGAAATAGTGGAAAAAAAAGGTCATGAGCTAGAATCGTGCCCGTTTGCGAATCGAAGTTATAGGCGCAGTTGGAAAAGTGCTTGCTCAGGGAAAGCATGAGATCGAGTTGGCACTCGCCGGGAAGCTGCGAAACCAAATTTGCCTGATTATCGCCACGAAGTTTGGTGAAACGTGTTGGTAACGCTAAATTGTGGTGAGAGAGGAGAGATGAGAGGAGGCTCGGGCGAATGCAGTGGTAAAGAGAAAGAGAAGGGAGTGAGTGCGAGTTGAGCAGTGCCATAAAGAGCTCGAGAGGGAGCACGCCGTCATTTCATTATGGCATATATGCGAAATGTGAGTGGAACGAAAGAGAGAGAGAGAGAGAGAGAGAGAGTGTTTGAGTAAAAGAGAGTGATAAAGAGAGAAAGCGAGAGATAGAGAGAAAAGGAGAGACCTTTTCGCGACATGGAGGCCGCAGTGAGTCGTGCCGGTTTGTAGGCACGGAGGAACGTGAGCGCGAGCCCGTCAACGGGTTACAGTACACAGTCACGCGCCGTCCATCCATTTCCGGAGTAGCATCAGAAGCAGAGAGAGAGAGAGAGAGAGAGATAGAGAGAGAGAGAGGGTTTTATGGAGAGTAGTGGTGTTATATGCTGATGGTAGTAGCCCCGTTGAAGAGCCCCGGAGTGGTCTCTTTGGCTGCAGAAATCCAGAGAGGTGGTGGATGACAGGGACCGAAGAGAAATTTATGGTGTAGCTACATGGAAAGTGAGACGAAGAGAGAAGGAAATGAACATTGAATGTGCGTTGAAAAAGGAGAGTTGGTTATGTTGCTGGCAGAAGTTTGTCTCTCTCTCTCTCTTTCTCCCTGGTCGCCTCGTTCGCTCGTGCAAATTGAATCTAATCACCTTCTCCCTTTAGTTATTTTGGCCAGCTCGTAAAACGTGCATGGTACTATATGGAACGTTAGGGAAAAAGGGGGAACCGAATGAAGAGAGCTTAATATGCGTACCGAGCAGACACATGCGCATGTAAACTTGACGGAGGGGGTCACAATTAAGCGAAGGGTTGAGAAAACCGAGAGGAGACGCACAGCCATGCGGGAGATTATTGGCAAATTGATGATAAATGGATGCAGGGAAGCCCATTGTTTATTTGCAACAAATGAAATGACTTGAGAGCTGCGCCACGAGGGGTTCTTTTTATACTTCATTAGTTTTCAATGCGAATTAATACATTGAAAGAATAATGAAGTAATTATAACGTGATGTAATCCGCGAGGGGTGGATAAATGAGTTCCGCCTGAAGTTTCTTGGGTTTGAAGAAGTGTTGAATAGCCAGAATTCTTTTAGTTGAAAACCCGGCGTTGTAATTGGCATTTTTGGCTCGGTCTACAATCTCACACCATCGGATAAACTCATCGTAGTCTTGTTAATGAAATTAAATACTTTTGTATTGTAGCAGATGTCGGAGGTTGTCCGCGCAGCATTGAAAACTTTAATAAACTAGTAGCGAAGAGAGACAGAGAAATAGAGAGAGAGAGAGAGAGAGAGAGAGAGAGAGAGAGAGAGGGAGAGACTTCTGGTAAGAATCCCCGTCACGATGTACAAGTTTAAAGCTTTGATAGAAACGAGACACGAGGGGGCACCACCGCGCGATCTCCGAGCCACCCGCACGGTCTCCACGTCTATTTCCGGCTGTCGGTTTTCTGACAAAGGGTAGAGACGAAGCAAATTTAATCTATTTACCGTAGTCAAACGAGCTCCACACACACACCAAGTTAACGAACACACTTGCACACAGACACCAACTCCCAAGAGGTTAGGCAGTGAAGCGGCTATGTTGTTCCCTCGTGCTCTCACCTCCCTTCGATTCCTCCCCTGTACTTTCAATTTTCGATCGGAGTATGCCATAGAGTTGCCTTTTTTTCTAACTCATCCTCTTTCTCCTCCTCCTCCTCCTCCTCCTCCTCGACTACTCTCTCATCTTCCTTCATACTTCCCTCGCAAACGTGTGCTCTTGTATCGTACATCGGATCGAATATACCAACGTCGCTTCAATGTCGACCATCTCTGTGTACGGAGAGGAGCTCCTCTGCTCTCATTATTCAACATTCAGGCAACCGTGTGTGTAGTTAAAATATACACGCCGCGCGTATACAGACATCTATTTAATAATTATATGTACCCTCAGCGAGTGTGTTACCAGCTCCAAGCTCGTCCTATACATTGTCCTCCACTTCCTAGAACATCCGACAGAGAAAGGAACAGGGAAAATTGGTCCACGCCATTAGTTACCTTTCGCTCCAACCTGACTGTGTGCACCATATCGAAAATTCCACACGCAGAAGCAAAGATGGAAGCGTACCGCCATTTTGAAAATATATATCTTTTACCAAATCGGCCCGTACCACTCGAACCCTCTGTTACATATCGCTTCAACCTTCCTCCCTTTTCAACCGAATCCCAGGCTCGCTTACACACTGCCCCATTATCACCTCTCGAAAGTCGCATTCGACGTATATCGCGCTTAATTTATATCCATACACTACACTCCAACCAACAACACTCGAGGATTTATGCGTTTGAGTATGCGCCAAGGATTGGCTAAATAAACGATACCGTACACACCATATCGACGAGTTTACTGCGCGAATCCCTAACGCCATTATCCTCATAATTAGTGTAATCCGAAATTTTACTCTCCCCTCACACTCCAACCACATTATTGCCGAAAAAGCTATTAATCTCGAACACATTTACTGGGGAATAATTATATTTGGGAATGTTTCTTTGTTTACTTCGAAAATTATGCAAAATGTCAGAGTTTCTTTTAAGGTTTTCGGGTGAAAACAGATTTAACTGATGTGCTTCGAAATATTCTCTGATCCAAACTGAAATTTAGATTTCAAATGGTACTCGATGAGGTCGCATTCGAATTCCCTTTGAATTGGTTTTTGGGTTTTCTGGTTTTCTTCATTCTTCGATACCCGGCGAATTTTCCAGGGTTCGATGACGCCAATTTTTGCATTCTCTTGAAATTCTACCAAAAGACTGTAGAAATCTTTCCTATGAAGTTCCTGTTCGATCAATTGTCGCTGCGATAATGACAATTCGATATTTCGGTATTTAAGGATTTTAACAGACGATCTGGAGGGATTCCTGCACCGGGGAACATTCCTTTAGTTCCACGTGGTCAACAATTAACACCAGTAGAAGTTTAAGGCTTTCTTAGCATTTGAAGAATACAGAAGTAGAGTAAGTACTGCAACTCTGAATAGTTTCCTTTCAAGAGTTAATTAGAAAGGTTCGTATTCAGTTGTTCTTTAACGATCAGCAATTCCTTGGAATCGGTATTATTTGTGTTGTGGCTAGGCAAAGAGTGAACTACTCGGCAGATCGTTATTATTCTAGTTGAAATTTAGGACGTAAGTAACAGTGTTTGTATTTCGTTCGAAGCGGGAAGTAAAAGAGAGAGAAAGAGAGAGAGAGAGAAAGAAAGTCGTCGAAATGGTCGAGTGGGTAAGGAAAGAGGGTTGAAAATTTTCCGCTCTCATGCATAGTGAGAGAAAGTCCTCGCGTGCTGTTACCCTACCGATGAAAGAGTCTTGCAATGAGGGTGTAATGAGAAAAGAGGAAAGAGAGAGAGAGAGAGAAAGAGAGAGAGAGAGAAAGAGAGAGAGAGAGAGGGAGGGAGGGAGAAAAAGAAGGTTGAGGTAGTTTTGCACTGAGTCCCAAGGAGGCACACTTAGCACGTGACTGTAGAGTGCTCTCAGAAATGGCTAAAACACCTAAAACGTTTTGTACCATTTATGAACCGTATTTACCTTGAGCTTCGACTTTCTCCTCCGCTAGAACGCTGGTTGCTTGCTGTACTCCAATCGCTCTGGCGTTGGTGTTGCTCTGCTTGTAGCCACTCCACCCTTCGGCCTCCTCTTAAATCCACCTTTTAGCCTCATCCGACTCGACCTTAATCTCAGCTTCGACGTTTCTCTCTTTCTTACATTCTCTCTTCCTGCTCAGCAAAGAGAATCTCTTTAACTCTCTCATTCGGTCTCATTGTGGTTCTCCCATTCTCTCGTCATCCTTCCTTTTTTCACACTTGAAACTTCGAGTCACACGATGTATCAGTGATCCAATGGTGATTCATTTGCTCGGCCAGGATCCGAGCAACGAGCATTGAAAAAATTACTGTAAACAAACAATTTTTTGTTACTTCATAAGTTGTTTCTTATCATTTCATTTACAAACTTGATCCACTTCTATTTGCTCCTTGTAAAGAGTCTTAGAATAAGAATTCTAATTGAAGGACATGGAGAGAAAGATAAAAAGTAATTAAATCACGTGGAATGGTGAGAAAAATAGTTTTTACTTTATTTAATGACCTTTCTCCGTACCTTTCATTCCACGATGTCTCGAAAAAAAGAATAGCCACTTGGGAATATATGTGGATCGTAGCATGATTCAACTTTTGATAGTCTCTTCCATCATGTTTACGAATGAAATAACGTGCCAGGGTGCACGTGACTGATGATATGAAATAATAATTAATTCCGCAGTTTATTTATCATACTTTTTCATGGGATCCAACAAATTATCTTTTTTTTTTCTTGTTCAATGACAAATGCATTTTAATTCCATTTATTTATTCAATAAAAGGAAAAATGTAGAAATTTGTGTTCCCCCTCGAAAGCTCACAGAGAGAATAACGAACAACTGGAAAAGTTGGTCGAACCACGAGGATTTTCGGTTGGGTATGGACCAAAGCGATTCAAAGAGAGATGGAAATTCACGAAGCACGAGTGGATGAATTAGATATATAAAGTAAAAAAGGGGGGAGGGGGGCAGAAAAAAAATATAAAATTCGTCCATAACAAGAAAAATGGTCGACGAAGCTGGACATGCGATGCGGTATCCTCATTTTTCTTTCCTTCGCTGCCACCACCAGTGGTGTAATAATAGATGCGTGCCTGTGGAATGGGAGCTGCGGCAAGAGACAGAAACGAATTTATCCGCGGATTTCCAGCCCAGCTGGGTGGAAGCTCGAAACTGTGAAAATCCCAGGCCGTTGACTACCATTTCCAGTACCGCTACCCTTATTCTCGTCTTCATCCCTTTCCGGTTCCCCCATCTCTTTCTCTCTCTCTCTCTCTCTCTTTCTCTCTCTCTCTCTGACCGCTCTAACCCGATGAATATTCAGTGCGATTTTGCGGTTTAAACTTTTAGCTGGGTACTCACCACGGCGTAGCGAAACGTGCGACGTGGCTGATGTGAGCTTTTCGAGCTTGCTTGCCTCTCTTTATCTCTCACTTTCTCTCTCTCTCTCTCTCTTTCTCTCTCTCTCTCTCTCTCACTTTTCTCTTTTCAACTTCGTGCGCTTCAACTATGGCGCTACTGCAGCAGCCTGCACTGCTCAGGAGGTGCAAAAGGATGGAATATCCCTCGTACGACTTCGTATTCTAATTAGGGCAAAAAGGAGCCAACAATTTAAACGACGAGAGGAGGATACCAGTCCAGAAATCCTCTTGGATGCCTTGCAGATCTTTCACCCTCTTGCAGTTCCTTATCCTGCCACCTTTTTTCACTCTTCTTCTTCTTCTTCTTCTTCTTCTGCATTCTTTCTTTCTCCATATGTATCCACTTTTTTTCGTCCCCCCCAGGCCTCACGATAATACTACGGGGTTTTGAATCATCCCTTACGTCTAGAAAGACTGTTGTTAGGTAGAAAAGTCCTCGATAAATCACTGAGTCCTGCACGAAACTCTGCGAACACAGGAGCAGTTTTTTTTTTTAATTAAAAAAAAAGTAGCCACGTATATATTGGCCAGGAAAAAAGCCGAAAGTGCATTCGCGCGGAAAGTAATCCTCAGAGATTATCCTTTCCAAGCGTATGCGAACTGTGTTGGAACTTTTTTCGTTGCCATTAATTACCCCTCGTTGTGGTTTCTCCAGTTTCCATCGCTTTTTTTGTTTCCGTCTCGCGCTTACTTTGCATTCTTAGGTCAACCGGTTTTTGCAGATTTTTTGTACTGGACTTTTTGAAAAACTATCAGTTTTTCTTTCATTTGTTGTCTCGTTAGTTCTCACTTGATAATTCGTTGTTACAGAAAGTGCAATGGTCGAGCACAGGAGCCCATCGAGAATTGTGTTATCTCAAGGGACGGAGCGACGATGACTGCCAAAATTACGTCAGAGTCTTCGGCCGACAAGGACCCGACAAGTTTCTTGCTTGCGGTACCAACGCCTACAAACCTCAGTGTCGGGAATTCTCGATAATGGTAAGTGTTTATTATCATCTAACAAGTTATCAGAAAGTGCAATTATCCAAAATTCGCTGATTACGTCATTTTGGAGATATTCCGACCATTGGACGTTAGACGGTCCACCAAAATTTTGCATTTAAATATATCGAGTCCGGAATTCTCGTGACTAGTCTCATTCGATCCTAGGTTTTTAGTCGGGGTCAATTTGACCCGAGGTTGTCGCGCATTGTCGTGAAAAACGAATAACTTTTCCTTTCAAACTCGAATAACAGTGCAACTTGTCATTTTTCGATACCAAGCTTTGTTCTATTTTATTACTCGGGAAATTTGCGATCATTTCGAAAAAAAATGTCTCGAAAAATACCGATTCTACTGAAAGTTATAAGCAATTCCGTTTTTGCGTATGAAATCGTGTAAAAAAAAATCGTTGAAAAGTACGGTAGAAAAAAATAATTCAATATATTACACGCGAATTAAATCGTACAGTATTTCATCTCATTTTGATGTCGAGGACAACAATCAAAAGCCGAATAACGTGGACGGCAACAGAGATTGTTTGGTTTGGGATCCAATGGCACTCGAAACCGCTTCCACGCGGGCATATAAACACAAATATATATGTTTAATCTCTCGGTATCCTTAAGCGAGATATCTCAAAGTGAGAAGCCAGTTCTCCTCGAACTCGTCTCTAATCTAGCTATGTGCTCCCGAAACTTAATTTCCGGCATGTAATCAATACACGAATCCTCGAGGTTGCTCCTCAAGGATCTCATAATGGCATAACAGTATCAGTGGAGTTCTAAGCAAACAGAATAATACGTTTTGTAAATACGCTCTTAAGTATCCTTTCACAAATTCAATTTAGATCCTAAACCACATTTCGATGATACTCGAATTATTTTTTTTCAAACAGGATAATAATTTTTTTTCTCGGATTACTGAGGCGTGAGATCAAAATTGCGTTGGATAACGATTTTTGTGGATAAATTGATCGATAGTTTTATAAATCGCGAATAAATGTGTGCGTCGATTTCTTTCGAAAAAACAATTTTGAAGGATCATCAAAATGTCTCGAAATTGGTGAATGAAATACGGACAATTTTTCCTGAATGGAAAACTCGCCTCAACAAAGTCGGTCGATCAAATATTTTCACAGTGATCACGTTTCATCCAAACCATAAAATATTCGACAGAGTCGAAACAAAATTTATTTGCTAAATCCATACGCAGCGACTTCATTAAAATCGATACAAAATTTTATTTGCAGCGATAGTTTGAACAAATGCAAATATTTTTGGTTTTTTTTTCTGTCAATTCGCTTCAAACGCCGTGCATGGTCAATATTAGAAAATTCACAAAATTGCCCGAAATAATTGCGACCCACAAAGACATGAACATTTAATTCAGCTTAATTGAATTTTTTATTTAATTGAATTTGATTTAATTCAACGGTAAGTAAGTCAATGTCTATCGAAAATGTGGTGCGGCTATAAGCAGTTTCTCAATAATTCCTTGGTTCGTGATTCCTTGGACAATTTCCTTGAGAGATTGACTCGCTTTGATTGGTAGTTGTCTCTGGAGACAAGTGAGCGATTTCAAGCGAAGAGAAACCCAAGAGTTTAGAATTCAGGGAAACGTTGGGTTGTCTCGAAGGAAATAGAGATTTGTTGGAGAAGTATATGAGGGATTATGTTAGCGCGGTGGTCGCAGCAGTAGCTCCACCGCGTTTAATCGAAGCATGGCGTGTCTGTGTACAAGGAGCAAGGAGCAAGGAGCGCCCTCTGTAGGGAGCGTCTAAGAAACTTGTATTCCTGGCCGCAAATGCAGCAGAGCACGAAAGTTAGTGGTAGTGGAGGAGTAAAGAAAAAGGTAAAAGATAAATGAAACGACACAGAGACTCCGCGAGCGAAGAGAAAGGAACATTGAACCTTTCGAAAGATCTCGCAGTGAATCGAGATTTCTACCACCTCTTGGCATAAGTTCATTTTCGTTGCGGCGTACGCAACCTTCTACCTCGTTTCGCTAAACTCTAACCTCACTATTTTCTTCAAAAGACTCCACCCTCTCTTTGTCACTTTCAACTTCGCCGCGCGGATACTACCAAACTTTACTTCTACTGTTTCGATCGCAATAGAGGTCATGTCTCGAGGTCCCTGCTGTCTAGAGCCTGACTAAAAAGGACTAAGTTGTACTTATATAACACACTTTAACTTTTCTCCTCATTTCTAACGTACTTAAGTTATTCAGTCGATTAATTAACACTCATTACCCGTAAGCTATTTTCATTGAACATCTCTATCTCTATATTTATATAAAACTCAACTGCAAAATTGTCTTTGGCCGCGTTTCCCGCGAGAACCACTCAACCAATTTCGATCAATCTTTCACAGGAACGAAGGGCGTGAATCAGAATAGGTTGTAGGCCGTATTATATTCCGATAAATTATTTATTCAGGGAAGGCCAAGCGAAAAATTCAATTTTTCATCATTTTTTTTACTTCAAAGATTCTCATGTTATTAAAAAAGACTATAAATGAAAAACACTAATTACAAATTTGAAGATAATTCCACAATGAAGAGAATGAGCGGTGGCTGGGGTCCCAGCTTCGAATGGAAAAAAAGTTACAGTAATTTTCGTGAAGTTGTTCAAATTTTGTAGATTTCAATTTCATTAAACAATTTGAAAATACATTAATCCCTCCAGAGCCCAGAATTATTTACGTTCATATTTCAAATTTGTACTTCGTCCTCGTGACTAATTTAATCCAGTGATTGTTTCAATAAGCTGATGGATATTTCAGAATAAAATAACAAGTAATGCGGTTAGTTCTGCTGTATAAGTAAATTGACATTTTTCATCATTTTTACTTGATTAATTATTTGAGTTTTCTGCATTACGTAGCACTTTTGATGAGTACAAATTCGAAAGCTTTCGCCAGGTTACCGATTACGACGAAAAAAATGACAATTAATTGACAGGAGAAAATTAATTGCCATTTTTTTATTTTATGGTGTTTTAAAGTGACTCAATAATAGAAATTCCGACATTTTCTGTACAACGGTTTGTTAGTTAAATCGCTACTAAAATATTATATTGTTTCCATGCTCCTCGTGAACATGTGACAATAATTATCAGGTAACTATTTGCAACTATTTTCCCAGAGGTTCATTGGACGAACTTAGAATACAATGTAAACAGCTTTCACGTGATGTCTATCGCCCAATTTGATACGGCGATATAATCGTCTTTCACTGTATTTCTGTACAATAGCTTTGTATTATGGTTCCGCAAATAGTAAAACAGAGGGAAGGGGAACTTATAGTTGAATAGGACATTCGAAACACATAAATCCATAGGCGAGCTCGAAATTCAGTGAGAATTGTATATACAGGGTGTCCCAGTTGAGAAAGCGACCGAAATCCATTCAAATTTACATCGGAACTTTAAAATCAGAAAAAATTATAATTATGTATAACCAAAGTCTTCCTGAGCCACCAAAAATTACAAAAATTGATGAACCTCCGTTCTTTTATCGCTTATATCGGCAAGACGGTTAGAGATAGAGCAAAAATGCAGAGGAACAATTTTGTAGAGCATAAAATTTCCGACAAAAAAGATTCCGACGCAATTTTTCTATCTAGTGCACTTTAGTCCTCAGAGTGGTTCGAAAAAGACCTAATTTTTCAGGAGTATCCTTTGAACCGAGCGCTTTTAAGCACTTTTTCGATTCCCTCTCAAGACTAAACTAGCAAAAATATAAGAACGTTTCCGGGGACTTTTTTGTAAGAAATTTTCTCCTCTACAAGATTGGTCTCCTGCATATTTGCTCTATCTCCAACCGTTCTCATTGTTTTCACTGTCAAAGTGGCTGCATTTATCAGCGTCAACAATTTACAAATCGTTGTTGGAACATCAGATAAAAAACTAGAGTATTTTCGACTGGAAATTCGGAGCTGAACTTGAGAGCATTTTTATTGACCATTTGACCTGGGACATCTTGTATAATTGTCGTCGTTTCAACGCACAGTGGCGCTGAATATAGTCAATGATAAAATTTCACCTGCTAATGGGGATTGCGGTTCCTGTCTATCTGTTGTATCGAGGTTTTCGGTGCAGCTAAAACGTGGAGAGAACTGGTGTGATCGATGAATCAGGGGACAGAGAAACAAGCAATATGAACAGGCGTGATGGTATGGACAAATATATATCTGTATAGAAAACACACAGAATAGCGTTTATCGATATATGAACAGAACGCAACTTCATTGAGTTCTTTGTCACTTGCCGCAGACGCATGGATATATCGTTCAATCGGGAAACGCTCGTTTGTGAGGCTTTGCAAAAAAAAAAAAAAAAAAAAAAAGCCATAGGTGTTACAAACCGAATATAGCGAAATAGGAGCATGGGAAAGAAGCAGGCCAAGAGAGAAAAATTGAAAAATCGTGCAAGCGTAGTCTATTGTCTATAAAAACTGCATAAAATTTTTTTTTTTCTCCCTCACAGCAATTCTACTGTTTGGAATATTGAACAAAATAAATGTTCACATAACAATACGTAACGTTCATAACATTAAGGAAATATGTTCTCTGAAATCCTTCCATTCGAATGTTCTCATAACCACAATCGTTGATAATAACACCGCGGTAATAAAGTTGCAATTATTCAAATGGCAACTTCCATAAAGAGGTAGAAATGGAATGTAAATTTTTCAGTTTATTTGGCAATGTAGTAACTGGTATGAATGTGTCAAAAGGCTTAATTTAACGTTTCTATAATAACCGCCTATTCTTTTATTCGCATTCAAATGATTCTGAAGCGTAATATTTTAATTGAATGTTATCGTCGTTATTTATTTACAGAAAAGAGGAAAAATCATCCAGTTCATTTTCCATCCCTGTGGAATAAAATAAATGAATTATTCAAACTCTATAGCTACTGGGCCACAAATTCATTTAGAAATACAAACATTATTACCAACCTCACTAATAAATCTAATAGCAATAATAATTGTCATAATAATTATTATTATTGTTGATATTTATTGTTTTTTGTTATTCTAACAGTAATGCATTCATTGCTACTACTTTTTTCATCA
>JACEOJ010000073.1:867998-1010256 GCA_013761285.1 Campoletis sonorensis
ATTATTATTATTGTTGATATTTATTGTTTTTTGTTATTCTAACAGTAATGCATTCATTGCTACTACTTTTTTCATCATTATGTGACAAACAAACATTGGCAAAAGCGTGTTGGATTACTACAGTGTAGAGGATAGAATTGGACTGGGTTATAATGAGTGAGGAAGAGGAGCCTGAATGGTAAAGGAAACTGGAGACGAAAAAGGATACACAAAGAGGCTAGAGAACGATAAAAGATATATATATGTATAAAGAAAAGAGAGAGGAAGCTCTACTTGAATTTCGTCTTCACGCCTCTCATTTCTTCTTGAAACTCGTTGGCAACTCACGAACTATTGCTGCTAGTAGTATACGACAGTAGTACGTAGCTAGCAGAGCATGTAGTAAAGGTAGTGAGAAGGATAAGGGGAAGAGGGAAGAAAGAGAGTAATGGCTCAGACTCGAGTGTACAGAAAGCACAAAAAGATAAAGAGAAAGAGAGAAAGAGAGAAAGAGAGAGAGAGAGAGAGAGAAAGAGAGAAAGAGAGAGAGAGAGAGAGAGAGAAGGAGTAAGAATTCTCTCAACGACGAAGCTTGCACTGGTGCTGTGCACGCGGAGAGTAGTGCTCTTTAAAGGGTGTGCTTTCTGATGCCTTTCGCGAAATCTGTTGAAGCTCACGAGAAAGAAGCATTTTAACGTCGAGTGTGTCGGCAAAATGCTTGCCCTAGTCGTTTTTACTTGACAGGATAGTTGAGGCCTACAAAGCTCCCTTTGAATTAATGCTGCAAACCCTAAAAACAAAAAGCATGATCCGCTCGTTGTTCCGGCCACCCCGAAAGCCTATAAAAAATATGTTTCTCTTTATTTATCTCTCTCACTCTCTAGCTCTTTCTTATTGTCTTTATTATTATTATGATTCTGTGTTGGCAAAAAAAATTTGCCCTTTGGTTAGGAAGAATTTTTCTAGCATTCCACAAATCATAATGATTAATAATTAATTATAGAATTAATCATTGGTAGTCACGGTATTTTGGAATTTTGTTTTATTCAAGAACCACGTAAGATATTGCAGTTTATTTAATTTTTTCTGTTTTATTAATTTGTTTTTTATTGTCACTATTTTCGGCTCTTTCAAACTCAATGAAATCATCGAATTATGCATAAATCTCGCTTCCAAAACGATAATGCAGTTTTGCCACCGATTCAGTTAATTAAATCGAGATCCGATCGTTCCAAACAGCCCTCAGTCACTAACGAATTTCCGCACAATCGGAAAACCCAGGAACAATCAAAAGAGCGCGAGGCAAAGGATTTACGAAACCAGTTCAAATCGTTTGTCGAGAATTGTGGAGAAAAAAAAGACGTGCAACAAAGAGAAAGAAGAAGAAAAATCAGTGTTGCTCAGAGCTACGTTCAAAAGCTTTACTGTTATTTCAAATTAATTACATCGGTATTAACTATTTTCAAATTATTCCTTGAGGATTGTATTTTTTAAATTTTTACTGCACAATTATTTCGAAACAATTACACAATTATGTTAATGGCCTTAGAACAGTTTCAACAACGGTCTCATTTCGTAAACGTTGTGGACGGATTTTTTTATGAATTCTGAAGTGTTCTTTGTTTTGTTTTCTTTTTTCTCAATTTTTTGATTCGATCGTTTTCGTCAAGTTATCTTTAGCTATTTGATATCTTTAACCATCAATAAAGCGAAGAAAAAGAAGAAAATCACGAAAAAAAAGTCTTGCAAATGGAAAAATGTTGGTTCGGTTGTACTTGGATTTATTATTGATCGAAAAAACGTGAGTTTATTTCGTATTTTATTTATTATTGATTGAATTGGAAAAAAATTTCCAATTGAATGAAATTTATGACTTGAACTCTTCTCTCCCACCTCAACATTCACCTTCAACGTAGAAAACTGGTGACCAGAAAAGTCTTGATATTCTACGAGGATTTTTCTTTTCTCACCTTTTCCCTATTTCCGGACCACTTTCTTTTAACCATATCCGGCGTTGTCCATTTCCACAATTTTTTTTTCTTCCTCGATATATAACTCGACACGGTATATTCTCGCCCAATTTTTTTTTCTCCCTCTCCAGTCATCTTTTTCAGTCCGTACGATCTTGAATACTTCCTCTTTAATATTTTCTTCTACGGAAAAGCGTGTTCTCGTCTTTCCTCTTATCGCTCGGAGAGCAGGAAAGGAGAGAGCAAAAAGAAAATCGAGCCGGAGCTGTCTTCGCTACATAGATCGTTTGAATAATGACTAAATATATCGCGAAAAACCGACTTAAATGGACGATGGAATTTGCACAAAAAAAATTACTGAAGAGCTTTGCCATTGAGTATTTATGAATAATTGTTACGATTTTTTAATAATTCATATCGTGCAACAAGCGATCTTTTTTGAAACATTCGTTTTAGAAAATCCGATGAAAAATTAATCAAAGAAAACGTCAAAACAATTATAAATTCTTCAACTTATTATCGAGATTCACAGTGTAACCAAAATTTTATGAGAAATCATAATTTTTCAATTATTCCACTCGATCTTTTTATTTATCAAATAATATCAATTTTAATAATAAAAATTTCACCGATAATATAAAATCTCAATTTCATCATTTTTCGTACATCCAATTAACAAATTTTCCAAACATTTTGTCATTTTCGTTGAAAATATATTCAGACACAATATGTAATTGTAATAACTGTTTCAACCAACAAAAATGTCGGATGTGGGCTGTGAATTTGGATAGTAAATGAACAGGTGTGATATATCGGTGCTCTGAGTACGAGAATAATCCCTGTGGGCCTATCAAGCCCGACACCCAGAGGGCTTTCACCGAATGATTTACATGTATATACATAATATACGGGATACAGGATTTAGAACGACCAGGACTACAAAATGAAACGACGAACTAAAATGAACCATTTCTTGACTGTGTTACAGCGTCGTTGATTGTTGTTTAATGGGTGAATTATTATTGTTTTTTTCCATCATTCACAGTAAACATGTAAATCGTATTTCCAAATTAATTTGCATGTTGAATTATGGTATCGAAAATTAAAAACAAGCAACCGAAATTCTCGCTTCGAACCATTGACACAAAAACGTGAAAAGTTACAAACAATTTTGCAGATTTTCTCTGTGCGAATCGTTATTTCGTTTATTTACAACAGAATTTTCGCTAAAACCAAAAAGTAATGATTTCGATGAAAATTTTCAATTTCAATTTTAATCATTTCGTATTGAAAAGGAATTTTTTAATTGTATTTTAAACATCGTGAAAGTTAAAAAATTTGCCAATGAATCATCAGGTTTTATAAATGACTTGGATTTCATAGAAACACTCATCGAAACATTTATTCACGGTTTGTATAATCGAGAGGGCCAACCTGTAACGATGAGTCGTCAACACATACTCTTTATGTGAGGTCTCGAAAAAAAAAATAATAAAAAAATTAAAAAATTACTCAAAGTGATTTTTCGAGCATCACGAATCAATAATCTATTGCTTCGAAAGATCTGATGAAGCATCACGAAAAGATTTTGATGGCTCTAACACGCCGGGCACCACGAACGAATTAACACGGGTTTCAAAACATGACAATCCATTAAAGAATCTTTAATAGCCAAATGATAACTGTACTGGCGCTGTGAACGCAGATTTGACGTGATAGATTAGATTTCACAGTCATTAGAAAGTCGAGGCCAAACGAGATCGTTACGAAAAATGGTAACTCGACATTTCACGCTCATGTGTGAGTGTGTTATTAAGGATCGTTCGACAATCAATATTCCTGTATGAAATGAAAAACAAAACGAAAAGAAAAAAAAACAGCAAGCAATTACTGATAAATCATAATTTTTTTTGGACCGATATACAAAACGTGTCATTTATTTATAGTTGTGAAAAAATATCATATTCGTACTTTTAACATCCCTTCTCGTTTCAAAATAATTTGGAAACTTCCTCTTCCAACAAATCGACATTTTTTTCATTTTTAACCTCAGAGTTTTGTACCGAATTTGAGGCTCAATTTTCGACAGGAAATCCCCTTCGTGGCAAGAAACTCGATACTTTTATTATTCAAACAATTCTGTTTAAAAAAAAAAAAAAAAATAGATTGGATTGAATAATCGAGTGAATTCGTAATTAACGTTTATAATTATCCGGTTTAAAAATCGAAGAATATTGAATAAAAAGTTCAAAAAAATGGAAGAGAATATTAAGCAAAAGTGGATGAATATAATGGGAAAAATTTGTAGCAAAATCCAAATATTTTACGAGGTTCTTCCGCCATAATCATAATAATATATAAAGAGTAACGGCAAAATGATCAAATACAATTTTTCCAAGATAAGTTTTTGAAATTTCGCCTGAATCTTCTTGAGCATCGTATTATAATGTGTTAAAAATTGAGAAGGTTTCACCGTCTGGTGATCGAGATATTCAGTGTTTAAAATCGCAACTTCAACACGAGGTTTTATGGGAAGTGACGAAAAAAGACGATATTTTACAACTAATAACTCGATTTCTAAACGGTCAAACTTCCTCAAATTTAACCCACAGTTGAGTATGATTGTTAAGAAGATTCATACGAATTTTAAACAATTAAACTTGGAGTTTATCGAACGCACGAGAAACGATCGAACCTCCTTGAACGGAGAAAACAGATGTTCCTGATTATTTAAAGCGATAGTTGTCCCATGCGAATGGCCCTAATCTCATTAGGAAGAATATGGCAGAGGTAAATACGTGGTCAGGGCGGATCGAGTGTAAGTGGTGAATGTTTTGACCGATCAGAGCTGATTGCTACAGAGATCAAGGGATAACCTCCCTCTCTCTCTCTCTCTCTCTTTGCGTGTAATACATCGATGTGAAGCCACGAAACGATGAACTATAGATCGAAGGAATAATCTCTTGAACGAGAGAAACGTGTTGTACACTGACGTCGCAAAACTACTATCTCGCACTCTCAATCTCTCCAGTGAACTGGACATTGGCGCATTTACCCCTTAGCCCGTTCAGGCCAAACATTCGGCGTTCTCCCTCGGGATCGATTGCTATTCGGTTAAACGGGAAACTATATATATATATATCTATATATATATATAAATGTAACGAAGACCATTGCTCGCTTCAATCCCTCTTCGTCTCGTCTAAACTCGGTGAGATCTCTCGCCACCGGCCGTTCATGTTCCCACGTATATACTTGTCCGTCTATATATAATACAAAATATACATATATTTATATATATATTTCGATGTAAACTCGTACTACGTATAACGTTTGTTAAATGGCATACGATCATGTCGCGTATATATGTTTGTATTAAATATATAGCACACGCAAATATGTGTACCAGATTGCCGTTTTGCACACCGTTTGATCGTTATTTTGGATTGTGGACTTGCGTAACGACGATCTCGTTCCCGACCCTCGCATTTATATGTATTCGTACACTGAACGCGAGATCAACAATCCCCTGCGCTCTCTCGTACGTTTCAAACTCTCGTATGGGAGACTTTATAATTGTATAATCGACGAACAACAATAATGTATGTTTTCTCTGAATCAGAAACTCGCGAATAAATGAGAAATATTTGCAATTTATATGGGCAGGTGAAACTTTGGTTAACCTGATTCTTGTTTTCTTTTTTTTTCCATGATTTATATTTATGCTGCGCAATAAAACATTATTGAATGTTAATATTTCAAGTTTTTGACAGTTTTGACTGTACGAGATCGAGTTTCGATGGATTAAGGAGTTCCGGTACTAGACATACCATGTAATGGTTCAGCTTATCTTTAGGGAGAATCAGGGGAGAAATTCTATTGTTCTCGAGCAAAGCGCTAACTTGACACAACAAAATTTCGTATTAAAATTACATGATTACTGAAAAATTGGTCCTTTTCATTGACAAAAAAATGAATAATTAATAAACTATGTACACGAATTGTTTCATTTTCTGGTGGTATAATTGTAATGATATTTTGATAGGTTTGACAGTTTTTTATAAACTTTTTTACATTTTTTCGTATTGTTTCATGCACAGAACTGAAGTTTACCGATAGCGAAGGCATGTCTCTGTGTTAAAAAGTGAATTTTCATTCGAGAATTTTGTGGAAACGGTGTAGACAATCGTTTTGAAACGTGGAGGACATATTCAGGATAAGTCAAAGAACGTACCGTAGAAATTTGAATAAAATGGTTACATTTCGTCACTTGTACCGAAACTCCTTTGAAAAAAAAATCAATGAAAAAGATCCTGAAACACTCTTTCTATAGTGCAACTTTGGATTCAACGGAAGTACAATTGATTATGCAGTTTTTAATAAATTAAAAAGTCTATTAATAAATGATAATTTATTGTTATCAAAAATTTGGTTGAATACGTTGATAACTTTTGTATTATTGATTGATACAGTTGGTTAACTAGGTTCCAAAGTTAATTCCACATCAATGAGTAATATACGCAGCTGTTAGTAATACGCGAATGGCCGAATTAACACGATTATATTAGCAGAGGTACATAAATCTATATAACGAGATAGAATCGATTACCCCGCTTCTCTCACTGTCAAGATCACGCCTCGATTGAGCGTTCCTCAAAAGCGATTGATGCTTCGAATCGCTTATAGATTAGTAATCGTAGCTGCTGCACGTGTGATTCATTGAATATTAATTAATGAGATAAATATGAAGTGGAGAGCGAATGGGGAAAAGTATTGAAACAGCAGATCGCAGAAATCGGCCACGCAGAATTGAGCCATCGCATGAATATTCAATATTCGTTGTACAGTGAAAACTAAAACGTTTTCGCGATTTACAATGCGGAATCGCCGCATTCGCGTTCCGGGAAATGGTGAATGATGAAAAAACAAAAAAAAAACAAAAAACAGAACGTTCGTAACACAAATTGATATTGGAGGAGTTCCGACTTCTGACAACATCAAGTTCTTCGTACAAGGCAACGATAGAATATAGATTTTGACTTTTCACTTTAAATTAAACTACTTTTGAGTTTCCGGACCGATGGGAGCCGAGAAAGTATCTTGTTCCGAAGCTCAAAAAACGACAACAAAAAAGATAATAAAACCGAACGATTTTTCTGGCAATTGGCAAAGCTTTTTCGCTTTTTCCATGTGATACAGATTCGCATCGAGCAGTTGTATCAATCACCAAAAGAAAAATATATATATATATGTGCTCAAGTGAAAATAAACTTGACCCAAATCTGTCAAAATTAATCATTTTGTTACGATGACAGCTTCAATCCGAATTCCCAGGGCGTATTTCCTCTTCCGATAAGGTCGGATCAATATTCCACGACTTTCTCGCAAGAGTGTATCCGTTTTTCATGGTTTTGTGGAGATACTCGAGCACAGTTACGTGTCGGTTGATAAGTTAAGCAGAAGAAGACGTTTTTTCTCGTCTCCATTTTTTCCCCTTCGTTTCCTATCAACTTTCTCGGATTATTCGCGTTCGTATATGAGAGCAAACGCCGCCACGATGCAATATCGCGACCTCAGTCAAGCTGTCGGAGACGGCGAACACCGTGGATCCTGTCACATTTTTATTTCTATATACACCCTCCATTTTATACAGATATATTTATACAACTGCGATATACACAGTCAACTGTGTACATTGAGAGAAAAGGGTAGTTCGAATGTCAGAAAAGGTGGGAGTTTGGAAGTTCGCCAGGCAACCCAAACCATAAGGGATTCTAGACTCACGACCACTTGTACGTAACCGCGTCTACGCTGCGTGTTGATCTCTCGGCACATATCTGGCTGCGGTAAATGTACAAATATCAATATATATAAACATACACGACGTAAAAGTACCTGAAGATCCGTTTAAATCTGCACTAAACGTTCATGAATACAGCGATGTATTGAACATTCCATCCAAACATTATCAACGCTATAAAAAAAATGATCTGTCAAAATTCATCGGCAATATATCAAAATTATTGAATTCCGGACAAAATATTCCATTAAAAACTGTTAATTAGCTGTTTTACTGCGTGTGTCATTATAAAATCATGAACTAAATGACTTAAATGCTTTTTGACACGATTCTAAATACTGATTCGAAATGTAAAAAAAAAATCCTTATTGACAGTAAATCAAATACGAAGCGAAAATCACGAATAAAAATGGAGAAACCGACCTCGTATGGAATGTGAAATTTGCAATGCACTTTGTACAATGTGCAAAGCTCATAAGAAAAAAAATGGTGCAGCATGGACTCGTATTGTTGATGGTAAAAAAATATGGAGGGCATACGTCAAATATTGTCGTCGGAATATATAAAAATTGTATGCAAGCTTTTGAGAAGATTATTTCAGATAAAAATGAGAAATTACAGTGTCTCAGTCTACAATGTAACTTTTTTGCGATCGGAGACGAGGAGATTGGAAGGAATTTTTACTCCTGATAATGAATAAATTATACAGGAATCCATGACAGATTTTCCAACTGCGAATCGACGTTTTTTACAATGTGAAATTTGTAAAAAGGTCAACGGGTGAAACAAAAATTTAACGTTTTGCGTTGTCTACTTTTTTCCTTTTCAAAATGTAACAATTTGTTGCACGGACATGTATTTCATAAATGATATCCGAAAATTTCTCTGAAACAATGTGCAAATTAAAGTGTTTACTCAAGTGAAGGCCCTGCTGATGGGAAAACTGCAGAGTTCATTGAAAATCTCAGTAGTATTTACAGTTCATTTTTTTCCTCGTATCACTAAAATAATATTCAAACACTTTGACAGGACCGTTTAAATTCTCAACTTGTTCGGAATTCGTACAATGACCTCTTGTGCTAACTGCTTCATTGAAATATAAAGTTTTGACGTTAGAGCTCGAGCGAACTATTTGAATTGTTGCCAAAGGGTTTAAAAAGTGAAAGAAACCTGTAAATATTCTGAAATGAATATTTAACCTTTATCCAAAGGTCGTTTAAAATGAGACGCTGTGCCAAAATTTCCAAGCGAATATAGCAATTGCATAAATAAAATAATTATGTTCTGAATCCGTTGCAGAATAATTTTCAGACAGGAAGTCGATGGCAGGAAGTGGCTAATGCTTCGTTGTCACTTGTGACGGTATTAATTAAAGGATGAAACGTTAGGAAAGATTCATTGAGGCGATAAATCTAGGAAGCAAAATAGTAAAGATAGAAATAGCCACGAATATTAAATCGTCATCGTCAACCAAACAATGATTTCCAAATGATCAATAAATAACCTCAACCGCGGTTTCCGGACTGGAAGCTGAATTTTGAAGTTGCATTCGACGACATCGGGGTCAAGAATTTCATTGTTTTTCGATAAGAAATTCCACCGACGTATACTCCGCGATGTGTTGGTGTTGAATGATCGCGAAACATAGGAAAATGTTGCAGGCTGTAGAGTCGCCATACCACGCGGTTCTCATCTCGCCCCAGGTGCAACAAGATTTTGTAACGCAGACGTAACTCTATATATCTCGGTGCATCGCATTGCTGCTTTCGTTTTTCTTTCGCGCAATTCGAACTGCTCGTATGTGTACAAATACTCTAATCCGGGCGTTTCTCGCGTTCCTTAACGATCGCTAATAGGACGGAATGGAATGTGTCTCAATGCACACTCTCCCACAAGAGTCTCCTACGAGCTCGAGCTCATCGTAACAAAAGTTCACTTGTGTGTTGGTGCATACGAGTGCAATGTGTACGAATTCATCGTACGACTGGGGGTCGATGGTGGTTGCTCGAAACTCTCGTATGGCACATCGTGGTACCGCACATAAGCCATTGCAACTTGCTTTTAGATCGTTATATCGTGCATGCGTGGCTGCCTGTACCATGTGAGTTACTGATTTTATAGGAATTTCAATACCGACACACGTGCATATTCGTTTGTATGGATATATATGTTGATATATCGTTCACCCCGCTATTTACTACGATAAATTTTGATTGACGATTCTCCATGCTTCGTTACTGCTCGCCGTTAAATCTCTCTTTGGATATGAAGAATTTTCGCCACGGTTCAACCACATTCCGAATACAATTGCGCCGTTTTTTACGCCACACACTTGCGAATATTTTTATATCTTGATCAAATAAACTAAATCGATGATCATTGTTATTGATTTTTCGATTCAATTTCATTCGGAATTGCTGTCAAGTCAGTTGCAGTTGAAAGTTTGAGGGCAAAGTTCTTCTTTGCTATTCATCGTTGGTTGTGGAATTCAGTTATTTTTCAGAAATCCAATATTGATTATTGGTCACGGAATTAACGCAATATCGCTGTGAAGACAAGCGGTGGATTAATAATTCGTACAGTTCCTTAAGATATCACAATATTCTGGGTATAATTTAATCAACAAAATTAATTAATAATAGTAAATATCATATTACATTTAATATAATATACTATTTCCTATTATGAACTAATTTTATTGATTAATAATAATAAAATTGATTAATAATGGTAGATATTATATTATATTTAATAAAATATTAATCAATTGTATTAATTAAATTATACCCAAAACTAATCAGAAATATATTTTATCAATATTATTATCAATTAGTATTAAATAAGAGCAAAGAAAAAATATATTTATATTTATTAATTACAATATATTACTAATAATATTACAATATACTATATTAATATAATTCAATAATATATTAATATAACAAACTATATTAATAATATAATATAGTATTATATTTAATATTATTTTATAGTGTATTATATTAAATAATAATATTAATCAGTAATTAGTAAAATGAATTAATAATCAATTAAATTGATAATAGTTTGCATATAGGAAAGTGATGGGTTTACGATACAGACGCGAATGAGTTGAGTCTTTGTTTTTTTTTTTTTAATCGACGATTAACATCGTGGAGATAACATTGGAAAGTGGAAAACGAACGACAAGTTTTGATGCAAAGAGCCTCATGCAAAATCGATATACTCGAAAGATTAATGTTTTACTTGAGAGTCGTGTATTTGTGTGTATGTGTGTGTACGATAAATCGACAAGTCTCGTCGATAATCAAGAATGGAACTAGACCGCTCTGTCCCGCATGTCTCCGGATCTGAAGTCTCTGTGACTGGAGTAATCGGGACCAGCGTCTGGTCGCGAGCCGATAACGATTACAGATTGTGAGGAGAAAAGGGGCAAAAGGAAAAGGAGGAAGGAGGGGAAGGTTTGAACCTCGATTGGAAAAGTCCGACGACGAGGTTTATAAACTCGGGTTCACCCACTCGAGCTTTCTTGATAACGTCAGTCTCAAACCGCCTCAACTGGGCGAGCCAAACTGTGACAAACCGGACAATTCTCTATGCCATCCTCCTACTCACTCGCTTTTTTTTCTTCATCTTCTTTTTTTCCGTCTTTAGATGAAAAAAAAAAATAGAAAAAACGTCAGCAACTAAAGTAAATACACGTTTTTCTGGATCGCTCGTCGATTTCAACTTCCTAACGTTCCTGAAGATATAAAAGGTCTCATGAAAGTACTCATGAAATGCGTTTCATACGCTGTCCATCAAGATCTGACCTTACCACACCTTGGAATTTAACTCCAAAATATTTCATTTTATTTCTACGCCAACCCCCTTCACAACGGAGACAACCAAAAATGGTTCGAAAACCTGAGAATGGTGTTTTTTTTTTAATGAACTTTTTTTTTAATGAAGAAAGAAAGTAAAGAACTCGAAGATATTTCATTTTATTTCTACGCCAACCCCCTTTACAAGGGAGAAAACCAAAAATGGTTCGAATACCTGAAAATGGTTTTTTTTTTTAATTAACTGCGATCCAGATATTGAAGTAATACTTTGTTCGTAAAATGATCCTATTTTCTTTGATTTATTCAAGTTGGATTCAAAAATAAATCACCTTCAGGATAAATACTATGGGAAACGTTAGAAAAAAACTTTTTCTTCGATCTTGAGACGAATATAAGTTTATAAAAACGTAATATCGGACAACACTTGGGTAAAAAAATAAATAAGAAAAGAAATGAGACGTTGCTCTTATAAAAGCAACGAGCAATGCCAAAATAAATCATGTGCCAAATCCAGGCGTATCGGAATCGTGGATTTGTCGTATTGGCACAAAACGTTTCATACCCGTTGGTCGGAGAAGGTTGGTCAAAGGTTTTTTTTCACAATTGACGGGACCGAAACCGAGGATATAAAAGCTTTGGTGTGTACAGTATCGTTGTATCTAAGATACGAGCAGCCGAATCAGAGAAACACGCCAGAAAGGCATGGACCTCAAGCCCGTATGTCCAATACTTTAGAATCCTGTCTAGCCACATAGCTTCGAGTAAAAGTAATGTACGGATATATAGAGACGATGAAGAAACTGCAGTCTAAGCTTCACGGTCTATATGAGAATTGAGAACAGAAGAGAATCTCGGTACTGCGCGGGATGATTTAAAAAATATGATGAAAGATTGATGATGAAAAATCTTTAAGGAGTTTCGGTACAAGTGACGAAATGTAACCATTTTATTCAAATTTTTACAGTGCGTTCTTTGACTTATCCTGAATATGTCCTCCAAGTTTCAAAACTATTGTCTACACCGTTTCCACAAAATTCTCAAATGAAAAGACACTTTTTAACACAGAGACATGCCTTCGCTATCCCTAAACTTCAGTTATGTGCATGAAACAATACGAAAAAATGTAAAAAAGTTTATAAAAAACTGTCAAACCACTCAAAATATCATTACAATTATGCCACCAGAAAATGGAACAATTCTTCTACATAGTTTATTAATTATTCATTAATTTGTCAATGAAAACGACCAATTTTTCAGTAATCATGTAATTTTAATACGAAATTTTGTTGTGTCAAGTTAGCGCTTTGCTTGAGAACAATAGAATTTCCTCCCTGATTCTCCCTAAAGATAAGCTGAACCATTAAATTGTATGACTTGTACCGAAACTTCTTAAGGAAATCGAAAGAAAGCACTTTAATGTATTGTAAAAAACTAATGACAAGCTTACCAAACTCTATGAAATCAGCTACAGTCTTTTCACGACGCAGAGAAGAACTGCAACATTCGTCACAGAGAATTAAGAGTACATCGATTAAAGTATCGATCGAAAATGTGGTGTCCGACACGACCGACCAAAAAAACAAAGGAACAAAACGAAATATATCCTGAAGATCGGGTTTTATTAAATGTCAGATATTCCTGTGTATGACACAAAACGTCAAAACTCTCTTATTCTTTCTTCAAACCCTTCCGGAGAATGTAATAAAGAGAATATTGGCAAAATAATTGACTCCTAAATCTGATGAAAGAACATATCTCCCCTGCTATACTTTCTTCCCAAACTCTATAAACCACATACGGTTTCCTTAAAAATATGTTTTCAATCACCACCAAGTCGACTAATAAATATATCACGTATCCAATGAACCTTGCTACCGGACACAAGCGTCAGCACCGACAATCTCCGAATATAGATTCGAACTTGTAACACACAGACACAGCGAGGCAGGCAGGTATACAAGTAAATGGCATATACAGTGTGCTGGCTCATGGGACCTTGGAGGCTTGCAACGACGGAAGTAATTTCCCCGGTGAATTCATGCTCCGTCGAAGGGTGAACACCGTGGGGACAGGAACGAGAGAATGAGCTGGTGACCTGGTGGAGAAAGAGTTGAGAAAAAAAAAAACAAAACACTGTATATGGGGAAGAACAAAATGAACAAATCGGTGGAATAAAAAATTGAGAAAGTTTGACAGGGCGATGAAGATCATCTTCCTGGACCCTGGGACCCGCTGATCCTCCTCAGAGGAAATTACTTTTCATAGAATTTTTTTTTTTTTTTTTTTTTTTTTTCATTTTATTCTTTTTTTTATCTCAATCGCAATCCTGGAAGTTAGGAAATAACTTTCCGGACGAAGGGATCTAACGAAAAGAGGCATTCGGAATCGTCAAATAAAAACAAAAGCGTCTAAAACAATTGACAAGTTTGAAACAACAAAAACCATCAATTTTTATCTCGTCAAACTCGAGGACTGACGAGAAATCGAAATCATACGCTGCTCACTGCTCGTACGGACGACTAATCAACAAAAGAATCACGTTCTTTACGTCGCTGTTCAAGCTTCATGAATATTTCGTAATTCTCACGCCCTCCCGCATATCAACAATATTCGAAAGACGAAGAAAGTTGTCAAAAACTTTGTAAAGATCTCTCGCAGACGTTGCGGAAATTTCATCAACAAACTTCGCCCACTCGCAGTCAGACTTTGAGCTCCTGTTCGCATCAATGGACAACGTTGGTCGACTGCTCCGCCAGAGATGAATTCCTTAGGGCGAATCAACGACGAGCATTATTTGAACGTTCGAAACACATCTCAGGATCATAATTATAAATAATATTTCAAAATTTTGATGCGTTGACGCATAAAATCATTAAATCTTGTAAAATTTGCTTACAAACTAATGATTTGTTCGAAAAAACATCGTCGGACCCTTTTTCGCAAATGATCAAAATAATTGTGATTGATCGAAGCAGAGAAACGAATCAAATATTTTGTATAGTGAATTTTTACGTTTCTTATCAAACTTTTCTTATAAATAATGAAGTTTAAGTAACTTTACTCAACATTCTATGAAATTTTCTTGTTTTTTTTCTTTTTCTTCATTTGCATTCACGAATTTGATCCTCACGGTCTCAGATGTCCGATTGCTTTGTCCGGGGCGAATAATTATGCAGCAATTTGGTGGTGCCAGTCAAGACTGACGATGTCGTTCTACCGTTTCGGTATGGATATACGTTGCACGATCGAGTCTTGCAATGACGGCCAAGTAAGGGGTACGATTTAGTGACCATGGCATAGTGAACTGACGTGAACTGCAGGATAGGGTTAACACGCGGCTAGGAATGCAGGACGTCACAGAATCTCTCTCTCTCTCTCTTTCTCTCTCTCTCTCTCTCTCTCTTCGTTGGTTCCGCCGGAAGCGAATACGCGATCTTTAACGGACCGAAACGAACTGAAACGGACACGGTGGTCGTCGATTAATGCTGTTCACGTTGTGGGCCTTTTGCGCTTTGCCTTTCTGGCGACTACTACGACCATGTTCTACCCACTAGAACTTACGATATATATATATATTGGTTTATCCAATCCAATCACTATTGTGGTATGCATTTGCTTACTGCAATACAATCCATAGTAATTCAACACTAATTATACCAGGGACAAATTTCACGATATGGTCAAGAGCAGAGAACGCAGAGATGGTCATGGTCAGTTATTTTTTTTTCGCACTAATCGTTCAATACTTCCACTACCATTTTTATGGTGTTTTTTTTTAAATTCTGAATACTTTTATTTCTGATTTTTATGAATTATCAAATTCAGGCTTTTGTCGAAAATTAAAACTTAAATAAAAACGTCGTACCCCATGTTCCCCGTTACTCAAAAAAATCATTCGAAATAGATATCGAATACAAGCCAGTTGATTTTTATTTGTTCATAAGTTTATGTTTGTTTATTTTATATATTTTATTTACATGTTTATATAGTTTTGATATTTTACATTTTTAATTTGGTTTTTATGAACGTGTTGTTTATTTTAAGAAATTTATGGACATGTTGAAAGAACTGTGGTGTGAAGGATCTCTCTGCTTTGGTCCAACGATTGAGTTACTCTCGAGAATAGTTGTGTGTTAAGGTACAGGTGTACGTTTAGTGAGAAACTCGTAACCAAAAGGGTTCTCGACTGTGGGGCAAGCTTCTTACTTTTGTACTTGCACTGTTTTGGTGCCAAGTGGAAGGTCGAATAACGATAAATCTTATGTCGGATGCTCCGTCGGGAAGAGAATCTCTGGTTTCGCATTAACTCTCGCCTCGCGTATATACCTCCTTCTGTACTCTGCCGTAATACTATACTCGCAACTGTTAACTGTGCTCGATACAAACACATATGCATGTTTATATATATATATATATTTAGAACGTACTGAACAAATGTACTTGCAAGGTGAACTGCAGTCGCTTCGTCTACAGTATCGCACTCTTGAGGCTTCCCTCGTAAACCCTGCGGAACATGCACTCAAACTTCCGGATCTCATGCTCGTGCTTTCAACTTGACCAACTTGACCTTTGCCCTTGTAACACAACTATGTCCACGTACTACTCGAGTACACTTCGATCGTAAAATGCAAATCAATTTCATGCCGCGCCACTCCAAATCTCTCTTTTAGACTCTCATTTTACCAGCCGTTCCACTATTAACCCCTTAATTATCCACGACAAATTACTCAATCAGCTTCACCCGTCGTGCAGTTTTTTGAAATTTGGAAAATCGTCGCATTTTCTGTTCAATTAGGTTTGAGGTTGTATCGTTGCATCGTTTTTTCAAGATTTTGGTCAAAATTTGGATAAATCTTCTTTAACGTCGTATGCAAGGGTGTAATACATTTTAGAAGCTTTCACCAAGCAGAACGTTCAGATATTTATTGGTTGAAATCACAATTTTCGGTAGGCCCTCATAAGAGCTCGGGTTAAAAGTTACATTTTCATCAATAAATATTTTGGCTCCTACATGGAGAAGCCTTCCAAAACTTTGCATACATTTTTATGCAACATCAAAGAAGCTACATTTCTTTTTTCGAAAAAATCTGAAGAAAAAAATGTTCGCAATTTTTGTAATTATACAGCAAGTACATATTAACCTTGGATAACCTAGAATTTGGAGTATGTTGTTCTTAGTCAATTTACAACTGAGAAAAACTAAAAAACACTTTTCCGAAATGAATGTCACGATAGAACTGCCTTAAAAATCATAATTACACTTCATTTATCACTTTCAAGATTTTAACAACCGTCCGAAAACTTGGAACAATCCAAGTTTCAAATCCTCCGCGTAAAGAAGAATCTAAGACTTTTTTCCATTGAAACAAACCATGACGAGAATTTTTTTTCAAAATTCCCAGCTCAACAGGAATCTGTTTATCTATTTTTTCTTTTAAATCTCTTTTATCTGTTCTTTTTATAATATATATTTTTTTTTTGTATATAGTTATAAACCGTTTTTGTCGGAAATTTAGTACAAACTCGATTCGTGTCATTGTCTATATATCGTTATACGTAATAGTGCATGAATTGCAATGCGTCCAGTACGCACTGTCGAGTTGCGTTATAACACGTGTTCCATCATACAGCTGACGTTCTAGAGAACTTAGAATATGGATATATATATATATTTGTATATTTATATAGTATAAATATCTATATACGTAGACATATGAATGTGGAGAACGCTTGTCCAGCAGGTTGACCGGATAGTTATACCAATGCTCGTCGAGCGTAACGATAATTAGGTTAGAGAGCTGGGGCGTGGCTCTATCCATCTCTCTGGTGTTTGCCGGATTTTGCACGACTAACGACATGCTTCTATATGAACTCTGCATACACATATGCATCTATAATCTACTAACAGATTATCGTGTAGAGCTCGAGGGCTTTGTGTCGGAGTAATCTCAGCTCGCGAAAAAAAGCAGGTACAATTTTTTTTTTTTCTCCGAGTACGTATTTTTTTTCGCCCTTTTGTAGTTGCAATTTAAAGTATTAAAGAAAAAACGCTGCCAGGTGAAATCAGCTTGAAATATTATTGAATTTTTTTGCCTTCAAGTTTATTACCTCGTTTTGCAAATGAAAGCATTTGCACGCGAATACTTTTTAGGAAAAAAACTCAGAATCCTTTATTCGCGAAGAATTATGAAGTACATTTTACGCTTGAAATCACAGAGAAATATTATCCCGTGCACTAGAAACTTGAAAACACTTCGGAAAATTGGGCTTTTATTGCAATATGTTGAAAAATTAATGTGGAAATAATTTATCATCTGATTTTTACTGTTTCGATTGGATCTTGAAATGCTTTCGTAATTTTTATGAATATTTTTGATTCGGGGAAATTATAAAAAGAATTTTTTTTTTCTTTGACACTTAGTCAAACGTTCGATACAATTTTATAATAATAATTCTTTCGATTGACGATCATATTCGTGAAGAATTATAAAGTCAATTTTTCGCTTGAAATCACAGAAAAATATTAAATGTGGAAATAAAAAAATATCAATCAACAAATAAAAATAAATACATAAATAAATAGAAATAAATAAATAAATAGAAATATATAAATATGGAAATAATTTATCATCTGATTTTTGCTTTTTCGATTGGCTTTTAAAATGTTTTCGTAATTTTTATATCAATATTTTTGATCCGGTGAAATTAAAAGAAGAATTTCTTCTTGTCTTTGACACTTTCTCAAACGTTCGATAAAATTCAATATTAATAATTCTGTCAGTTGACGATTATATTCGCGTGTATGCATATTTCGAATGACGTTTTGAAAGCGATGCTTGGTTGCAAAACTCGACAGGGTTGTATTTTGTCACGCTCGCACTGAAATGTCGAGAGGAAGGAGCGAGGGCACGAAACCGCGATGTTTTATATTCGACATTCCGGTTGGATTGTCCGAAGTTGCAATCGTACATAAAAATAATCGAATGTCCTCGCGATACGATATCACGAGAGTCGAATCCGTAAATGGCAAAACAAAAATGCGAGGTCGGGGGCGTCTGGTTGGTTCGAACGATACGTACATAGGCGTGTGCATAAACGTTTTTCGATTTTCCCATTTCCAATCACGATGTGCGTTCGGCCGGAATTAGTATCTCGTTCTATCGCGGTCAGATAATATTTAATGTTTAATTTTGCTTTCGTAACGCGTCACCTACACACAAAGTATAAGTGTTGAATGTTTTTTTTGCGCTTGCAAACCTGATTGTGAGTAAACGTGTTTATAATTAATGTTTATGAAAGTTGATTTGTCTTTCTAGAGCATTATTGAATCTTTGGGTTTATGGAATATTTTGCGTTGTCAGTGAATGATGAAAATTTGAATGTCCGATGATTTCATTGTTTGGTTGGTCGGTGGTGAAAATTTCGATGAAAATATGCCACCGATTGAAACTAAATACGAGCGGGAAAGATCGGAAAATGATTTTGGAGGAAGAATTACAGCAAAAATGTTGATATAGGAATATTCACACATTAATTATTAACAAAACATTATTTAACGGCGATGAGAACAACAGAATAATTATTCATGATTAATATCTACATGCCTGTAAACGGATCCCGTGAATATTTCGACGGAGAAGTATTTTTAATGACGTTTCATTCGAATTTTCGCCGTTCCCGCGCGCTATATAAATATCGTAAATTGAATCTATCTCGCGTCATCGTTTGTCGTAACTAAACGATTATTGATCGAGAGGCTCCCGGTATTTTATGCAATATATCGCGTGCTTAACATCATTTGTGGGTTATTTTATATCGTTTTATGGATTTTTCAGAATAGGATAGTGAACCAAAGCGTGTATAACGGGGTTAAAGGAAAATCGTTTCTCCCTCGGGTGGCGTCTTTCATTTTTCTATAAATCGTTGCCTCCCCTCGGTCTCTCTCTTTCTCTCTCTCTCTCTCTCGTCTTCATGGAAAAATGTGACTTTCCGCTGCTTTCGTAGCACACGAACACACACTCACACATGGAAAATAAATGTATATAGGAAAAATTCCGTAAAACGGTCCATTAGATGCACCGCACCAACTCCATCTTCTCTTTCTCTCGTTTCTTCGCGCCGTTCACCCCCCCCCCCCCCCCCCCCCCCCCCCCCCCCCCCCCCAATGATTTACGGAACTTCCGGGAGCCGATAAGACAGTACGTTTATCCTCCAACCACCCACTAACCCTCATTCGGTGCCTACACCTTTTGCAACACCCTTTCCAAGGCCCTCGACCGGGCCGTAACCACCGTGAATAGGAATTTTCTCCGCGATTCCGCAGTCCTCCCTTCGTCCGCGGGGTTAAACGGAGAAAGGGTGAAAGACGAAAAGGCAGGGGGGAAGAGAGAGGATGGGGTTTAGGTTGATCTTGTACGTTTAATCCAGTGCTTCCCCATTAATATTCAAACTTTGACACGGTCGATGGTAAGAGAGAGGTTGTTCATCTTAATCGCCGGGGTTCCAGGCCTCGCGGCTATGAAATTGAAACCTCAAAGTCCTGATAAGTTAATCCTCTTCCTTTTTATTCCGTTTTCTTGTGATAGGCACTGTGATGATAAAAAGTCTTGTAAAACGAGGCAAGGAAATGAGCGAAGAAAAAAGTTCCTGGCGAAAATGGCAGCCAGTATTTTTTTATTTTTTACCCTTTATTGACACACCATGAGAAATGCCCTGGTTTTCTCGCGGCTCTCCCAGATTCTGCGTCAAGTTTCAGGTGACTAATGGAAGCTTATTGAATTCAATTAATTGTTAGCTTTGAGAGCCGAATACGTCGTGACTGAGGATTAAAGCTTTTTGCTTTCAACCGCGCTTTTAATCCCTCTCGCTCTAATCGACGTAATCAATTATTCGAATCTAGAAGCCCACCACTTCCATAAGCATCTGTGTGATCATAGCGCAACGACAAAACCACGAGGTACACAAATTAGTTTCATTATCGACAGGTTCCATTAATTATTTGGCTCTTGGGCAAATCTGATTTATTAATCGAGCTGAAGCCAGTGCACAAAAGCAACCGTTTTCAATACAAGCCACAATGGTCTACGATTTGTAAAAAAAATTAAATGCGAATTTTTATTGTTTCGCTTTCACGAATCCCCTGAATTAAAAAGATTTAATTGAATTTATACAATTTTTGTCTTTTTATAAAACACGACCTCACGTTCTTTTATTTTTTTATTAAACTCTTTTTGTTCGCTGCGCCTTTGACCCATTTCACGAAATCAAAACGTAATCAAGGATTATATTAATTAAAAAAGTTTCAACTGTGCAGACTTCCGCTAAAAGATACACTCGGAATAATGAACGCGAAACAAACGAACAAATTCTATTAACATATCAAAACAACATACGATCGTTCAACCAGACATTTTTCACTGCGCTTAAATATTTCGTTTCCAAAAAATCATAAACTTCATTTTTTTCATTCAATTATGCAGAACAATACCAAAGGATTCATTAATATTCATTAAAATTACAACGAAATATTTGATCGTCTCATTTCTGCTAAAATAACATTTTTGCTTCTCAAATATCAATATTTTATAGGCGAGTAATTTCAATCACGTTCATTTGTATCCCGAGACATCTGTTTTTCGAATTCATGGAAAAAAAAAATATGCCTCAAGAAACCGCTGGATTTTTAATTCATGCAAAAAGTCGTCATTATGATTTTAAAAAATTCCATCAATTTAAGTCTACATTCAATTAAAACTGCATTCTGCTCGAATTTCGATCATCAATTTCTTTAGAATTCTTTTTTACCGGAATACAATTTTATCCAAACGCAGATATAAGACAATTGAATTCTATCGAAATAAACATTTTTTGCACGAATTAATAATCCAGATATATCGAAATATTGTTATTTTAATAATATTGCTCCCTCGAATCCCTAAAGAATAAATAATTACAAAAAGAAAAAGAATTTTTGAAGAAGTTAGATGACGAAACAAATATTTTTCTTCTTTTCCAAAGTCGTGATCGTCTGTATAATTCTTTATACAAATTTATCGAAAAAACAGGTGTTTTTATATGCGTTCGGTTCCGTATATCGTTAAAGTCGATATCTGCACACGGTAAAACGTAACACAACTGGCACTCGCTATCTTGGCACGTCATTGTTTTGCAGTCTGGATTTACGAGGTGCGGGTTCTTGCCTTAAACTTTTAAGGTTGAACCAGTTGTGCTCCAAACCGTTGCAATACGTATCACACCCTCAGTTTACGTACTATATATATATATATATAGATATATATATAAATACATATAAGAAGAGAGTCGTTGCTCGTTCCAAGCGCCGCCATCCACACAGACTCCCACAGCCTTCCTCTCGCTCGTTCCCTAAACTTTTCTAATTAATGATAATTAGCTGAAAAGTTTTGGTATACCGAGATAACGAGTGACTCAGTCGCTCCCTTACTCTTTCTCTCCCTCTTTCTCTCTCTCTCTCTTTCTTTCTCTCTCTCCGTCTCGTTTGTCCCTCAAGTTCTTACGTACGGCCGCCATCTCATGGCATACCATTTAGTTGCTCGTTTTGCTAGGATTATAAACACATATATATATCGGAATTAGTACATTATTAAAGTTTATCCAGAGCGCAGCGTTGAGAATCGAACCGATCTCATCGCTCTGAATTTTCTTCGATTATTTCATTACGCTGATCAACTAATCAACGTGACATTTTAATCCTTTCGTCCTCCGCATTCAGGCCAATTAGTTGATAAATCGTGACGTTTTAAACCGTCCAGACTTTTCACCAGGTTAATAAATAAAGAAATCTATTATCGACCATTTAAAATAATCAACGTCGTTCTTTGTTTTGAATGAAATTCATCAATTTTCCGTTCGCAGCTTCACTATTTTCGGAAATCGATAAAAAAACCAATTATTTTTTGTCCTCACGATTTATATAAACGCTGCAGTTTGTGGCGTTGACAAATCACTCGATACGCACGACCATTTTCTTACGACACTCAACTTTTTTTTATCTTCAACAGCAACTTAAATTTTCTTATTTACTCAACTTACAGCCTTCGAATTACACACCATCGACCGTAGAGAAAAAAATTTAATCGTGTTTGCATGCATAAAAAATTGGAACGATCCCAGTGAAAATGAAATCTTACTTCGAAAGTGTACTTCACTGTTTGCTGGTTTAAAAAATATATCGAGAGATCGTTTCGCTCTGATTCTCCAATAACTATGGGGAAAAAGAATATTCGTAAGATCAATAAGAAATTTGATCGATCAATTCGCAGCCAACTTTTCTAACGCTTCGATTCGACAGCGAGGAAAACTCATTTCATCCACGAGAGCTCAAATATTTTATTCAACGAAGCACCTTACAACGCACATATATATGTATATTTATATCTTTACATAAATATTTATTTATGTCGACGTATATACGTAGCTACACAACTTCAATCGAGAAAATCGATTGCCAATAAACGCCGATTGTTCTCTAATCTTTCCACTTCTCACGTTTCTTTTCTACACTTTGCCTTTTTACAATCGTTACTCCGTGTGTATGCAGGCCAACGCTACTTCGTTGCAAAAAACAAGCCGAAGGTGATAAAAATTCCTTCGCCAAATTTAGCTCTCTCCGCGCTCACGTTAATACATTTATATATGGATTTATTCATACCTTTTTATTTACAAGCTGTTTCGCAACATGTGAAATGTTTTTTAATTCAAAAGTCGACAATATTTATCTCAAAATGGATTTACTTTATTTCTTTGAACTGTCCAGTAGGCACGGTTTTCAAAAAACAATTTTAAAGACCTCAATAATTCTTTTTTTTCATGAAAATCATTTTTTATTGGAATATAATAAGTCAAAATAAGAGAATTTCAGTTATTTTGGTGGAGGGCTCAAAAAAAAAAAAAAAATCTTTGCAGTGACCCCGATTTTTCAAATTTCTTTCATCTGGAATTTAAAAAATGACAAACAATGATGTAATTTATCAACAAATTGCAATCTTCGAACGAAATATTCTTTACAATATCAGTTACGAAAAAAAAAATAACGAAGATCTGAAGTGACGCAAACTCAAGACAAAAATGTAACGAAAATATTTTTTCATTCTTCGTTCAAAGACTTGCATCTGTCGATAAATATTGTCAACATATTTTAGATTTTTTTATTTCACAGTTGGCAATTGTGAAAAATCGAGATACATTTTGTTTTTAAAAAATTGACGAATACTCGTCTCATCATTTTTGTTTGGTTTTTTTTTTTTAATTCAAAGAGACACGTTTTTTTAGTTGGAAATTGACACGAGCTTTCAAATCGTTAGCACTCAATGAAATTTCCCAAAAGGTTCGAAATAAAATTGGAGAAAAATATATTAAATCATGAAAAAAAAATCCATTGAAAATATTAAAATGAAAAAACGGAAAAAACGTACAACGTCTATGTCCTGCTTAATAACGAGATACCTATTTATTAACGAAGTACCGTGTGAATTTCTCTATATTTGTGGGCTGACGATCGCAGCTTATGATTTAAAGCCGCCGCCACTTTATCAATAGTCTCAAATTTATAGCGTTGCCCTATTGGCACAGAATTAATCTTATACGATTAGTCGGTATAGGATTATCGAATGTTTTATGTGCTATAAATAATATGGAAACACAAGCAAGATTACCAAACTGTTTACACTAAATAAATAAATCCAAAGGGTATATTCGGATTTTACATTCGTCGACTTTTTGAATTTACCGACTTTCCGTTTGTTTATTTATTCTTCGAATGTGTTTGCGAAGCTGAGTTATTTTGTAAGCATCTACTCCGTCATTGATAGTTTATTTATTTATTGTTCATGAACAATTCCGAAACGAAAGAAATTCTGGAGCGAGAGACACGAACCACTTTTATTTATAACGAAAATCGATAAAATCTTTAATTTTCAAAATTCTTTCAGTCTTTCGACATTTACGGAAAAATAAATACAACAAAAAAGAAAATTTACATCAAAAACGATAAGAATTTTATTCGTAATAATTTAAAAAAATTAAAAAAAAAACAATAATCTGCCCTCAAACGTCAATTAAATTCAATAAAAATATTCAGTAGGACAAAAAATGGTGAGTAAAATGAATAAAAGTGACATTTCGTAAATGAAGTTAAATGGAGCAATTAATTCAGGAACGGGGAAGCTTCTGAAAGTAGTGTCAACGTAAAATGATACGATTTCGCGTTAAGTTTAACGGTACACGTGCAAACGTAAGACGAAAGTAGTTTCCGTGAGCTTGATAAATGAAAAAAAAAAAGGAAAAAAAAAGAAAATGAAGAAAGAAAGAAAGAAATCGCGTCGAGGTTCGAGATGGCAGCAGAAGCCCGCAGCAGGTTGAAAAACAAATTTGGTATTCATTGGTGGGGCTCTGCCTTTTTCTCGTTGGTAGTCTTAACGTTTTTTTTTTCCTTTTACGAGCTATTGGCGAGAGGAGAGACCGTCGACGTATTGCTATTACTTGTTGGATAAACCTTGTGCGCTCTCACGTGCCGCTGTCTCTCTTTTATCTTTCTCATTTCTGGTGGACATTTCTTGGCGAGAAAAAGGTGAAATAGTAAGAAGAGAAGAAGAAAAAAAGAGGATGGAAGGAAAAGGAGAAAAAGGAGGAGCGAAGAAGGGGTCAACGAGCTTTGTACGAGTCTATAGAAGCTTCGCCGAGGAAGCCCGTTGCTCCAACTTCTTCTGCGACAGTCTGTCGTGTGTTCCTCTTTTCCCGTGCTTGCTTTTCCGTCTTTGCTCTTTCGTCCATCTATTTTTCTCATTTATTTTCTCTCTCCCTCCGTTTTTTTGTCAGCGATTTTTCTTATAGTCGAGTTTCATAGCTTTATGTTAACTTCCAACCGTTTTTTTTTTATCTGTCTTCTCCTCTAGGATGGAGTTTACGTTGGGAGTGATCGCGAGACGGACGGCTTGGGGCTCTGTCCCTATGACCCTCTTCACAACAGCACAGCAGTTTTTGCTGGTAAGTACATTAATTCATTTAATTTTTCGTTTATCAAGAAACTACTCCGTTCTTATGTTCTTCATTTATTATCTTTACTCTCATTTGTACCAAGCACTGAAAAGCAACTACGAGTTCAATTAAACTGAAATAATAAACATTTCATTCTAATCATTACTATTTTGCAAAATGGTTGCGACATATATTCGTCGGAGAAGAGTAAAAATCATTTTAAAAAGAATAAATTTGAATTTTAATGAATTGAATTAATTAAATCATTAAATTAAAAAATCAAAGATTTAGAAAAGATACAGACTGCAACTTAGAAACAAAAATATTGATTAGCGATAAGCTCGTATGAAATCGACAGTCGCGGAAACTTCGTAGAATCGACCGGAAGTGTCGAGATCGTTGCGCTCGAATTATCGATCAACAGAACGATTATTCCGCGATTACTTTTTCGCGGCTTTACCTCAGAACATTGATAATTGTCGAGCTACCCAAGGAAAATGAATAAAACTATAATTTGTTTTTCTCCAATGAAATAAATCACATTTTAAAGCCATGAGCAATAAATTTTCGTGATAATTCCACTCTGCTACAGCACCTCGAGACCGTAAAATATACTGCACGAACGTTTTTATTTATTTTTAAACATTCTCACATCCTCTTTTCTTCCTTATCCTTTTTCTTAAACTTACAACAGAAAACATGGCCTCAAATAGAACGATGATAACAATAATTCTTAAGGAAATTCGCATCACCTTTGAACCCCCCCTCTCCCCTCCCCTAAACCACCTCCAACTCCCTTAACGCCCTCTTAAGACTTCCATACGATGGTGGAATATATACTCGAAACACATGTGTCTTGCGGCTGACTGGAATCTAGTTTACTATACGAAATTTCCTCGAGTTTCGTCGTCGTCGACGTCGACGTGTACCGCGGGATATAGGAGTTCGCCCGGATGAGCGATGAAATCCTCTTTGCTTCCTTCCAACGATATTCGCGTGTATGTTTCTTATTCGAGAACTTCCTTTTACTATATTCATAAGCGTTACGTAAGCTCTTCCATATAAAACACCAACGTTATCGATCAACTTCAATGACAATTAAAAAAAGTTATTAATCGAAATGAACAAAAAGACGATATTTCTTAGTCACTTAACGAGCTTCTATCGCCACAATCATAATAGTGTATACAAAGTAACGACAAAATGATCAAATACAATTTTTCCAAGATGATTTTTTGAAATTTCGCGTCAATCTTCTCGAGCGTCGTATTATAATGTGTCAAAAATTTGAGAAGGTTTCACCGTCTCGTAATCGAGATATTCAGTGTTTAAAATCGCAACTTTAACACGAGGTCTTATGGGAAGTTACGAAAAAAGACGATATTTTACAACTAATAACTCGATTTCTAAACGGTCAAACTTCCTCAAATTTAACCCACGGTTGAGTATGACTGTTAAGAAGATTCCGACGAATTTTGAACAATTAAACTTGGAATTTATCGAACGCATGAGAAACGATCGAACCTCCTTAAATAAAAGTGTTTTATCGTACACAGAAAACCCTGCAACGATCTAGAGTCTTCGTCATTTTATTTATTGATTTTTTTCTGTTAATTTATGTGTTTGAGCTTTTTTTTTGGAATTTTTATTGTAATTTCAAGACTTTTTTCTCGTTTCTTGAATACAGTTCTCATTTACACAAAACGAATATCGAATTTATTTATTTTTTTATTTGATAAATACGGAGACATTCGCTAGCCCCCGGGGGCTCTGTTGCTTTAACTCGTGAGCCGCCGCTCCTCGGGTGTTAGAATATAACTCGGCGGGTTAGGAGCTCAACTCAAGGTAGATTTGTGGCCTGCTAAGTCCGCCCTAGCCCACCTCCGACACAAAATGCAAGAAGAGAAGAAGAGAGGAAGGCTATGACACCCCCTGCTACGTGAACGTTTTCCGGAGTCGAGGATCTGCTCGGGAGCTTAATGCACGAGCTTTCCTTTTTGAAATGCTTTTCAAGTTCCGAGTTTTACAAGAAAAATCATCATTCTAAGAGCAAAAATAAATGTTGGCTGTTCAAATTTCAACAAATTTGAAAAAAATCGTTCAAAAGTTATACGAAAAATTGTTTCGAGCTGTCAGATTTAAAAATCAGATCGAAAATCCTTTTTTTAGTTCAATAAATAATTAAATTAATAAACATTATCTTTGGCTGTTACACTTGCAACAAATTAGCAACGAAATGACTTCATGAAAACAGAGTAAAGGGCCATTTCGAGTCTTCGAATTATTATAGATTGTAAAATAAATACACTGCGAACTACGCTGTAAAATGAGCTTATAGCTAAATTATAGCTACTCGACTTTTATCGTCTCTACTTCGTTAAGTCGTCGAAAAAATTAATAGTTTAACTAGTTTAGTGATTTTTTGAAGCCGAGTAAGAAAAAAACTATTGAAACAGTTATTTTATTGATGAATTTATACTTTTTTGTATTTAGTATGCAATTGAAGAATTATTTTTCGTTACTTATTCATATATACATTTTAACGGATCTTTGTATTGTTCATTGTGTGACAAAACAGGTGGACAATTATATGCAGCGACTGTGGCTGATTTCTCGGGCGGTGAACCCTTGATTCACAGGGAAAAAATTCGTACCGAAAGATCCGACCTTAATCAACTAAATGGTAAATAAAACAATGAATTTTTCTATTTTTCTAATATTATAACGACAAAAATTGTAAATTGTGTAATTGACGAAGCGATTATTGTAATTATTGCTTATAAAATTTTATCGTATTCAATTAAATTAATCAAAAATCAGAATTTAAATGTCAAAATATATTTATAATTCGAGGTGACGCCATTTTGGACAACTGTAACGATCCGATAACCAATAACTTGCATTTTTTTTTTGCTCACGTGATAATTAAACTACGAGTTAATTTCAATTGGAACTTCAAGCAAATTGTAACTTCGTTGGAAAACAAAGGGAATGACAGTTTCTCTATAGTTTAATTGATTCTTCGACAAAAATAACTGAACATTTCCGGATCAACATATTTCCACTCGTTTTTTAAACGAAAATCAATCACGTTTATTCATAGGTTTTGTTATCTCGCGAATTCCAACTGATAACGACCAAAAAATTGACCTGAATAGCCAACTCGTACTTTCAAATGACGTTTGTGATTTTTATTCAACTATTTTTAGGTCCAAACTTCGTCAGTTCCTTCGGATACGGAGATTACGTATTCTTCTTTTATCGAGAAACTGCGGTCGAATATATGAACTGTGGCAAGGTGAGTGTGTGTCCATTTAACGATCCAATCATTTTTCACATGCACGTTCATTCCTTTTCAATGCCGAAGATCGCAAAATGCCAATTTAAACTAAACGTTCAAAATTTTTGAAAATCTAATTATTCCATCAAAATAGCAACTGTCAATCGATTCTAGTATCGCGAATGATTTCAGTCCATTCCACAAAATTAATGCATCATTTTGACAGCGTACATTTGAAAACTTTGAAACTAAAATTTGTTTATATTCTCATTTCAAGTTATCAATTTTAAGAAATTTCTGATTTCTTCATTTTCTGATTTGTTCATTTAATTTTTAATGACCTAGAACAAGAAAATGTGTCTTTCTTCAGATAATAATGCAAAAAAAATCCATTTTTTCTTCTCAATGCTGCCCAGATTTAAATAATCTATAAAAATCGAAAAACTTCATTGATTATTGTTTTTGAGCAAGCGTTTTTTAAAAAAACATTGTTATAAAACTCGTGGAAGGACAAAATAATTATTTCAAATAGAAATAACGATCGATTTTCTTGAATAAAATTGAATTTCAAACAAAATAATCAATTGGTTGAAAAATTACATTTTGAATCAATCCACAAAATTTTGATATTTTAATTACCAATTTACAGAATAAAGTTTCAAGAAGAACGATCCAAAAAAATAAACAAAAATTTCAAAGATCTAAAAAATTTTTTAGTTTTCGAATAATTTGATCTTTCATCAATTGAATTATTGAAGGAATGAGCTCATTAACTTTTGAGACGTAATATATTCTTCGATATTTAACAAATCGTTTTATAGGCCACGTGATTCATTGAAGAATACGTGCCAAAAAAATGGTGAAGTGTGCATACAGTGAGAAATTACGTAATGCCTTCTCCTCGCCATAGAAGTTTGCAGGCTTTCGAAAAACTATTCGCTCAAACGATTCTTTTATTCTCGATTCTCGCAGGCCGTTTATTCGCGGGTCGGTAGAGTGTGCCAACACGATAAAGGTGGACCTCACGCCTTTAGCGACAGATGGACGAGTTTCCTGAAAGCGAGACTCAATTGCTCCGTCCCAGGGGATTATCCCTTCTATTTCAACGAAATACGTGAGTATTATAATTTATGCATTTCCCATATATGGATGCGTCGCCTTAATGACTCTAATTCAAAGATGCATTATTATTTCATCGTCAAAACCGTCCTCATTACGCTCTTTCAATTTCGAAGAAAATGTTGAAACTTTTCATATTTTTGTCGAAAATCCAGGGAAAACCAGAGATAAACAGATCAATATTTCTGTTTTATTAATTAATTATTTTTGAAGTTATACGAGAAAAAAATCGAATTTTTTATTCAATGTTCCTGTACGATTTCTTTTTTATTCAACGTTTTTATAATATTTCAAAGATCTTTGAAAACGTTCCCTTTAATCCACGTGCAGCAACTAATTATTGGGAAAAAAATATGTGCACGAACCAATATTGAACATTGCATCATTGGATACTAATGAAATATTTTTTTAATTTTTTAGTACCAAACAATTTTTTATGCCCCTTCACCATAAATATTTATCAGACATTTTTCAAATGATTTCGCGTCGATAGAAAAAATCGTACATTTCAACGAGTCAAAAACTAAATTAAAATTTGTCTTTTAATATTTTGCTCAAAATAATTGGACAAACGCGACATAAAAATCTGTACGAAAATTTTGTAACTCAGGAATTAGAAAATGGAAGAATAGTTTTTAAAAAATAAGGCCACATCGTTTTCTACAGAATTTAATAATTTTTTAAAACTTTATGGCAAGCAGTAGAAAAATTTATATTTGTCAGACCAGCTCCGAAACTTTTCGATACATTTTCGCCTTTTTCCTCAATTTCAGAGGAACGTACGACGAATTTTGTCTAAAAAAAATCAAGAATTTTGATAATTCAGTGTTCAAAGATACAAAAAAACAAATTACAAGTTCTCTTCATTATTCAAAAGATCGTTAGCAATTTCTCAAACTCTAAACATCAGAAAAAGCAATTTTCCCGCAAGATTTATACGTTTTTACATTCCCAAGACGACATAAAACCGAAAATTCTTAAAAAAATCCGCAATTTAAATCCAAGTTGTCGAAAATTAACCCTCCGATCAAATTTTCCTTGTCTATGACAAGACATTTTCGACGCAGTATGATAAAAACGAGAAATTCCCCAGAAGATATGAAACTCGTACACATTCCATGATTTCTCCATGATTTGTACGGAAAAAAAGTGCCTTTTTTCTCGTTTTCTCAAAATCGACCAATCAATGTATCATTTATTGGTTGGAGGAGCGTAAGGGGTCGGTGGGAGGAGGAAGGGGGGGTGAAGGGTACTTTGGCAGGTAGGATTGAAGGGGATAGAAAACGCGAGTCGAGAGAGCACGCTTCGCCGGATCGTAAAAACGTGTAATATCGGGCGTCGAGGGAAACTCGACGGATATGGCTCTCTGCTGATATGGCATTGCAATGCTCGCACACAATCGCGAACACACAAACACAGGAGAGCACACAAACACACACACACATACGTAGATACTTGTAAAATCGAAATGTCTATACTTTGAAACGAGATAGCTGGCACATTGCCGAGATTCGAGATGCAGACGAGGGTGGCAAACCGCGTCGGCTCGTACGTTGACTCGTATCACTCTCTTTCCGTCCGCCTCTGTCTCTAGTCTGCTGCGGCGAAAAGGACTCTAAAAAAATTTAGCCTGTAGGCATCGGATCACCATTTTCCGTCCATTCATAACAGTTGGCAAGGGATTTACTCCCTAAAATACTTGCAATAATTGAAAAAAGGAGAAAAAAAGGACAGGAAAAAAGAAATGACAAACAACTGCCATCGGGCTCTTCAATTCAGCTTTGAATTTTAAGCCACATTCATCCAGACTTCTTCTTTTTTTTTTTTTTGTTCTACATTCGCATTCTCTTCTACCACGTGGACTCATTTTTTCACTATTTGTTATTGTCATTTTTGGACAATGTGTTTCGATTTATTGTGAAAAAAATAATTCATTTATTCGATGGAAATATTTTTTGGCAGTTTTGTTTGGATTGTCATTTTATCTCTCACAAGGTTTCGATCTTTTTTCAATTCTTTTGTGATATTAGGAAAGATTATCGTGTTTTTGGTGCTGTTGTTTATTTATTTTTTATCTCAATAATTGATTAAACGTCGAGTCTGATGACTTCAATGATCTGTCAAAAAAAAAAAAGGACATTGGAGACATTGAAATTGTATAAATAGAAGTAAACGAAACTTGGAAGGAAACAGACGTTCTCTTGAGATTTAATTCCGAGTTGATAATAAATAAACGACTATGAATATTGAATAAAATTATGAGAAAATGGAAAAACAAATAAGATTTGAAAACGTCAAAATCTGGTGAATGGATTTCACAGGGTTTTATATAAATTCAATGGCACTAAATCAAATTTATTTCGTGTTGAACGAATCAAAGATTTGCAAATTTAATGAGTTTTTGACATTTCGAGTTGCAGCAAAGCCATTACCATTTCTCTTGACTTTACACGACGCCAAATTACGAGCTTTTTCTCCTCGTCTTTGTAAAGCATAATAAATAAGAGATGGCGAACTAAGAAAGGAGAATCTTTCGGTATGGCGATATATAGGAATCTAAAAAGAGTCCCTTTGACTATGGTACTGAAGTAATTAAGAGTCCCTAATTAGAAGAGAAAACGCGCGTGTTCCATTTCTCTGCGAGTAGCTATAAAATATGCCTGCAACGTGCCATTCCCTTATCTTCGTATTTCTTCATGTAAAAAAAGAAAAAAAAATACTGTCGAATTTAAATCCCCGTGTAATTTAGTTCATCGTAATTTTTTTCAAAGCTTCGTTGTCACAAAATCGACAAAATTGTCATTAAACAATCAGCCTATGAAAAAATACAAAAAATCTATTGACTATTTAAGAGGTTTCTCGTTTTTATCAAAATTATACAATTTCGTGATTAAAAACTTAATCGTCGAGGTTGTAGAGTTGAAAATATTCGAGAAATTAAACTGAAAGTGTCAAAAAAAAAAAAAACAATTTTAGTGTTTGATAAATTCGTATCACAAATTTGAATCGATTTCTAAATTACGAATTTAATAAATTAAATTAGAAGAGAACTGATCGTAAAGCAATGAAAAAAAAAACGTTTCAAAAAATAATGACGTCCAGGGAATCTTTCGATGCTCCATAAAACCGGAGTTTCAATGGCGGTTCGGAGAGCAGAAGATTTAAGAAAATTCGGAGTATCGCATTTCGGGGCTGACCGTTCTTAGGTGAGAAAAGTTTCTGCAGCTGTGAAAAGCTTGAAACTTGAACGTTCGATCTTACTCCGTCTATCTCTCGATGTTTTTTTCTGTATTTTTTTTGTTTTTCTTTTTTTTTTTCTTATCGTCGAAAACCCCAATCGTTTCCTCCACTTCCCACGTCGACTGGAAGCGGGAATATATATTTATAAAATATATAGCCGAAAATATATAATGTACGAAGACTCGTAGGTTTATGTACATACGAAAAAATATGTACTGGAGATATTTTTCGTGAAGAAATTGACGTTAATCGCGGCCACGAGAAAAGCAAAAGGCTCCTCGCGTATGTTCCTTGCAATGGCAATCGTGAACTCCGACGCCCTTATCACTGTTGGGACTCACATACTTTTTTTTTTATATATATACATAAACATAACGCAAACGTGCGACATCCTGCCAGTTGGATTTTTATCCGGATACGCGAAATATCGGAAATTGTTGGAAAAGTTTAGCAGACCTCGAACACGACAAAACTGCAAGGAAACTCGCACTACCCGCCATATTTTCCTGCCCCCTCTCTCTTCCCCCCCATTCTCGCCACCATCCAATGCCACCCTTATCGATATAAATATATATTTATCGACAAATAAACCGAAACACGTACCATTTTCAATTTGTTTTTTACCCAGAGCTATATCGTCCGATATAGAGCAATAGTTGTAAAGATAAAAGTCATATAAAGCGAAAATGAGAGAATGGATACCATTTTCGCGTTAACCCAAAACGAGAATAAATGCATATGCACGGGCAGGTTACACTGTTAAGAAAATGTTATGCTTCAAATTCAACATTTACATTAATTCGATACTGTACGCTTACGAAATATAAAATTTACCAAATTTCGAGAACAAAAATAACAATATTTATTGCTCGGATGTTATCGACGTTGTAACATTTGAAGAAACATTCGATTTTTTCGAATTTGAGAATCCTTGAGCCCGCGAACCGTTTTTGCAGTTAAATTTTGTGTATATAGAGATGAGCAATGACGAAAGAATTGAAATCTACAAAATTGGAACAAATTCACGAAAATTACTGTAACTTTTTTTCTATTCGGAGCTGGGACTCCAGCCACCGCTCATTCTTTTCATTGTGGAATTATCTTCAAATTTGTAATTAGCGTTTTTCGTTTATAGTCTTTTTTTAATAACATGAGAAATTTTGAAGTAAAAAAAATGATGAAAAATTGAATTTTTCGCTTGGCCTTCCCTGAATAAATAATTTATCGGAATGTAACACGGCCTCCAACCTATTCTGATTCATGGGCTTCATTCCTGTGGAAGATTTATCAAAATTGGTTTAGTGGTTTTCGCGTGAAAAGCGGCCAAACACAATTTTGCAGTTGAGTTTTATATTTTCAGAGATTTTATCAGCTTTTTTCTATAGATATTTAAAAAAAAATTAATAAAAAAGAAAATTTCCAATGTGAGCACAGTTTCTATTGAATCTGTCGTTCGCCGAATGACGATACTTTGAACTACAATGTAAAAAAAAAAAAAAAAACGTAATTGAAGGACCAGAACATAGGGTTTCTAAGTGTCGTACGATGGTTGGTTGACTCTTCGTTCGTGCGGGAGGATATTCCTGTGACAGGGAATGAAATTCTATTTATTTCTCGCCAAAGGGAAGAGGTTTTGATCGTTATGAAATGCTCCGAATGTGCAGTACTCGGAATTGATCGTTTTTGTAAATTCTCAGGAAAGGCTAATAAATTTGAATTCAGGGAAAGGACTCAAATACACAAGAGTTTTAACGTAAATTTATCGTTGAAAATGAATTTCCAATGAAATTCATTGGGACCGGAACTCTAATCCGTTTGTCAAAGTACCTTGTGAGCTCTTGTTCGTAAGGTCGTTAAAAAAATCTACAAACGAATGGAAATTAATTGAAGTTTTCCGCCCTCTATTGAACGCTATTGAATTATGGTTATTTTTTTGTTTTTTTCTTTCTTTACAGAATCGACGAGTGACGTCACTGAAGGCTTATACGCCGGACAACACAACCAATTGATTTATGGAGTTTTTACAACTCCCGTTAATTCGATAGGTGGCTCGGCCATTTGCGCGTTTTCTATGAGCAGCGTACTCGACGTATTCCAGGGTGCGTTCAAAGAACAAGAAACTATCAACAGCAACTGGCTACGTGTACTTTCCGAGAAAGTACCCGAGCCAAGACCCGGTGCTTGTGTCAATGACTCGAGAACTTTGCCTGACATTACTGTCAACTTTGTCAAAAGTCATCCTCTCATGGACGATGCTGTACAGTCTTTCTTCGCGTTGCCAGTCATCACCAAAGTCAGCTTCAAGTGAGTTTTATGTTTAAAAAACAAAAAATCTTTACTCATTTAACGCAGCGAGAGAAAAAAATCAACATTCTCGTATTTTCTGTGACAGAAATTATCGTGAAATATCATTTTATGTAAAATTTTACATAAATTCTGAATTTTTTAATGACTTTTCTGCAATCGCGGAATAAAAAAAATCTTTCAATCAAGATTTTTGTATGGAAAACATTTTTAATTCATTCTGGAGTGAAAAATTTACAAAGTTCTTCTACTCTCGATCGTTGTATTTCATCGAAAAATCGTGGATTCGAATATTTGTCAAATTTCGATACTCGATTCTCTGCATAAACGTAAATATTTGATTTCTATTTTCAGGCTTGAAAATTATGAACAAAAAAATTGATAGAATCATAAGAATTATAATGTCATTGAATTTTTTCGTTTCGAACGAATCGATCATTTTGATAAAACAGATAAATATTAATTACTTATCGATAATAATAATTAATATCATTTATTAGAGATTCTTTCAGTTTCCAACTCTGAAAACCCTGCGATCTTTATTGACGAATTGATAATTATTTGTAAACTGTGATTTCATTCGTTAATTATTCATCGAATATTTACTCAACGAAGAAGTCATTTTTCAACAATTTTTTTGTGTTTGTTAACAGTTACAAATTCACTAAAGTCGCAGTCGATCCTCAAGTCAAAGCCTTGGACGGTAGAACTTACGATATTCTGTACATAGGAACAGGTTAGTATAAAAAATAATACTTATTATCATTATTGTTGTAGGAGGAAAGAGGAAGACATAAAAAAAAGATAAATTTCAAAAAGAAAAATGTTCCTCTCGTAATATATGATGAGTATTCATTAAGGGCTTTGTACCTCGTTAAGCAAACCTATTTTAATGTAATTACAGACGACGGACGAGTTCTGAAAGCGCTCAACACGAGGTCACCAGACTCACTCACCGAGGTTGGTCAGGTCATAGTCAGTGACGTACAGGTTCTCAAATACGGTCAGTGAATACATTCATTTTCGTTTAAACTCTCAATTTCTATTCCTTTTTTATTTTTACGTATTTTTTAATTTCTATTAACATTTCATTAGTTTTTTTTTTCTTCATTATATTTCCACGATTCTGTCATAACTTGAGGAGTTTCGATACAAGTGACCAAATGTAACCATTTTATTCAAATTTCTACAGTATATTCTTTCACTTATCCCGAATATGTACTCCAAGTTTCAAAACGATTGTCTACACCGTTTCCACAAAATTCTCAAATGAAAAATCACTTTTTAACACAGAGACACGCCTACGCTGTCCCTAAACTTCAGTTATGAGCATGAAACACTACGAAAAAATGTAAAAAAGTTTATAAAAAACTGTCAAACCACTCAAAATATCATTACAATTATGCCACCAGAAAATGAAATAATTCGGCTACATAGTTTATTAATTATTCATTTTTTTATCAATGAAAACGACCAATTTTTCAGTAATCATGTAATTTTAATACGAAATTTTGTTGTGTCAAGTTAGCGCTTTGCTTGAGAACAATAGAATTTCTCCCCTGATTCTCCCTAAAGATAAGCTGAACCATGACATTGTATGAAACTAATTTATTCAAGCCTCAATTGAAAACTTTAAAACGACGAATTGTTTTCTCTTCATTATTCACTAAATTTGTAATTTTTTCGACACTGTCATTGATCTTCTAGTTTTTGAAATGATCGAACGATTAGAAAAATACATTTTTTCGTTAAAAAATAAAAATACTTTAGTGTTTGAAGACAGTTTGTGGACGACGGTTGTAAAGGAACGAAAAAAAAAAAAAAAGTAAAACCGTCTGATTCGATAATAAAATGAAATTACAAAATTTCCAGGTCAAGCAGTAAAAGATCTGCAAGTGGTGCATCTTGCTGGTGAAGCGAGTAAATTGGTAGTAATTGCGGATTCGGAAATACGTGCAGTGCCGCTGCATCATTGCGACAGCGTAAATGCGAATTCCTGCGTCGCTTGTGTCGCCCTTCAGGATCCACATTGCGCTTGGGATGCAACGACGGATCTGTGCGTCGCAGTTCCAACGAAATTGCACGACAACGATGCCGGAAAGACACTTTTCCAGGACATTCTCAACGGGAAACACAAAGGCTGTGGTTACGAGCAAGGTAAGGCGAAATTTTTAAATTTTGATACAGAATTTTTTCTTCGTTTTTTCATTTTTTTATTTTTATTTTTACTTTTCCCTCTCGTAAGATCGCGAATGACACGGAACATTGGCGCGTCGGTAACGAAATTGCGAGTTTCGTTGAGAAAAGCTTGTCCAGAAATTTTTGATAAAATTTTGACAAAAAAAGATTCATTACTTTTTACGATCCTGTGTAAAAATTTCCGGCAAACAAAAAATGAACCCACGTCAACATTTAAAGCTGAATGCATTATCGTCAAAATGGAGTAAAATTATTTTCACGAGATAGAAATACAATTTAGCCAAAATAATGAAAGTAAATTAATCAAATTTGCTCTGTTGTCTTAATTAAATATTTTAATTAAATTCAATTTTAATGAAATATCTATTTAGGTTTCAAGCATTTTCTACCCTCGCTCAAGTAAATTAAATCGTCGTATTAATAAGTAAATAAAACGAACTAAATCACATTGAAATTATGGAAATATCTAGAAATTTCAAATTTTCACTCATTATCTGGCCAAAGAATATAAAATAAATATCAAATGAACCAGGAAAATGTTTCCACGAGGAAACGTTTCGAAATGCAATCGAAAAGCATTATTAAGAAAAAGAAAAACAAACAAACAATTATCAACACAAAAAAAAATCATTGAATACATTTTTTTTCATTATTTCATAAATTTTATCAATTAAATGTGTCAATTATCGTGATCATTCGAGCTGGTTACCCATCACCCCGAATCGCCAGCTTCCCAGCACAGCCCGACTAACACTATGGACTTATTCCTTATCTGCTTCTTCTCAAAATGTATTTCTTTTCTTTCTTTAATTTTTTTTTTTTTTATTCATTTTTTGCACTTTGCCTGAACGTTGCTTACTATTTGTATGGATATTAACATATATGGACTGAGAAAAAAATGTTGTTGAAAAGGACGATTATTTAGTTGAGTACGTCCAACTTTAGGAGGTTCGATCGTTTATCATGCGTTCGATAAATTCCAAGTTTAATTGTTCAAAATTCGTACGAATCTTCTTAACAATTATACTCAACTGTGGGTTGAATTTGAGGAAGTTTGACCATTAAGAAATCGAGTTATTAGTTGTAAAAGATCGTCTTTTTTCGTAACTTCCCATGAGACCTCGTGTTAAAGTTGCGATTTTAAACACTGAATATCTCGATTACCAGACGGTGAAACCTTCTCAAATTTTTGACACATCATAATACGACGCTCAAGAAGATTCACGCAAAATTTCAAAAAATCATCTTGGAAAAATTGTATTCGATCCTTACTTGCCACACCCCTGGAGAATTACGTACTTGCTACCATGGGGTATTTTTATACCCCAGTGACAAAAATTCTTATAAAAAATGAACTACTGAATATTTCGACTTGAAAATTATTTTAGAGCACATTGAAAGCTTTTTTTGAAGAATAGTTCACTTTGTACAGCCAAAAATTCAATTTAAGTGGACGAAAAAAAATGCTAAAGCCAACAGAAGTGGAAAAATGACTATTCTCCTTTATCGGCCTGGGGTAGTTTTGTCCCCCAAGGTGGCAAGTGAGAGTCAACATTTAGTAATAATAACAAAAATTTAAAAGACATAATTTTTTTAATTATCGCTTAATTACTCCGCTATTTTACTCCGTTTTTATATGTTTCCTTTTTTACGATTTTTCGCTGTACAAAATTTATTGATATATTTTTTTAGTTATTTTCTGGTCATATCACATTTTTCCTCATACTAATTTGTATGTTTGCATTCAGTTGCTGTTTGTGCCAGCAAACATCAACGTTGTAATTGGATCTTTCCCATAAATAAATAAATAAATAAACAAATAAATTTTAAAAAATTAAAAAAATTAAAAAAAATATTAAGTTGGACGTATTCGACCAAATAAAAGTCCTTTTCTACAAAATTTCTTTCTCAGTTTATGTATAAGTTGTACATATATACTTAATATGTCAATTTTTCACTCACGTCAAAAGCATCTCATTCGCAAAACGAAAGCTTTTACTTTATCGTATTTCATATATATGGTTAAGCTTTTATGTGATGGACCAATAAACTCTGTCATCATTCAGCAGCCTCCCTATTCTCTATTCTGCCTGTTAACGTTTTCGATCGACGGACAAAAAATTTTTTTTTTCTCGTTTCCGCGAGCTTATAGTCAGCGTGTATATCTGTATTTTGTTTTTTTTTTTTTTGTGCGTGTGTGTTTTTGTGTCAGTTATGTATGTTCGCATATCTGAAAAAGCGGCGGAAGCCAAGTGAGAGAATATTTATTGCGTGTAGATATGTCGCCCGAGGATTTTTTTCTCCTCCTCGTCCTCCTGCTCCTCTGTGTGGTATTCTCACACAACTTTGTCAACAAAAAAAAACAATATAGTATTTTTTTTACGACCTATTTTATTGCTGCACGATTTTTTTTATTTTTTTATTATTATTTTTTTTTTTTTCGAATAATCTCGCTTATCACAGCCACCGATTAATTTGATTACGTTGGCAGTGAGGATTTATTGCACTCTAAACAAATTAACTCCTTGAAATAATGATTTTGACAAAATTGTTTTCTATTTTCTACTGAAGTTTCTTCTTTATTTATTTTTTATTTCATTCTATTCATTATTTTTTTTCACGTCCCTTAAAATAAGTTTAAAAATTTTTCTGCTCTCGAGATTTTTATGTTGGAGGATTTTATCCATTGACTCAATTCGGTGGCACGAAATTGAATAAAGATTTAAAAAAAACACACACACACACGCATTTCAATCGAGTTGAATAATAGTCGGAATTATTCATTTTTCTTTTTATATTTTCAAGTCTGACAACGATTGAATGGCATTTTTTTGTCTTATAATCATTCGAGATTTTTCTCCATTTCTATTTCGAACTCATTATCGAAAGAATTACTTTTTTTATTCTCGGGATATGCTCAACTGTACACTGGAATAATTGTTGGATCAAAAATACCACGAAAATCACGTGAGAAACGAAGGGATTTTACAAAAAAATTTATCAACTCAATTCTCGTTGTAATAAGAAATAAAAACTTTTGTCTGTCTCGAAATGTTGCCAAAGGAAATTCAAATATTATCGTTTCATACTTAAAAACATAGCAGAATTTTTTTTAATATTCTGCGCGATATAAATTTAGTTTTTTACGGTTGTCGAAATTTTAATGAAATCGAAATAAAAATTATTGGTAAATTTTGAATTTTATTGCAAAATAGAAGTGACAATTCTTTTGGTGTACGATGAAATAAAGTTTTTTTGAATGAAAACAAACAGAGAGGCAGAGAGAGAGAGGCAGAGAGAGAGAGAGAGAGAAAGAGAGAGACAGAGAGAGAGAGAGAGGAAGAGAGAGAGAGAGAGAAAGGAAAGAAAGAATAAAAATAATCTGTTAAATTCCTCGTAAAATGTCGATCATATCCTGTGTCTGTGTTACCAACCCGTGTCTGTAATTGTCGATTAGCAAATGTTGCCTCGGAGATGGCGAAGCCCGTGCCAGCAGCTGTACCGCCACGAATCGGGCGTGTAGGCGAGCAGCCTGACGAGCGAGACAATGAAATCGTCATCGAGTTGGATCGAGAAAATCAATACAGTCGCACGCAGCCAAGGGCTAATGAACCTCAAGGTAATGAAAAAAAAACAACAACAACAGCAACGACGACGAAAAAAAAAAAAACAACAGAAAAATACAATCTTCGAACAGAAAGAATTGACGAAAAGAACGAAAGACAACAGACAGACAACAAAAATCCTTAACCTCCAAATCCCATCGATCACAAAAAATAAGAATCAGTAAACAAGAGAAACCTAAAAATCTACAATTTCATTATATCTTTGATTGAATTGATGAAAAGTTTAATGAACATTGCATCAAAACCCTAATAATTCATTATCAAATCGATAATAAAATATTAATGAAAAGTTAATAAAGCAAATGAATAATCAACACAATACGAAGCTTCGAAAGTTCCTGATAATTAGATGCACGTTACGTTTCGTAATTTTGCATCATATCAATTAATTGTGATTGGACACAGAATCAAATTCCTGTACGATTTCTCTCTGCTAATTATTTCTCTATGCTGTCAACTGTGAAGTGATTGAATTTTACGTTTGTGGCTTATAATCATTTCGAAGATAAATTGCAATCGATAATCCACGATAAAAATCCCTGGCCTGACGACCTGATTTCAATCCCGAAATAAAAAATTACCAGAAGTCCCCAAACGAAGATTTCGTTCCCGAAAAACAAAATCCCCAAGTAAATCTCCAGGTCCATGAAAACTGATGGAAAAATAGGGAATTTACGTAGCAGCCAATTTTCAAATCGAAGCTCAACGAACTTCGAAACTATTTCATGGAAACTTTCGCAAACATTTCAACGGTTGTTAAAGATCGTTCAAAATAATTCCCCTCTAGTTTTTTTTTTCTTTCATCCTTCAATGATATTTACCAACCAACAACATATTCGTATTTTTTAAAAACACACACTCGTTACTTCACTTTGTGTTAACCGACCGAAAAAAAAACATACATTTACATCAATACGCAGATACATGTTCGTTTGCATCGTCATAACGCAATCACGGTGAAAGCTATATGTTTCATTTCAAAATAAAAGAGAACGAAAACAAAAACAAAAAACAAAATCAGTACTCTTCATTTTTTTTCTTTACTAACGTTCCGCGGTAAGGTTTCCCTCCAAACCGTGCATCGAGCATGTTTTATATCTTCATTATTATTATTATTATTATTATTATTATTATCATATATTTATTTATTCGAATAGCTCTCCGGACTCGGACATTATGGACCGACTCTCATAAAGTCCATACACCGGTCCAATTACTATAAAATTTTAACTGTTATTCTTTTTATTATTATTGTGGTTATTTTTTATGAATATTTATTTGTTTACTTTTTTTTTGGTACATTTTACACGATATTTTTAGTGAAACTGGGGTGCTAGCGATTTAAGGGAACTTGAGGACGACCCAAATTTTTTATTGAATAATTGTGATTTGATAAAATAGTGTCTCTTACTGTGCGATCGAAATTTTGATATTTTTTTTATTTTTATTATTCGAACGTAGACAATTCTGTATTTAGTATAATGAGAAAAATTGATGTTTTTTGCTTTAATTCGTAGGTTTATGAAGAAAAAATGCTTTTTTTTCGATTCAATTAAAATGATAAATTCATTGAGGATATTGTCGTGATTCTTGATCGCGATTAACTCGGTGACGTCGTTTTTTTTTCTTTTCTTTTGTAGAGACAATAAAATTTTAATCACAATGAAATGAATTGAATTTTGTTGAAAATTGGAATTCTGGGTCGAGATTTTGAACGGATTTAATAAAATAATTGCAGGAATAATAAAGCTCGATTAATAATTAAATTAATGTGATGAAAAGTAAGAAAAAAATAATTTTGGATCGTTTGTTTTTCGATTGAATTTTCGCAGGTGTGATAGTGACGCCGGTGGTTTATTCGGCGCAAACGTTGACGGGTGCGCTGATCGGTACGTGTTTCTTTTCGCTGATAGCTGGCTTTGCATCGGGATTTTGGTTTTCACAAAGATTGCGAGGAGCGCCATATCCGGAGCCGCCGGAGCAGAGGCAACAGCTGAACCGTTTGACAGAGAGCTCGGAGTCGCCGGCAGGCTTTAACAACAAATCGATAAACCTCGTGTTGAACGTGCCACCAAAAAATCCAAATGGAAAGAACGCAAACTCTTCGGCGGAGAACAAGCCGATGCAGAAGGTTAAAAAGACATATATATGATACAGAAGACGACGAGCCGTCTGAGGCTTGGCAACGTCGATGGATCAAACGGCAATCGGCTCAAGCTCGTCCGAAGCAACTGAGTCGGAAAATTCGTGCACCGAACGTTACGATTATGAAAAGAAATCTACGATGCCTTGTAACAAGATAAAGCAGAAAAGTAATAAAAAGGAAGAAGACGAAGAAGGAGAAGAAGAAGAAGAAGAAGAGGGAGGAGAAGAAGAGGAAGAAGAAGAAGAAGAGGAAAAGAGGTTAAAGAACGAAACGCCGCGGTTGCCAGCTCCATACGACGAGGCACCGTCTCGTGGCGAAGTATTTTACCACGACCTTGATTTCCTGCGCGAAAACAATGGCGTAGATTCGATTGGTCGAAGCTTACGATTGCACGATCGTTTTTTCATCGACGAACAACACAAACAGCAGCAGCAGCAGCAACAACAACAACAGCGTTCAAAGAAAAATTTCCAACGTCCAGCTTCTTTAAAGTCCGTGAATTCTTACGAGTATCGAGAAAGCTCTGGCACTGGACGTCGTCACTTTACAATGGAAAACAAAGGTCAACACGAGCACTACATGATCCCGACGCACGAGCCCAACCGTTCGAACGACAAGCGTACAATGTCTCTATTCAATCCTGATTTTTTACCGAACTTCAATGACATGCTTATGTACGTTGGCAACACGGGAATAACGAGGGAACGCGATTATTATCGTTGCAACGTTGATCCCAACGAGTGGTCGAACAACGACGCTAACAGCTCGATCGTCGACGATCGTTCCTCCAATATTTACGACTTCAACGATCGACCTGACGACCAATCTTCTTGCGGTGATCCTTACAACCTCGAACAAGAACCTGATTACGCGAGCATCCGCCAGATGGTGCTCGACGTACGAGATCAGAGAGAACAAGACTGCGAGAATATTTACGCTCCTGTTGGCTTTCCGCCATTCAACGGCCAACGACGCAACGATTTTGACTGTTGACTCTCAATCAATCGTGTTTAACAACCAAAAGACACTTAATAACTAAACAGAGACTCGTAAACAAAGAACACAGGTTATTTAAACTTTGGCAAAACTTCTGTGTTACATTTTAGAAAGGTAAACAAAATTTAACCGAGGAAAGAAAATACTTCGAACGTTTTTCTCCCCCCCCCTCCCCTCCCCGCGGCATCTCTTTCCTCGTAAATGTATAAATGTGTTTTTTGCTACGTTCTTTCAAACCGATGGGAATCCGAATATAGTTTTGTCAAATGTGATACGACTGGAGGACGACTGTGTTCTTAAGTAGTGCGGCCTGTTTAGGTGCTTAGAAGTGTGTAAACGAGACATAACGATATTAATTGAATATTTAATGAAAAAAATAAACACGAAAACAAAACATGCGAAAAAAATCCAGACGAATATATAGCCAGAGATTAAGTGAGAAACTAAGAGAATTTTGGAAATAATAACAAATGAGAAAATAAGAAAAAATCTTTGCGATATAGACATAAGCATTCTCAGCAGATGAGGCGTGCCTTCCATGTATTTTTGTTGGCAAGTTTTGTTTTTCATTTTCTTCGTATGTACAGTGAGAAGAGAAAAATAAAGTGAAAGCGAGAGAGAGAGAGAGAGAGAGAGCTACGAAAGGAAAACGACAAAGTGTATGACGAGAATGAAAGAAAAACGTCGTGAAGTGTCAAACGAGGATCAATTGTTTCCGAAACGTTCGAATATACTCACGAGTGGTTTTTTTTAATACGGAAGAACAGTTTTTTTTTGTGGAAAAATCGACTAAAAATCGAAGGAAATTCATTCGCACTTGTTTATGCTGTTGAGGTAGTTTTTACGATGCGTCAAAATAGCTCGTCGTCATATTATTCATACGAGGCTCATACACGAGAAAACAGACACACACAAATTTGAATAAAAAGAAAAGGAATAAAAAAAACAAAATAATGTCAAAGTTTGCATCATTGGCAGGCAACGAAATCCTTTTTCTTCACAATATTGTTCAATATTTCTTGACACTCTGCCGATTACAGAACGACAATGAAACATCGAACTGTCTTACAGGCGAAAAAAATCGTTCGATCAACCGTTGGAACAAAATGGAGGAAAATAAACCATTTCGTTGCTTCCTCAACGTTGCAAACTCGTCAAACAACCCACACAAACAACAATTCGCCCAAGCTAAACTGCCAAGTGTGACAAAACTATTACGAGATATTGTAAATATTGATATTATTATTATTATTATTGTCATTATTATTACGTTTTAGTATTATTACTATCTCATAATTATCATCGTCTTCGGAGCGACGAATTCTCGACAAATTGCCACTGCGGAATAAATTGATAATACAATTTATTTACCGTATATTGTAAATACGAAAAACAAAACCCGAAAAAAAAAAAAAGAGAATGAGAGTCCAACGGCAGTACGGATGGCGATAGGTATAGCGTAAGTAGTTATTTTTTTTTCGTAATGGATTTGTATACGTAAATGCTTTTCTCAAAATTTCATCCATTATATAGAGATTATTATTATTATTATGAGTATTATGATTATTATTAAAAAAATGAATTTTGTACGATAAAAAGGGCAAAATGTTAATATTATTACGCATCATGGCAGCTATTTTTCATATGTACGATGGATTTACGATTTTGAATTATCGGCAAATGGCGAAATTTGAAAATCCGATTTATTGGCGGATTCTCGATATTTGGGATTAGTGGTAAATCGTTATTTTGATAATCGTCGAAATGAGGAAATATTTATATTTCGGGTAATAATGCGAAAGGTTTTCATCGGCGAAAACAATGTTGAGAGAATTATTATTATTATTATTATTATTATGAGAAATTGAAAAAATTGACGGATTAAGAAAATTTACGAAAAATTTAATACTCGAATCGGCTTTGGCAAGGTTTACGTTCGTAATTCCGACAGGAAATCGCTGATTGTAGAAACTTTGACGTTTATGTGTATGTACCGAAAGTTTTATTAGGAAAATGATGAAGAAAGGGTTTTTTTTGTGATGGAAATTATTGGAAGTAAGTGAAGAATTGAAAGCGATTGTCGTCTCTGCATAAAAAGAGAAAGAGGAAAATTATATGAGAAGAAAAATTGTGGAAGAGTACATTTTTTTTGATAAAAGTTATTGGAAATATGGAAAAAATTGAAAAAGTAATTGAACGCTTGGAATCGATGAAAAAGAGATGAAAATAACGTCTGTTCGAAATGTCATTATTTAAACAAATATATTTGCCCAATTTTTGACAATGAATCATTTTCGTAATCATCTTTAAAATCGATTTCGAGAGCCTTGATTGTTGGAAAAGATTTATTATCTTTCGTGGCTTATACATGTCGACGATTTGCAGAAGAAAAAATTTATTATAAAATCTAACGCGTTATCGAAATAAAAAATGATAAAAATTGATAAAAAAATATTTCGGCTCGTTTAGACACATTGGAAAATGCTATTTTTTGCCTTGCAATGACTTCTGGTTCTCGATTTTTGCAAAAAAATAAATAAAATGTACCCGACTTCAGCATTGATCACGTTGATCGCATATTTGTTCTTTTTTTTTCGCGTTTTTCGTTGTCTTTTTCGCTTACATTCCATTGATGCCGGGACTACAAAATGATCAATAAAATCTCAAGCATCAGCTTGCTTTCAAGCGAAACGTTTTATTTTTTTCAATAAACTTTTGTCAAAAATACAAATTTCTCGTTTTAGAATCATTTTATTCCGAATTTTAGAGTCATTGAAAAAAAAATCACTCGAAAGCAAACTGATTCCGATAAATCGCGATCGATCAACAAAACTGCAGAAAAAGAGAAATAAAATGAGAATAAAAAAAGAAGAAGAAAGAACAGTGAAGACGAAAACTGAAATATTTTAGTGGCCTTTTCGTAGATGTACCTATATATTTTCGAAATGATGGAATGGACGAAGTGTGTTGCTGAGAAACAACAATAAAAAAAAACAATATTTAAAAAAAAACGAAGAGAAAAAGAATTAAAAAATATAGTGAAGGGAGTTTGGGAATGAATTTGACGAGAATTGTGGGTCGACGACCTTCCGGTTTGTTTTCGTCATTAAAGACGTTTTATAATATTATTTAGAAAGGATTATCGAGAGGAAAAAATTTAGAAAGAAGAAAAAGAGAGGGAGAGAGAGAGAGTTTAAAAAGAAAAGTAAAAAAGATGGCAAATTTATTGGCAAAAGAGAATATTTGTATGTTCTTCCAGGCTGTTATTCGGGGTTACGTAGTAACGTATATATATTTAGAGAAATAGACGATAATAAAGCGTTAACGTGTACGTTATAGGCTATTAGATGTATAAGTAACGAACGATTGTTCCATGTATTGTACCGATTGCGATTCGCGTTAATAAAAATATAAGAAAAAACATTGACAAAGAATTACGAAGAGAAAGAATAATTCAAAAAAATCAACAAGAAGAAAAAATAGCGTTTCGAAGTTATTGGTTATGGCAGCCCAGGCGCAAATGCACAGACGAAATAGCCGGTGCCAATGCGATGTATTTTGTGTACATAGAAAAAGCCAATAATTTTAAACTCGACGTCGATAAAAGCGAATATTGGTATAAAGATGAAAAAAAAAAAAAAAAAAAAAAAACAACAACAACAAAGAAACTAAAATACAAAACAAAATTTGTTCGATCGTAATGTCTAATGGAACGCTAAAAAAAAAGAATCACTTGTTAAATGTCCTTCGTGCATTTTCCCTCGACAGTTACGAGCCAATCACTGAAAAATCGTTTATCATTGTGCTATATCTTCATCGATCGTTTTTTAAAATGCAATTAAGCGTAAAATTGCTTACTCGAGCGTCAGTGAACGTTCCCTTGAATTTTTCAACATAAAATAATGAAAAAAAACGAGTGCTGCAGAAACTCAAAATAAATCGAAAGTTCGATATTTTCGAAGTTCGCAATAATCTTCTTCTTCTTTGGCAATAAAATTATTATTTTCTCATATTAAACATTAAATTCATTCTCCGTATTATCGCCGAAGAAAAAAAATATTTCTGAATGCCCTGTTTTTGCGCGCATTATGAATTTTGCAATTGTTAATTAGAATTTTTTAAATATTCATTATTAACGTAAGACTAAAATGGCGCCGGTCGATCGAACATGCGAAACACTGTACATAATTACAATTTCTACACATATTATTATAAATAATATTAATATAAATAAATAAACAAATTAAAAAAACATATATATATATATATAAATAAATATATATATATATCTCTGAAAATCTATGTATAATTTTTTGTAGCGATTGGGTATCAAAAATTATAAGATCCTCGTGTTAGGATTCGATCGACCAATGATTCGCAAACGCTATATTTCCGCCTAACTCTTAAGTGTGTGTGAGAGCATTTGTGTGGCTGTGTGTGTGTGTGTATATGTGTTACACAATGTGCGCAGAAACGACGGCGTACATACCTCATTTTTTTTAAACTATCAATCTCCAATTTTACACATAAAAACATATAAATATATATATTTTTTTCTTTTTTTCACCAACCACCCAATCGGTTGTAGTTCATAAGTACAATATGACGAATGATTGAGAATGTTTTCTGGACGTTTGCCACAGAAAAAAATGGCAATTTATCGAAATTTCAGTATTTATTAATTTGACTAAAATCTACAAAAAATTTGATGAATTTTTTACCACCTTTTGGACATTGATTTCTAATAATAATAGCAGCGAAAAGTTACTACTAAATTGTGTAGAAAAATAATAATAATTTATCAAAATTTTAGTATTTAACAATCTGTCAAAAATCGCCAAAAATTTGGTGAATTTTTGACCATGAATGACATTGATTTTCAATAATAATAGCAGCGAAAAGTTTTCACTCAATTGTGAAGAAGGTCATTGTCTTTGGGTCAATTTGACCCGAAGTAAAAACTCCACTTCCGACGCAATTGAACAAAAATATATCGGAAAATAACCTAAATTTTCATTTGGCTATTTTTGTTTGTTCTTTTTTGTATAAAATCGTTTAATTCTAGAATTTTGATGAAATAAAATTTTTCTCTGCGACAATAAAATGTTCGTGAAACATTTTCAATCACACGTCATTTCGCTCTTTTATTTTCTAACCACTTTGATCTCGCGCTTTCTCTGTATCGGAAGTAAAGGAGAAGAAAAAAAACATTAATAGGCTTGTAATCTTTTACGATCAAATGAAACTGTCCGTTTCGTATTGCGTCATCCATGACACCGAGGTTGTAATATAGTAAAATGTAAGGCAAAGAGAAAATAAAATTGTACGTTAAGCAACAATATAAAACATTATGTAATAAAAAAATAAAAATAGTTATAATAATAATGATAATAGTCGTAATAAAAAAAAATATACGAAATAATGAAACGAGCGTGTTGAAATTTCGTATTAACAAAGTCGATCGATTTTTATGTCGCGATGTCAATTGATTCTTTATATTCATTAAGACACTCAATGAACAACAGTTATTAACGCGTTCACAGTTACGATTTAATAGTTGACACTTCGAGGAAACGGATAAATACGATTTCGGGCAGATACGACAAATATTTCAATAAACACAATTTTTCCCACGTGAAAATCATGAAAATTTGAAATTCCCGCCATTTCGGCCAGTCCCGTGACTTCAAAAACTTTGTCAAGTTCTTTTCGTATTGATTATACATTTTTTCGTTTTTTATTTTTCTAATAACTTCAAAAAACATAATTAAATAATGCTGGACATATCATCTAAGTAATCAATTAAAATTGTCGAAATCGCAAAATGAAAGTAAACAAAAAAAAATGGAGTCTGAATTGATACGTCGTAAGGCTCTACATCGTCACGATCCGTTTCTTGAATTGTCCAAAACACGAGAATAATGAACCGATAATACGTTTACCTAACGCTTCATCGACTGCCGTTCGAAATAAAAAACGTGAAAAATACCAAAATTCAAAGGAATTAAAACCACAAAAAGAAACCAATGCGCATAAACGATAATTTTTAACGTGACGCCCCAGTCGTGGAACCGAAAGAAAACAAAAGAGACAAGTGACGAGAGAGAGAAAGAGAACAAAAAAGTATATGCGTATAGTAAATTACTCGGGACTTTGCGCGCAAGACTGAGGAGCTTGTATATATATAAAAAAAAGGGGCGAACATGAAAAAGAGTCGAAGATATGAAAAATAGTTATCGATAGTTTTAACGCGAAGCATATTATAAATAAATAAATAAAACGATGGAGAAAATAAACACAATGCTATATATAGATATATATATATATACATACTTACCGAAGATGATAGAAATCCCAGAAGAGGCCACGAGTCACGTAGACGCGTTCAGCCCAAACCGCGTCCTTTGATTATTTTCTATTTTTTATTTCATCACTTTTTCGCAACTCCGTGAAATGTATATATAAACTTATAACGAGAATGAAAGAGCGATTAAGTGCTTCGCGACGAATGAAGAGACGATGAAAGAATTGTATAATATTAATTATTAATTATCGCGATATCATGACAGCATTATAGTATTTCATATTTCTTCCACGTGAAACAAAAGAACGGAAAAAAACAAGCAGCGAAATCACGAACGTTACGATCGTCACTTTGGTCGATGATTCGAGGAATTTTCACAACGTTGTAGTTTGCTTCGCTGGAATGTTACGAAATATCTTTTTTTTTTTAAATCGAATGCAACACTGATTCGCAGGTCGTAAAAACTGCGAAAATCTGGCACACTTATTGGATTCCGAAGAAGTAAATATGCAAAAATATTGACGATGAGAAAAAACGATTTTTCCTTGCGTCTCAACGAAGCGAACTTTGAACAAATTTTCACCATTTTTCAAGAACACAGTAGCGAGAAATTTCTTTTTCAATTCTTCACCGAAGGGAATACAATATTTTTAACTAATTTCCGGGAAACGTGTAAAGAAGTGAAAAACAAAAATCTTATTAAAATTTTTGAATATCCGAGGCTACGACGTAACGATTTGTGAGCATCAAACCATGGTGTTTTTTTTTCTCTTCTACGACTCCTCGCGTCGTTATCCCGAACTATTTGTATTCGTATTTAATTCTTGTAACACCGAGTAAAATAAATAAAGACCCAGAACAAGATAACGAAGAACGAGGAAAGCATTAAAAATTAGTGAAACTATTTAAAAAAATCCTTTTTTTTCTACGACATGATATTGTGTCATGATGCCTAAACTTAGAGAGGTTAAAAACACGTGCTAGAGCAAAAAATAAAAACAAGTATTTGCCATCGTACTCCGTTGAACCGCTACTCATCCGAGAGTTCATTAAAAAATGACAACAAACACACACATTTACAATCCCGATATTCGTACGATAAGTTCACTAGAGGATTAAGTATTAATGTCACAAATAATGTAATATCCTTCCTTCCCAATCCTTTCCTCCGAAAAAAAAACGAGACAAAAAATACAGAGATTAAATAAATACGATAATAAAATTGAATAAACGTGTGTTTTGACCAAACTTCAATCAACCCTAACCCCAAAATGCAGGATTAGTTTGTTCTGCATCTTCTAAAAGTATCCCTCGGGTCTGAGAGACCCTGAGGACAAATTTAAGTTCCTCCAGCCATACTTCAAAAGTAATAAACCATTTTTTTACACAAAATATTTATTCCTTCGAACTCGGCCACAGTTTTAAAAAATTTCGAGAGAACTGAACAGCATTTTTCAAATCTATTACAATTCGCGGAATAATTTAGTCATTCGAGAATTTGTTTCGATCGACCGGGAAAAAGGAATAGCAAGGATTTTGCCAGAATAAATGTCAGACACGCTGTTTTTTTCGTTTAACTCTTTATTATCTCCGAAAAATCATGTCGGATTAATGTGCAACGTCTCGTTAATTATGCAGCATGAGATCTCGTCTCGCAAGGCATTAATTAATTAATTATTGGCATTAATAATTACAGAATTATATCAGGTACGAGTAAAAAATTCTAAAAATCTAGTCAGATCGCAGTTACAAAAGTACAAATAAACGACGTTAATATTATTCAATATATTCATATATATATCTTCGCGCTCGTATAAAAATCTTTATTGTCTAGTAATTCGCGGTTTTGTAAATACCTAAAAGGACTCCCTGCGTGACAATATCTGGCAAACTGGTGTCACTTCGTGGCTGAAGATATGGATCACGTTTGAAGGTCATTATAGGATGGTGACCGATCGAAGGGCAGTCGAACATCTGGCTGGATCGACTGGTATCAGATTCTTGAACCGTTCTGCGATACAAACAATAAATAAAATAAAATAACGATAAATAAAAGAAATAAAATAAACAATAATGAAACAACAAACAAAAATAACATTCTGTCATTATTCTTTCGCTTTCTCCAAGGATATTCTTTTGATGGAGTCTAATTATTTTTTGGTTGCAGATTTACAAAAAAACGATGAATGTTTTATTGATACTCAGATTAATAACAAAATAACGTTCCGCCAAATGAACGGCTTGATTATTGTTTTAATTTATGTCTTTTTTCATTGATAAATTTTATATTTTGATACTTGGAATCCTACTCCGGACTAAAGGAAATCTAAAAAATCAAATGTCATGAAAATTGGTCGAGTTCTTGAGTTATAAACGGTTAAACTCATAAAACTTTGTTTCATGTTCATAGATTGTTGAAAATTCATAACAACGAATAATCAATAATATAAAAAGCTTTAATTGATGAATCGAGCAATTAATAATTGATGAAAAATCATTTCGAACCTTTTCCTTATAGTATCGGGTTGGCGGACGCCTTCGATTCCCAGAAATTCCAATACTTGCTTCTTTGTCGTCTCGAGTCGCAACATTTTCTGCACGTAATGCTCCAAAGCTATTCTCCTCTGTTCCAATACTTTGGGTTGAGAATTTCTCACTCGCTTTGGCGGAAACGGAGCTGTAGCGCATTCCTTCTTCAACTGTGATTTAAAAAAATAAAAAATGTGTGAAAAAATGATTTGATTTTAGGAATCAACTGATATTTGATTTGCCACTAATTTTAGATGACAAAAATATTCTAAAAATCTGTCGCACGCCAGAAATGGGGAAAATTTTTTAAAATATCAAGAATTTTTTGTAATTGGCGGCTTGACAATTAATTAAAAATGTTGGAATCGTATTTCAATGGATGAAGATACAAATTTCGACATATTTTTCGAAAGTATATCGAGAAAAAACAATTTTTTATCAAGTGACAGCTTTTACCCACTTGTCAAAAATTGTTCTCCATTAAAAAATAGATCGCGAATGAAAATTAACAGTAATGAATATTTTGTCCAGTCGTTGAAGCAAAAATAAATAAGTTTACCGATCACGAGTGTTACATGAGAATAAATAAAAATAAATAATTACCGCACGATGTAGAGCATTAAATTCGCTGTATCGTCGATTAACGGAATATTTAGCACCGCCTCTTGTCTCCCTAACTTCGATGGTATAAACGTAAAATCGTTTTCCGTGAGTGACCTCAGCGAGGCGATAACCGCTTATTGAAACCTGATACATGTCATAGTCGTTTGCGTAAACAATTTCTGATAAATCAGTGCTCAATGTCATCGCGACACTCCTCACAGTTACGCGGGAATTTCATTAATATTCCGTGAAAAATGTTAATTAATGTTTGTTGAAAGGCTTATAAAATGTTGTTTTCACAATTTCACGTGGATTTAACGAGTTACTCCCAGAAATGTCAAACTACCACGTGATATTTCGTAATTTCCGAAAACGTCCAATTTTTGTTTCGCGATAATCAACCTTCTAATTAAACACCGTTTTTTTTCGCAATTAAATCTCGCGCAATTTGGACATTTTTATCGCATATGATTTTATGTGACATATGTACACAAAGCCTCGATGTATTTGCGTTTTTTATATATAACTTTCTCTTGGCATAATCTAGTTAATCGAGTTCCCGTTGAGGGCGCCACCACCCAAAATAGCGGCGACATCTGCCCGAAAATTTAGCAAGCGTAAAGTGGATGCGATAATTTTTATAATTATAATTTGATTAGAATTATAAATTAAAATGCAATAAAGAACAATAGGTATTTCTACTTTGACAGTTTTGTATTTCGTACGAAACTTAGCAACGAAAAAAGTTAGTTTACTTTCTGATGGCAAGTTATACCATCGATCGGCAATTTTGAGTTCAAGAATCTCGCCCAATTTTGTATACAACATAGTTTTTTTTTTTGTGGTAATTGATAGACCGACCATCTAAAGAAACTGAAAATCGAAATAATGATTTTTTTATACATTGCAAAAATCTATCATTGTAAAATTAATGATTCTCAATAAAACATGCATGATTGTATTTTGAGGTAGAAAAAAAATGTAAGTTCAATGGAAAAGATAATATCAGAAAAAAATGGAACATTTCCTAAGCGATTTTTCTATTGTTCGATTGAATTAATTCGAATGAGTCATTGTCGAATGTACCAGTTGCAGTTTTATAGAATTGTTGAGTTCGACGATTCGTTCATAGATTTTTGATAACTTATGACGAAGATGGAAGCGAAAAAAACAGTTCGACGAGGGGGAAAAGGACCCTAATTATTGAGCCGAACTTTCGGCATTGCGGGGAGTTGGTATAGAAAGAGAGAGAAAGAGAGAAAGTGCATGTCGGGAAATGGCGGATCATTATACACATTTTGAGAGTGAGACAGAGTGATTGAAAAGAGGGGAAAATAGAAAGAGAGGAGAGAGCTGGGGGAGGGATAGTGAGGATAATATTCTAATCTCGGAAATGCCTTCACGTTTGTATACTGTTGGTAGGTCGTCCTTGGCCACTGGAGCATATCGTATATATATTGTGAATACTTTTTAAACACACGCGATGCTGAAGCGCGCGACGACAATCAAAGATCGTTTGCTGCACAATGGTTGGGAAGTGTGGAGTAAATTTTATTTTAAATAATTAAATCGCGTGAGTGCGCGGGATGAGTGTCAAAGTTGAAAGGAAAGAGAAAAAATCGCTGGAAAACTGAATTACCGCCGGAAAGACGACGACACAATGACAGATGACATTTCTAATCGATATTATCGATAATGTCAAAAGTGACAATTAGTTTATATCCCGATGATAAATCGAGCAATACAATTGAAAAAAAAATCCCGAAAATTAGTAAGCGTAAATTCGGAGTGTTAAAAATGTACATGAACTTTCGAGTCATCAGTTCGCCGCGGAGTTTATTTGTGTATATATGGAGTTAAAAATAAAAAAAATAAAAAATACGAAGAAAAAAAAACAAAACCGTGGAATTCTTGGAAGTTCGTGCACCTAGCCACCAGTGGTAAAGACGACGCTGGCGTCGCTCCCGAAAGAGCGTAGAGAGTACGAAGGTGGGGACTGTGCTGCGAGAGGGGGGGGGAGAGACTTTCAAGAGAGAGAGAGCCACCCACCAGAGTGACGTAGGGCTGCCATATTTTTTTTTTGTATGGGGCCTGCCAGGGGGTCAAACGAAATACTACTGGGGGATCTCGGGAGTCGGCGAAATGTTGTTTTGTGATAATTAAATGGTGCGTTTAACAACGACTTATTATTTATCGATAAGTTTTATCATAAATCTTTCTTCATACTTATGTTCTCGCGTTTGACACCGTGTGTTCGTCATCTGTCTATTTGTGTGTGTATGTGTGTGTGTTTTTTCACTCGCCGATTATCCCCCGCATTCTCAACTTATATCCCCAGAGACTCACTCCTTTTTTTTTGCGTTTCGGGAGATAAACACTAAAAAGCCTCAATGGCACACGTCGAATCGCGGTGTTTTGTGATTCGCGATGTAAGACCATCACGCAGCATCGTTCGTAATAATAAAGGTTATAAACGCATAAACCCAAGTGCAAGTGTGGCGTTTTCCTTCTCCCCCTCTCGCTCTCTCTCTCTCTCTCTCTCTCTCATTTACATATCAACGTTATTTCCTTCTTTTTTCTTCTACATCGCCGAATCAATCTATTTTCGGGTTGGCCCGAGATCGAATGTGTTTTTCACCTTCTTCGATTTACTATATATAGATATATGCCTTCATATCTCTACACACGCACACACACGATGCAATTGGCCAAGAGTGCACGCAATTGTAGGCCCTACCCCGTTAAAACTATTTTTACTATATATCTATATCTATACATATCTACACGGTTTATATATATGTATTATGCATATATATATATATCTGTAACATCGGTGCAATAGCTTCCCGAGAGTGCACTACACGAAAACTGTATCCGCGATACTACTTGATCCTGAACTCTCACCACGTATTTTCGTCCTATATATATTTATACTTTTTAAATAACTTTGCAAACCGCAAAACGTTACGTAATTTCCCTCTCACGTCGATCACTATCGCGTGTGCGTGTTTCCTCGATCCCCGACTCTCGTTTACATCGACTTTATTTATTTTTCTCCTCTTTTTCGTATTTTTCAACACGTTTTTTTTTTTCACCCTCGTTTATTCGTCCATGAAATCTCGACGATCCTCAGAGTTGATTTTTTTTATCTCGCACACTGCAGATAATTCCCTCTCAACAATTTTATCTCACGACAAATAAATCATCCAAGCGGCCAACAGTTTGTAAACAATCTTATCGGCGATTGCGCCGGCAAACTTTTCTCCCAACCTCGCCATCCGCTCGCAAACAAAAGACGCCAATGCAATAAATGAAATTTCTTATTGACCTGGAGAATCATCCGTTTTTACTTTTCCCACTCGGTTTAAGTTTTTTATTTATTTCTCATAGAAAATGCGGTTCAGTGAGTGATTAGCGTTGAATAAAATTTCTCAGAGTTCTCTTCGCAAATGCAGAAAATCAGTGGATCCAGTTTTTCAATTTGAAAGCAGAAATTCTTAATTAATTAGTTTTTCACGTTTGAAGCTACAAAAAATAAAAACAAAAATTAATCTTCGGCATATAATCGTGCTTCAGCGTCACACTCGGAAAGAAACTAAAAGACTTTCCGGCTATTCTCAATTCCGACTCCCTTTCGAATGATTTATCTGTTTCCCTCATTCTTTCTTGTTATTAACATTAATGTTATTTCATTACAGAGTTAACATTGTTGCGTAATGCCGCAGAGCGTTACTAATCGAGCTACTAGCCATAACAATAATGGCTGAAGTTTCGTCAAAAAATCGAGGCGAAGCAGCGCCTCATCAGTTGGGCATAATGGCCAATCCCACTCACAACTTTGGCCTCCCGCCGCCCGACATTATGCCTAAGGGACTGGCTAACAATGGTATAATTTTGTGTTTAATTCTCGAAGATTCTTCGCTCGTTACGAAAGAATGTTTAAATGAATTTTTCATAGGTGAATTATTAATTTCAATGAAAAGATGAGATTTCTTGAGAGAGAACATTGAAGAGATCTTCAAGTTATGATTCAATGCATTTTTGAAATGTTCAAAACGAAATCTTTGAGCTGAGATGAATTATTTACTGGTTTTTTTAAATCAATTTTGTTGAATTTGTTTAGTTGATGATTTTAATTTGTTTGAATGTTTAATTACCAGGTGTAGCAGGTAGACTGAGACAACTGGAAACATTGTTTACCAGTGGTCCGGTACAAGGCGGTCGTGTCGGACACACATTTTCGATCGAAACTCTAATCGATATACTCTTAATTCTCTATGACGAATGTTGCAATTCTTCTCTGCGTCGTGAAAAGACTGTATCTGATTTCATAGAGTTTGGTAAGTTTAACATCATCTTTTTACAATACATTAAATTGCTTTCTTTCGATTTCCTTAAGGAGTTTCGGTACAAGGCATACAATTTAATAGTTCAGCTTATCTTCAGGGAGAATCAGGGGGGAAAATTCTATTGTTTTCAAGCAAAGCGCTAACTTTACACAACAAAATTTCGTATTCAAATTACATGATTACTTCAAAATTGATCGTTTTCATTGACAAAAAATGAATAATTAATAAGCTATGCAAGCGAATTATTTCATTTTCTGGTGGCTTAATTGTAATGATATTTTGAGTGGTTTGACAGTTTTTTATAAACTTTTTTACATTTTTTTGTATTGTTTCATGCACATAACTGAAGTTTAGGGACAGCGTAGGCATGGCTCTGTGTTAAACAGTGACTTTTCATTTGAGAATTTTGTGGAAACGGTGTAGACAATCGTTTTGAAACTTGGAGGACATATTCAGGAAAAGTCGAAGAACGTACTGTAAAAATTTAAATAAAATGGTTACATTTCGTCACGTGTACCGAAACTCCTTAATCGTTATTCAGATTTAATATGTTACTTTTTTTTAATTTTTTACAGTCAAACCTGTAGCAACATGCATAAAAGGTTTGCAACTGGCTCGTGAAGACTTTGAGATTGTTAAAGTAATCGGAAGAGGAGCGTTCGGCGAAGTATGCGTCGTTAAGATGCGAGGATCCGACAAAGTTTTTGCAATGAAAATACTTAATAAATGGGAAATGCTCAAAAGAGCTGAAACCGCTTGCTTCAGGGAGGAACGTGACGTTTTGGTGTACGGGGATCGAAGATGGATCACCAATCTTCATTATGCCTTTCAAGATGACAATAATCTGGTTCGTTATTTTATTAATTTTCATATTCATTATTAAATTCGAGCTTCAAAACTCGATTTTCCAAAAGAACCTTAAGTCAAAGTCGGAAATAAATGGATCATGAATTTTCAAAGTATCTAAGCCAAGAATTTCATTGGATCAGAATTCCGAAAACCTTGAATGGAAAATGGGATGCAAAATTTCAAAAATTCATTTTTATCAATAACTCAGTTTTATTTTGTTCCCTGCAATGTCATAAAAATATAATTTTTTCTTAATTATTTCAATGAATTTCAATTAAAATTAATAATCTTAATATTTATTGAATTATTAAATTAAAAAATTATTAAAATTCATTAAATTATTGACTTTATTAAATTAATAATAATAATATTTTAATAATACTAATTATTATTAAAATTGATAATCTTATATATTATCTCAATTAATTAATTAATCAATTTATTATTCCAGTTAATTTTAATTAATTTTACGAAATCTAGATTTTCATGTAAAAATTTTGTTTCGTTTTAATTTTTGTAACAGTATCTGGTAATGGATTATTATTGCGGCGGTGATTTGTTGACGCTGCTGAGCAAATTCGAGGACAGATTACCGGAAGACATGGCACGTTTTTACATAGCAGAAATGGTCCTCGCGATCGGTTCGATACACGATTTGCGTTACGTTCATCGTGACATTAAGCCGGACAATGTATTGCTCGATGCTCATGGTCACATACGTCTCGCGGACTTTGGCTCGTGTCTTAGACTCTTCGAGGACGGTACTGTCCAGAGTAACGTTGCTGTTGGGACACCGGATTACATTTCACCGGAAATATTGCGTGCTATGGAAGACGGTCAAGGCAGATATGGTCCCGAGTGCGACTGGTGGTCTCTTGGAGTTTGCATGTACGAAATGCTCTACGGTGAAACGCCCTTTTATGCTGAATCTCTAGTCGAAACTTATGGACGAATCATGAATCATAAGGTACACGAAAAATCAACAATTTCAATAATAACTCATAACAACTAAGTTCAGAGTTTCAATCCAACGAATTTGTGTATTTTATTGATCAAAAAATCGAAGTAAAAATCAATTTCGCTAGATTCCGTCGATCCAAACATCGATATCGTTGTAAATCGAGCTCCAAACCGTTTTGCAAAAGAATTTCCCTGGTTGGACAATTTCATTCTGACTGTTTCGAGTACTAAGAATTTACGTATTTGATTAAATTCGAAAAAAATTGGCACAGAAATGAAAAGATACAAAAAATGGGAGTTCCACTGAATCCTGACGATCAAAGTTTTGCCTAATAACAAAAAAAAATTTCTGTTCTTTGGGAGTTAAGTTTATTAATCACAATTTTTTGAATTTCAGAATTGTTTTGACTTCCCAACGGAAGATATTTACAATGTTTCTGAAGAAGCAAAGGATCTCATGAGAAAATTGATATGCAGCTCGGAAATGAGACTGGGACAAAATGGAATTGATGATTTTAAGGTGAGTCACAGACTCAAAGACAAAATTCGCTTTTTTTCCTTAACTTTATGCAAAAATCCTGTTTTTTGTGATCAACTTTTTTCTTTTTATTTGTTTTCCTCAGAAACATCCTTGGTTCGAGGGTGTAAATTGGGACACTCTCAGGGACAGCACAGCGCCTTATATTCCCGAAGTATCTTCGCCCACGGACACGTCGAATTTCGACGTCGACGACACGGACGTTCGAAGCTCGGACGCCGTTCCGCCTGCTGCTAATTCAGCATTTTCGGCTCTCCATTTGCCGTTCGTGGGGTTTAGCTTTACTCAGGGCAGGTAATAAATATTAAGATTTTATTGAACTTACAAATAGCGGAGTAATTGAGCGATAATTACAAAAATTATGTCATTTAAATTTTTGTTATTATTAGTAAATGTTAACCCTCACTTGCCGCCTTGGGGGACAAAACTACCCCAGGCCGATAAAGGAAAATAGTCATTTTTCCACTTCTGTTGGCTTTAGCATTTTTTTTCGTCTACTTAAATTGAATTTTTGGCTGTATAAAGTGAACTATTCTTCAAAAAAAGCTTTCAATGTGTTCTAAAATAATTTTCAAGTCGAAATATTCAGTAGTTCATTTTTTATAAGAATTTTTGTCACTGGGGTATAAAAATACCCCATGGTGGCAAGTACGTAATTCTCCAGAGGTGTGGCAAGTAAGGATCGAATACAATTTTTCCAAGATGATTTTTTGAAATTTTGCGGGAATCTTCTCGAGCGTCGTATTAAAATGTGTCAAAAATTTGAGAAGGTTTCACCGTCTGGTAATCGAGATATTCAGTGTTTGAAATCGCAACTTTAACACGAGGTCTTATGGGAAGTGACGAAAAAGGACGATATTTTACAACTAATAACTCGATTTCTAAACGGTCAAACTTCCTCAAATTTAACCCACAGTTGAGTATGATTGTTAAGAAGATTCACACGAATTTTAAACAATTAAACTTGGAATTTATCGAACGCATGAGAAACTATGGATCCTCCTTAATTTGTTGCCAAGTTGTCGAATGAAAATACTCCATTTTTCGATCTCAACAGCTGCATATCGGACCTCGGCTCGTTACCGGTTTTACCACAAAAGGACAAAAGTATGAAAATTCTGGAAGAAGAGAACGCAAGGCTGTTGGAAACGATAGAGGACCTGAAGAATCAAATTGGCGTTAGTGTTACTATATCGCCAACTATTTCGCCGGATTCGAACAACGCGACGAGAAAACTGCAGGACGAAATTAACACTCTCACGAAAAGAAACGGTGGTAAGTTTCGCATTAATGTTTCACAAAAACTCTCATAACCACGAGATTCATCATTAATGCAAAAAACTATGCCCAGGAAAAATATTCCATGACAATTTGACTGTTTACAACTCTTTTGCCATTTTTCATTTAAAAAAACGTCAATAATCACTAGAAATACGTTTCGCCTTACAGTGAAGACAAGATCATGAGTTTTCGATTTTTATTGAACAGTGTAGTGAAGCATAAACGAATTTTAATTCGCGCTTCACATTCTACGGCTTTTTTTATCGCAATTTGCCGAGAAACACAATAATTTTATTTAAAAGTGTAAAGAATTTTTTTTTTAGTGAGTCCACGACTGTAACAAAGTTTTTGTTCGGAAACTTTTCGTACAGACGAATCAATAATTTTCTTTCAAACTTGAATCGTCTCCTCAAATACAAATTTTCGCGTGTTCTCTTTTTTCCATCGCTTCCAACATTAATTTTTTTGTCTTAAAATAGAATTGGAGACTCAATTGAAATCGATGGAATTGCCACGTGAAATAAAAATAATGGACAACGGTGATTTGACAAAATTGCACGATCTTGAGAGGCTGGTACGTCTGTTGAGATTGGAGAAGGAAGACGCGATAAAGGACAAGCTGGATTATCAGGAGAAATTGAAGCAGCAGGACAAAGAATTGAAGGACGCGTTGACGCAGAGAAAGTTGGCAATGGCGGAGTACACGGAAGTGACGGATAAATTATCGGAATTGAGGCAGCAGAAGCAAAAGTTGTCGAGACACGTGCGTGACAAGGAAGAAGAATTGGAAGTGGTGATGCAAAAAGTGGATAGTTTGCGTCACGACATAAGAAAAGCGGAGAAATTGCGCCGGGAGTTGGAGAACAGGGTCGAAGAAGCAATGGCTGAAACGAGTAAAGAGAGAAAATTGCGTGAGCGTAGTGAGGAATATTGCAAGCAAATGCAAGAAGAAACTGAAAAAATACGTCAGAGAACGTCGGGCAACGACGCGAGCACGAATCACGCTTTGGCGACTCAAGAAATCAACAGACTCAAGGCCGAAGTGGAAAAGCTCGAAGTTCAGTACAACGAGAATTTGAATCAGCAACAATCTCGTTACAACATCGAGATTCGCAGCCTCCAAGAACAATTGCACGAGAGTGACAACAGGCGGGAACTACTCGAACGCGAAGTACAATTAACTAAAGAAAAATTAGACGCCGCCAGACTCGAAAACATAACCGACAGCGAAGAAACTATAAACGAATTGAACCGACGACACGAAAGAGAAAAAATAATGCTCGCCGAAGAAAACAAAAAACTCTTGATCGAACTCGGCTCCGTTAACGACAGCGTCAATCGAATACAGGGCGAGAGACGACAACTCGAAGAAGAATACGAAGAATTGAGGAACAAGAAAGAAGCTATCGCCCAATGGGAAGCTCAGATTACGGAAATTATTCAATGGGTCTCGGACGAAAAAGATGCTAGAGGATATTTACAGGTAATGAAAAAAAAATCCCTGTTTTTTCTTCATGAAAACACACAGTTTTCGTCGAAAACCTTCTTTTTTTTCTATTATTAAAAATATTAATCACATCAAAATTTCAAAGGCACTGGCTACTAAAATGACCGAAGAACTCGAGTTCCTCAAACACTCAGGCGGGGTCGGAGGCGTCGGCAGCAGTTCAACAATGACTGACAAAAATTGGCGTAACCGAAGATCCCAAAAATTGGACAAAATGGAACTTCTCAATTTGCAGAGCTCGCTACAAAGCGAAATCCAAGCGAAACAAGCTATTTCCGAAGAGCTCACGAAAACACGATCGGATCTTATCGCGGCTCAAAAGTTTGTATTTTCTCACGTCATTTCTTAATAATTCTCGACTTTTTTTTTTATTATCGAAGGATTCGCCAGGTCCTTGGATGGAAAAAAGAAATAAATTTTGTTCTCAAACTCAGAGAAACGTCAAAAAAAGCAATTTCTCAATGAAGTTCAGATAATCTATGAAAAATTGTCGTTTTTTTTTCATTTTGTAGAAATAAATATAATAAAATATTCACGATTTTCTTCAGGGAACTTCGAGACTCGAGGCAAAGGTTGGATTCGATGTCGCACGACATGAAGAGAAAGGAAATACAGATTAAAGAATTGCAGTCACGTCTCGACTCAGGGGATGGTTGTAAGTACAATAAAAAGAAAAATAGTAGTAACGTTGAAGGAAATTTCGTGTTATCGGGAATGAGAAAGAAAAAACGGAAGGTTTATGAGAATGTAATATTTATAATAATCACACGAGCAGCGGCTGTACACGCTGTTTATGCAATTTTCAAACATCTTGGTTTCTCTAGCTGGCTATTTGGGAGGTAGAATCGTTTTTTTCTTTAACTCTTCTGTCTCTTTCTGCTTTCGTTATAAACATTTAATAATAAATACCAGTTTTTTTCACAACCACAAGTTTGTACGAAAGTTGTCAGTTCAAAAGATTTGCAACGTCGTGAAAAAGTCTATATTTCCCTCCTATTTTCCATTAATTCATTAACGTAAGAAGTTTTTACTTTTTGGCATTTTTAGAATTACAAATTAATATTTCTGGCTTCAAATTTATTTTACAATAACCCCAAATATGCTCAAACATTGATCGATTAAAGTCGTCGATAAAATTGTAATTGTACATTCATTCAAAGACTTTTTTATTTCCTCGTTGAAGCATTTCTTTAATTTAATCAATTAACGAGAAGCCAAAGAATAAATCACGTTGTTGCGAATCTTTACGCATGCGAGAAATGTTTACGAGGCCATTTCTTCCTCATGGTTTTGTAATTCGTTGACATTCATACGTTTATCAATGGTATTAAACATTTATTATCAGTTGTTGCATGCAATTTTCTTTTTTTTTGTATTTTTTTTTGTAGTAAATTAGTGTAAAAAAGCAAAATACGTGTCGGTTGTATCGTTTATTGTAAGTGTATTTAGAAAAACTGTTTTTTTTTTTTATAACTCACATCGTTTTTGACAAGACGAAAATGTTCTTTGTATCGTCTAAAATAGGTCGATTTAACTGGTAAGAATTTCTATGGTAAAACAAAGTGACGGAGCGAAAAAGAAAAACTTATAATTATCGTATAAAAAGCTACGACGACAGGGAACAGTCGAACGATAATTTTTCAGGTAAAATTTCGATTTACATCGAGATCTCTCGATGCTGCGAACAATAAATTCGAAATACAGAAAGAAAAGTATCTCGAAAAAGGAAATCACAGTTTAGTGAATCTCCCTGAAGAATACTCTGAAATCTCAGTCTCTATCTGTATTTTTGCCTTCGACGAATACTCGACGAAAAATTGCGCAATTTTGACGGAGCGTTTTTAAACGACAGTTCGTAAACGAGTGTCGCTTTTTTTTCTTCCTTATTTCTTAATATTCGAGATCTTCAGACAGAGAAGAAAAATATGGAACTTTTGTTTATGCTGAAAATTGATACAAATTTTAATATTGCAAATAAAAAAGCATTGAACTATTGTTCACTATAATCGTGATGCAGTAAATTTACCTGACCCAGGAAAACGAGGCCAAGGGATGAGAACAGGAAAATTCTTATTGAAATACGAAAAAAAAAAAAAAAATCACATCGATTGTCAAAATTCAAATAAATAAAGACTCGATATTTTGGGAATTGCAAAACAACTATAAAAACAAATCTAACAAAATCCAGTCTCTTTCAAATCTTGACAAACATTGATTTGAAAAATCTGAAAAGTTACAAACGTATCGTCCAAACAAAATAATTCAATTCAATTCTTTTTCTCGATTATTTAAAATTCATTTTACGTGACAAAAGAATCGTCTAAATATTTGCTCTACATTTTTTCTTCCAATAATTTTATTGCACACACTCGTAGTCCCAAAAGTGGCTAAATTTTTAGGGATTTTTTGCTAAGAATCAAAGTTTCGATAAAATCAATTATAATTGGAATTAAATGATTTATCGAGGGTTGATAAAATCAAGATAAATTTTGAAAATCTTCCAACGACAAAATGTCGTGATTCCTCGTTCGAAAAAAAAAATCTAACGCTTTTGAGGGTGGAAAAAAAATATAGAAAGGTAAAAAAACAAAAAAAAAAAGAAGGAAACGGTCAAAAAATACTGCGATTGTTGCTACTGGTAATACCAGCATAGTAACCCGATGTCTCGGTACGGTATGCAATTCTGATTTCTAGACTACAAAGTGCCTCTGTTTATTGGGGCAACGAGCTGCGTGTGGGGCCTCTTGTTGCTCATCATCAAACTGTATTTGTGACAGCTGTTCTGCCAATCTACAAAACATCAAGCAAAACATCGAACAACATCGTAACGACAAAGCCCCAACGTATCATCGTACATCAGCCGTCATCACCTTTACCAGTAATGCGTTCTCCCCGAATCACAACATGTCGCTTATTAACTAGATTCGCTCCGGTCAACTCGATCATCAATCGCAATGCCGTTTCCATCGTTTCGTCGCCCGGTAAATGACCCAAGAACAAAAAAAAAACACCAAAAAAAAAACAACAACAACAACCAAAAAGCAAGATGCATACAAAACAAAGCATAAAAAAAAATAGAAAATAATAAAACAGACCCCACGATTGCGAGAGTGCGACTGTATTTTTGATACATTTGTTTTTTTTTCTTTTTCCTTTTTCATTTTTACACACGCTGGTCGATTGTTCCATGGCCAATTAACAAAGCAACAACAAAAAAAAACTGGTGTGGTTTTTTTTTCTGTTTCTTGTCTCTCATAGTTTTCCAAAAACTTGTGATAACTCTTTTCCCTAGAAAAAGAAAAAAAGAATCATCAGGACATCGAAGTTTGCATCGTTGATTAGAATAAATTCTTGATTTTTATCCAAAACTGCATCAACAGATTTTCTTATTTTGTAACGATGCAATCTTCGACATCGTAAGTTTGTTTTGAAGCATTTTTTTTCACTCTATTGTGCACTTATTCCCCACCGGTCTTCGAGAGTGCGAAAAAAACGTTTTTTTGCTTGTCCAAAACACAAAAAAGAACGAAAAAATACAAGAATTCGAGAAAAAAAAGCATCTAACGACCCGTAACCGTATGAAACTTTCTCATTTCGCAAGTTCTGTAAGTACACAGAGACTTTGTGCGTGTATGCTCGACGAGGAGTCTCATTTTTTATCCTCTCGAGTTTGTCTGTCCGTGTGAGTGTGTGTGTGTGGGTTTTCGAATCTTTGGGCCGTGCTCAAGAAATGACATTTGTTCGCCTAAGCAGCGTGTGATTCTTCGTGTATAATTTAATGATTAAACTTAGAAAATTGTAGAGTGGCATGCTGTCTGTCCCTGTTCTGATTGCATTTTTTTTTTCTTCAAGAAGATTCGTTAATATAGTCAGGAAAATAGAAAAATGCATTTTTGACGTCTGTCTGCTCGTATTAGAAAAAAAGAGGAAAAATCAAACGGATGGTAAGCTCCAATCGAAATTTCTAATTGTAAAACAAAAATTTATCAAAATTGGCAACAAAAAAGTTGCTGGATTTCGGTCAAATTGTCAAACTTTTGGAATTCTCATTTTTTCGAAATTGTGTGTTTTTATATCGAAAAATATTTTTCATATCATTGACCTGACTGTAGCTTTGAATTTCTTCTTTAAAAATTTCTTGACGAAGTTTGCAAGTTTATGAGACTGGCGCTAATTGCTTCACCCTTTATTTCCTAGTATTTAATATTTATTAGTTTAGTCTCTAATTAATTAGCGTCGAAATGCTGCAGCAATTTTATTTATTTATTTATTTATATTTGCAGTAAACTAAGCCAATCATTTAATCATGTACACCGACACAAAACAAATTATGTGTTTTTTTTTTTTTTTTTTTTTTTTACTTCACATCGATTAAATATTCGATTTACTTTGTTAACAAAGTGTGCGATAAATTGCCATGCTACATAATCCGTTTGGTGAGGTTTAGAGTAGTGACGATATAATGAATTTGAAAAAAAAATAACATCGCGAATCGAGAGTCGAACGATATTGAATTTCTATTCTTTGAAAATTCACCTCAAGATAAACAATTTTTAAACAATTGTTTCATCGCTTTACAAAACTTATTTTTTTCACTTCGTCGTTCTACTCTTCTTCGCGTTTGATAAAATATAAATGTTCTCCAATTTTCAAACGCTTTTCTGTCAAAAAAGACTGTCTTTCTGAAATAATGACAACAATTCGTATCGATTTCAGTTCTGGAACGTCCTACATCGCAAATGTCATACCTGGAGCATTTTCTTAAGGAAACGGCAAGCAGCACCCGTCACGGAAGTGTCGATAGTGTTGAAGGTGATATTGAGGATAACAGAGCCCCGAGCATCGCTAGTAGTAAGAGCAATCTTTCTGAACTGAGTATCGTAAGTACTTTTGTCTTTATTTCTCTTCCTTATTTAATCAGAATTATAAAACTTTTGGAGTTCAGTAAAAATCTGGACTAATTTAACCATCTTTAAATTCTCACAAACGTTAATTAACAGTAATTAAAATATCTTTCAAGAGTCATTTACACATGAATTGAACAAACCATCGGTTGACGAATCATTGGCCAAATTTTTCCTTAAATGGAAGATTTTAGTCGTAGTTCTAAATCATTATGAATTTTTTTTTGAAGCATGTCCTCCATGAGAAAGAATTTCAAAAAAGAAAATAAAATTCATTAAATACGAACAAAACAAATTTTCTGATTATATTTCAAATAACTTTAAATATATTGATCAATAATTTGATGATTGAAAACTTCAAATTTGCTGAAAGTACTGAAATCATTGTGAACGTTAAAAAAATAAACAAGAACCAGAAATAATGATTTCCCAATAATTTAAAAAACAAAAACATCAATAATTAAGTTTACATTTTGTTTTTTTTCTTCTTTTTTTCACAGGATCCAACATCCCCATTGTCACACGAGTTATTGAACAAAACGTCCGCGTCCCACGGACAAACGAGCATACAGCCGAAACCAAAGTCCCATCAGTTTCTCGTTCGTACATTCTCAGCACCGACGAAATGCAATCACTGTACATCGTTGATGGTCGGTCTCACGAGGCAGGGTGTCGTCTGCGAAGTTTGCGGTTTTGCTTGTCACATGCCATGCTGTGATAAAGTTCCCGCCATGTGTCCGGTTCCGCACGATAAAAGTAAGTTTTATTCATCATTTCCAGTGCATTTTTCTTCCTTTCTTTTTATTAAAAATGTTTTTCTTTGCAATCTGTACAAAAAATACCAAAATATTTCAAATAAATTATAAAGTTTCTTCTTCAGACTAACAAAAGTGTTTTTTTAAGATTAAAAGAACTTTTTATCAATTTTTTTAAAATATTTTACAAAGTTGATCATATGTTCTTGGTTCTTTAATTTATTTTGTTCACTTAACAGCGAAACGACCGCTTGGAATCGATCCGACAAGAGGAATCGGCACCGCCTACGAAGGTTACGTAAAAGTACCAAAAATGGGCGGCGTAAAAAAGGGCTGGGTCCGGCAATTCGTCGTTGTTTGCGATTTTAAACTCTTTTTGTACGATATTTCGCCCGATCGTAACGCCTTACCCTCAGTTTACGTTTCCCAAGTATTGGATATGCGGGACGAGGAATTTAGTGTCAGTTGTGTGCGCGACTCGGATGTCATTCACGCAACAAAGAAGGACATTCCATGTATATTTAGGGTGAGTCAAAACTTTCCCTATTTATACAAATAAAAAGAAAAAAAAATTCTCTTATTTAGTTTTTACGATTTATTTCACAAAATTAACATTTTTTCAGATTACTACGTCACTGCTCGAGCCGCCGGGGCTGCGAAATCACACATTGATGCTCGCCGATACCGAAAGCGAGAAAACAAAGTGGGTCGTAGCGCTTAATGAGCTTCATCGCATCTTAAAGCGAAATAATCTTCCAAACACGACGGTAAAGAGCTCAAATTTTGAAAAACCTTTTATCAAATTTTTATAAACACTCTCTATGATACAGAATCCAATTCTTATTTGTGCAAAATCTATAAATCTTTCGTATCGCAGATCCCACTTCTTCGCTGTCGTCCATAATTTTCATTTCATGTGACATTTCCATGAATTCAATCTGCACATTTGATTAGAGACAAAAAATAAACATTAGAATAGATGCGAAAATACAAAAAAAGGGGAATACGAGCAGAAATGGCATTTATTACGAATTTAAAGTCTGAAAAATCGTAAAATTTGAGTCAAAAATATTTTAGTTAGAATCGGAAAATTTAAAGGAAAGGGAACGCGGGCAAAAATTGTATTTATTGATGAAAACTAATTTTTTTTTCTCAGATTTTCCGAGCTAAAGAATTGCTGGACAACACACTAGCAATTGTTAAAAACGTAATGTCAGGAGCGATAATAGATCCCGATCGTCTAGTCATTGGCACCGAGGAGGGACTTTTCTGTTTAGATTTAGATCGTAGCGGTGAGTGGTTTTCAAACGATAACACGCAAGTCAAGAAAAAGCAAAAAAAAATGGTGTTATTTGTTTCTAAAATCGCTTGTTCAAATTGCTTCTCTTTGTTTTCAAGAAATTGCAAGAGTTGGCGAAGGAAAAAAGATTTATCTTCTCGAGTACATTACGGAAGAACAATTGATCGTTGTTTTAAGCGGCAAGCAACGTCACGTACGACTTGTACCGGTTAGAGCGTTGGACGGTGACGAGGTCGAGTGGATCAAAGTGGCTGAGACCAAAGGCTGCATAACTCTAACGACTGGTATTGTCCGACGAAATCCTCTCACTTACTGCCTCTGTGTCGCTATTAAAAAACAGGTGAGAACTTTATACACCGGGATCGATTCAACTATTTATTTTAATCGTTTTTATTCATATACCAGGAGTACGATAGCTTTTTTTTCTCGGAATTTTGGAGTTGATTTTTATATATACAGAGATGAGCAATGACAAAAAAATTGAAATCTACAAAATTTTAAAAAATTCACGAAAACTACTGTAACTGCTTTTCCATTCGAAGCTTGGACCCCAGCCACCGCTCATTCTCTTCATTTTGGAATTATCTTTAAATTTGTAATTAGTTTTTTTCATTTATAGTCTTTTTTTAATAACATGAGGAATTTTAAAGTAAAAAAAAATGAAGAAAAATTGAATTTTTCGATTGGCCTTCCCTGAATAAATAATTCATCGGAATGTAACACGGCCTACAACCTATTCTGATTCATGGGCTTCATTCCTGTGGAAGATTTATCAAAATTGGTTCAGTGGTTTCCGCGTGAAAAGCTCCCAAACACAATTTTGCAGTTGAATTTTATTCATGCAGAGATTATTTTTCAACTATAAATAAAAAATAAAAAATAAAAATATATTGAACAACAATTCATAGTTATTTGTGGTATGAATTATAATATTGATTTACATCGGCTTAGAACGCGTCGCACGTAATGATTTACGAAGTAACGCGAACGAAGACGCGACACAAACGAATTCACGAATTGATGTTACCATGCCACGCACAAACGCTACAAGTACTATCGGAAGGACGACTCTGCGTGGGTTATCCTTCGGGTTTTTCAATCTACAGTATATTAGGAGACCATCACCCGATATGTAAGTTAAAAATATATGAATAACATCGTTTTTTTTCACTAAATAATGACTTGAAAAAATCACTAGTTTATATTTGACGTTTATTTGATGAAATTTTTAGCATTGGTCCATCAGGAGAACAGTTTGCTGGGATTTTTAACGTACAGTGCCGTGGAGGCGTTGCGATGCATAGAATTGCCTCGTGGTGAATTTTTATTGGTTTTTCATACACTCGCAGTTTACGTCGACAGTCAGGGAAGAAAAAGTCGAGATCGCGAAATAATGTATCCCGCTGTTCCAACGGCAGTCAGTAAGTCGATCCCACGATTTGAACCAATTAAAATCATTCTAAATTTAAATAATACGGAAAAAAAACATCATTTTCTTTGATTTGGTTTGAAACATTTGTAAATATTTGCTTTCAGGCTATTGCGAAGGCTACCTTCTAGTCTACAGTGAAACTCACGTCGACGTATTTGATTGCACAACCGGCGATTGGTTGCAAACTCTCAACGTAAAGAAAGCCAGGCCTTTGAACACTTCGGGCTCTTTAACCACGTGCATGATCAACGATATGCCACATGTTATTTATCTGAGTAATTTGCATCAACGTAAGTACCTTGAATAATTATCGTTCTCGATATTTATCGATTGGAAAAGCCTGAAAAATCTTTTTTCAATGATCTCTTTTTTTCTTGACGTTTCGCAGGGGAATTACTCAATCTCACGCCATTAGACGCAAGCGGTAGACAAATGACGAGACCGAGAAGACGGTTTTCACTTCGCGAAGGCAATCGAGGAGCTCGACCTACCGATAGACGATCGAAAATGATTTCAGCACCGACGAATTTCAATCACATCAGTCACATGGGACCTGGCAATGGAATTCAAGTAAGATATTTTCAGAAAAACCCCTAATTTTTATTCTAAACTCGTATAACGTCGGATTAAAATTACTCATTTGGATAAAATACTACAAAAAAAGCAGATATTTAGTATATTTATCAATTTTTTTAAATTTTAGATTTAAAGTTTATTAGATTTACTACAAAAAAAAAGCGAATATTCAATATATTTATCAATTTTATTATGATTTCAGATTCAAAGATTATTAGATTTGCCAACAACATTAGAAACAGCGGACCAACAACAGTATTCGGGTCATCACAGCGGAACTCATCTCCACACAAATGCCCCGCAACGTGTAAGTAATAAAAAAATATAAACAGAAACATTAAAACCATAAAAAATATTTGATTTTTATAACCCTCATGTTTCATTATTTATTTTGTACATTTTTTTTTCTACTATTTGTCATCGACAATTCGATAAATGAAAAATTTCTCTGACAAACTATTCTTCTCGTGACAGTTTTATGGCTCGGCGATTCAAGCACCATCAAAACCTGCACCTTTGCCTCCGAGGCATCCTCCATCAGATACGAGACGTCTGAGTTCGCACATGACTCGAAATTCTGGATACTCACCACAAAATGGTAATTAATTAACATTTTTTGTCCTTGTAACGACAAAAAATTCACCACATCTTCTATTTTCTGTTTCGAAATGTCAAAATTTCGGGATTTTAAAATGTAACATACAAATTCGAAGGTTCAACGTCTTCGAGAAGAGGCCCGGCCCCACCACGACCAACTGCTACACCTCCCTCATTACCGCGCACTCCCGTGGACCAAGTTGATTCGGAGTCACTGCACATGCGATCGCACACTCCACTGTCACTCGGCAGTATTGCATCATTACAAGACAAGGTTGGCACTGTTTTAATCACGAAAAAAAATATAACAACACTTTGCTCGTACCTTTAATTCGTCAAATTGACAAGAAAAGTCTTGCCCTGTTAATGGGGGAAGAATTTGTTGGAAAAAACTGGAATTTTTCGATGTTTAATTTACTTTAAACTTCTCCCCATTGAATTAATTCGATAAATTTCATTTTTTCTGCATTATTTTATCAGATTTTCGAGAACCCAGGTCAATTCTCAAAATATTTACCTTCACTAAAGTGACTCAAGTTTTCCTAGAGCTCGAAAAGTTGCGAAGATGTGATTTTTCAATCGAATTGGAATTCAGTCTGTTCCATGAACGATTAAAATTTCGATCAAATGGAACATTCTGTAATTAAGTTGATTTTTAAATGTCGAAGATGGTGAAAACGATTTTTTTTTTATATTTCACAGCAAGAGCACACCTCCGGTGGAAGTCCTCGTCACTCGATAGCCTCGAATAATAGTTCAAATCCATCGACACCGCCGAGTCCGGCCCACGATCATGGCTCGTCGTCTTACGACTCCTAAAGCGTTTGTTTTTTTCGAACGTGTCATTAATCGAAACGAAGAGTTCGTAAAAGAGAGGAAGAGATGCAAAAAGAAAATATTTATGAGGACAAGGCCGTCGAACGAAAATAATCCTCGTTTCATTACAAGCCCCGACTAATCGCCAGGGCCGCAATTTTTAATTTAATTTAATTTTTTGACCAAATATATCTATGGCTCCGACTAGGATGGAAAAGGAGAGAAGAATTATTAAGAAGAAAATTACGAAAAAAGAGCAAAAGATAAAATATTATATATATTATATAAATCTATATATAACGATGTAGGATCTCGAGGTGGTGCGCAGTTTTTCGATCTCTTTCGATAAACTGCCACAATATCCTCCGAACGAAATTCGCAAGCGTGTGACCAGTGCAGAATTTCTTTGTTTTTTTTTCTCAATCGTCCTGCGACAGTGACGCAATCAGGATCCTAGTGAATGTTCGCGACCCAACAGAATTACGAGAAACGATAACTTTCTCAAAAGTCCCACGATTTTTCGTTCTCTCTTTTTTCTCTTTTTTTTTATTTATTTTTTACGTTTCTCGAATACAACGAGAATATTTAGGAATACATAGTCTCAGAGAATTTATCGTTTTTTATCACGTTCAAGTTTGTATCGTTGGAATGCAGTGAAATTTCTTTTTTCACTCATCAAAATTGCATGTAAATCGAGCCACAAAAATTGATCAACTGGTAAATTTTGAAAATAATGTAAAAAAAATTCTTTACATTTCAACGATACTAACGCCGATGGCTTTTTTTACTTTTGAAATTGCATCCACGACTAATGTGCAACGACACACGAAAAAAAAAAAGAAAATGGCCTGTAAGCCCCTTTTTTTACGGTAATGAATTTTCTGTCGTTCGAAATCAACGGAATTTCTCTTCTAAAAAAAAAAACAAATACAAATGTAATTCGAGTTATTTACTAAATTGAAAACTCGACGAACGGAGAAGAGATTTATCGTCGAGTTCTTAAAACGAACACTTCCATTTTTTTGGGCGTTACTTTCAGAACTTTGTTGGTTTTGTTTTTTTCTCGTATTCGACATTTTATCGTCGTATTGATGAAATTGATAAAAAACAGTGATTGTAAATAATTGATACACTTAAGAATATCGAAGAACGAGATAAATCGGCATTGAAATCTCGTTTTTTGCAACGTCTCGTTATTTTTACGTCTCTTGCTATTTTTTCGTCATCAAAACCGAAGTTTCTTCCGATTGACACTTTAGTTTGATGGTAAAATTAGTGGGTTACTGATAAATCGACATTAGGGGCTTTTAAACGCGAAAAAGAAGCAACGTATTCGGATTAAAATACCAGTCAAATTATATAATTAGCAACGTAAAATTAAGGGGAAAAAAGCAAGAAATTAATGAAAATAATAATTTAAAAAAAAATCACATTTACTCGATCTTACCTACTTCTCGAGAGCCTAGATCCGAAATATCTTAGTGCCCATTTTTTCTTTCCCGTTTTCTTTCTTCATACTTTTCGTAACACGAACGATTATTCGACAATTGTTAGAACAGTATCGTAATAAATTAAATGAAAATAAAATCATTGAACGCCTTATGATTGAAGACGTAAAACAGAAGGAAAAAGGAGAAAAAAAAACAGACATTTAAAGAGATCAGAATATAAATCAGCAAAGAATCGAACAGCGATAAAGTTTTAGCCACTTTAAGGGTGTAGCACGATCGTCATTGGGCATTTATCTCGCTCACAGAAGAAAAAAAACAAACAAAAACAAACCCAGTAGGAAAAATCGACTAAAGAAGCATAAAAAAAAATAAAAAGAAATACGAGTCAATAACGATCATCCCAATGGTCTTTGAAATTAGTGCCGAACGTGAATTTTTTCACGACAGTTATTAAGACCGTTGTTCGTTTAGGATTATAAGAATTCTGGATAAACGTACGTTCCAGATGTGTTTTTTTAAATGGCTAAACCGAAACAATTGTAGATGTTTTTTATTTTAATACGATTTTATTGAGAAATTTTTTACGATAATCGCGTAGCTTGTTTTTTCGTTACCGTGATAATCGTAGTATCTCAAAATTTTCTTTTATTTTTTCATCACTCCTCATTCGAGAGCTCATTTATTTTTTTTTTTACATTTTTATCTCAAATCATGTTTTTTACACACTCATATCCTGGTCTTTACATCGAATCCATGTCGTAACTCATCCGTTTATGTGTATACACTTGAAAGAAATGACAATTTTCTACACATGGTTTATAAAACAGCTCGAATAAATGGAAATATGAAATAGTGTTTTTGAATTTTAAAAATACCCATTGTTACGAAAAAACGAAGAAAAATAAGAAACACTTAGTGTCAGAATAATCGACGATAAGAGACGTATAATGTGGCTTCCGAATGAATAAATAAAAATAAACAAAAGAATAAAAAGTAAACGATACTCATAGCCCTTCGAAGTACGTGTCTTTCCACAATGTTAGAGTACAATTAAAATAATAACGTCTTGGCCTATCTGAGTATAAAAAATGGACGCGAATAAACGTAAATGCGATAAATCCATAAAAAGATCCAAGACCAACGAAGCGTCGTTAAAATTGAAGATAAATAATGATGAAAAAATGATACAAATTGCAGAAAAGTTCGTCGATCGATTTTTCATTTGATTGTTTAAAAAAAAGGCTCTAAGTACGCCATTTTTATTAAATTCGGACAAAACAATATATTGCCCGAAAAGCTCAAAGTTCGAGCGACCCTTCGTTGGCCTTTGAAATAAATCTTTATCGAATTTCTCGGCGACTACGTCAACGAAATCTATTGTATTTTCCTTCAAACTCGATTCGTGAACGAGCGAAATCCTAATTACGTACAAGTACGTAAATAATACGTTATTGGGTTTGTGAATGAAAAAATAAAATAAAATCAATCGAAGCAGTTTTTGATTAGTATTTAATCAGGTTAATCACGTGTACGAATTTTCTTTAAGAAAGAAACTTGATCAGTGATTTTTCATCATATTTTTTGATGAATAACTTCAATCTTCCAACTCACGATTTTCGCCTGATTCGAATGTTCGTTCTCAAACTCCAGCTATTTATAAAATTGACAAAACATTCAGTTTTTTTTCTCCTATTCGTTTGAACCAGTCAATCATGTAAGTTCCTTGCTTAATGAGTAATTTGTACATGTGAAGATTTTAGTGTCGCAGAGGCAAAAAAAACTGAAAGATAAAAAATAATAATTAAAAAAAAAAAAAAGGAAACTGCGTCCTGTAAATCATTATTACTGAATTACCCCATCGGATCTAACAGTCTTGTATCGAAGATATAGAAAAGCCGTTAATAGATCAAATATGTTAATGTTATTATATGAAAATGTAATGCTACGTATATTGCGCTACCCATTAACATTGTATAATGAAAAGCTAAAAAGTTGACGAGAAGATAGGCAGAGAAATGGAAGAAAATACTCCACATTCGTTCGAAGCGTTTATATAAGAGAAAGAAAAAAAAGTGAAGAAAAAAAGCATTAAAAGGCATTGAATCGAGTGTGTATTATCGCTGACTAGGATCCATTGGAGATTCGTGTCAAATGAACGATCGCTCGAAGCCAAAACGAAAAAAAAAAAACAAGCCCAGAAGAAATAGAACGAGAAAGAACAAAGTCAATCGATCGATTTTAGTCAGCGATCGAGTTGCAATCAGTTGATGTACTTATAGAGAGATTCATACTGAAATTACGTCATCAGCGTTATGAAAAAAAAATTGAAAGAAAATAGTGGATTCCATAAATCAAAAATCCGACGAAATAGAAAAAAAGGCAAGATAAATGAAATAGTGAGAAAAAACAAACTCGATTAAAAGCTAAACACCATTCCTTTCTTTTACTCACAAAACACACAAGTTGCTCGCAAATAATTCAAACGATTTAAAATTCAATGATTTTTTTCCTTCTTTTTTTGTTTTTCTTTGTTAATTGTCTATATATTATTGTGTAAATAATTGTGTACTGCTGCAATGCCCGGAGATGTCTCAAATTGCTCGGAGCATCATTCAGCAGGCTCGAAGAAAACATAATCTTTGTCACTTTTGTTTATTTCTCTTTTTTTTACTACATTTCATTAATTACGAACATAAAACACCCGCAATGATCAAAGTCTGGCAAGTGCATAATATTGTTATTATTATTATTATTATTATTTTACCAGAAAGATTAACTGGAGAAGAAACTTTGTAAAGATTGTCCTAATTTTAAATCGTATTATCCGACAGTAGGCTAAAAAGAAAAATTTCTATACGAGCGACGTTCTTGTAGCATAAACATTATGATAATTGATAAATTGAAGAGAAAACACATCCGTTAGCCTTTTTTCCCTGAAACCGAAAACTTGAAGCATCAAACGTGATGAGCGTCACGCTGATTAAAAGCATTTCTTATTGTTTCATTGCTGGTACACGTTCTCACACCAGTGTAATATAATATTAATATTAATAATAAATAATGAATCTGGTCCCTTTATCCAGCATTTCGAAAACGAGAAAAATAAGATGAAAAGAAGAAAAAAAGAAGATAAAACAAAAGAAACAGAAGCATATTAGTTTAGGAGTAATACGAATAAACTTATTTATGACTCTTGTGCATTGTTTTAAAGTATTTATTGATCCGACTATAAATAACAAAGTATCTAATCAAATATTGTATTTTAATTGTAAGTTTGCGTATTTGTAGATTTTTTTTCGTAGTATTTATATATGATTTTTATCCGTTTATCCCAATATCGTCCTTTCTTTCCTTCCTCTTTCCCTCACTCCCTCCCTCCCTCCCTCCTTCTTGTCTCTCCTTCGTTGTGGAGAATTGCGTTCTACGCGGTGTGAACAAAAAGATATGCGCGAATTATACCTACGATTTTTTTTCTGTTCAATTATGTTCATTTTTTTAGTTACATAATTTAATATGCAGCACAGACAAATTATATCTTAGAACACGCAATGGTTGTACACTTTTTTTAATACCCTCCTATTTTTCCTACGAGTTTCAAGGGTGAAGAACTAAAGAGAATTGTGTCGTTAGACCTTTTGGACTATTTACAGTCTGAGCCATCGTCAACGTCAAATAACTCTTTCTTTTTATTCTTTATTACTTCTTATTCCTTTTATTGCTATCGCCTTCAAGGAATAAATACATATACAATCGTAACAAATTACTTTCGCGTACCTGTTATTCACTATTTATAGATAATATATTTTTCTGTCAACTTATTCATCATTTCTTTTTTATTTTTTACTTTTTTTTTCTCTCTTTTACGTTAACAGGGCTCCGCAAACTTATGTCGAATAACGAATAATACATTTTTCGTAAGTTTTCTATAAATGACTTTTTTTTTTAGCTACGGTGCAAGATTTTCCTTCCAAACAACGTTGACGTTTGCATCGTTCAAAAGCAACTACACTCTTTTTTGTCTTTTTTCCAATAACGTTCGGAATTAATTTACAACTTTAGGACACGATGGTTTTTTAGTGCTTTTTGGAGCCCAGGAAGAACATGGAAATAAATGAAATATTGAACAATTCGTGAACTGAAGGATTTGGGAATCGAAAAAAAAAAATGCTGGCACTTGAACGATGCAATTTTCAATATCATCCTTCAAGGATTTTTAGGTGTGGCTTCTTTTCGTCGATATTCTTTTTAAAATATAATTTACTATATTGTCAATGACATTAATACTCCTAGTAAACGAGTAAGTGGCAGTCTTTCGTTCATCCATGTATCGTAACTTCAGAACGCAAAAAAGAAAACGAAAAAAAAGGAAAAGAAAAAAATCTTAGGCGTGACGAATGATTATTTTTACACTTTGTCTTCGAAATCAATTTACTCAACGAATGTGAATTGTTATGTTGTATTGTTTATTCTTGTTTTCACGTAAAAAAGAAATCAGTAGTTTGACAGTTAAGATTAACAGCAAAATATTGGTACAATTTTGTTGGACGATGAAAAATTGTCAATTTGCACTTTTTTTTATCAATTTAAAGTTTGTGGGTTATTCCAAGTGAATTATTCCGGTTCTCGGAGTGTGCGAACATTGTTTTCCATTGAGTTTTAGTCGATTAGTAAAAATATATTATATTACAAATAAAAGATTTTTGACACTTTGATGAAAATACGTTTTGTTATCATAGAAAATTTTATTAATTAAAGTGTGCGAGTATTTCAACGATTAATTTAGGCGTCTAATTACAGTCAAAGATTCATTTGTTCTTTCATAAGATTCAAATAAATTCACAAAATAAAATAAAAGTAATTACGTATTTATTTTGTAGTTACCCTATTCTTTTTTGTTTGTTTTCATTAAAATTCGACGTTACTTAACATTTTTTGACCTTCTCGATTACGTATATCCTCTTAAATGGTACATCGTGCTTTCAAGAATATAATAATAACATTTAATATGCATATTTCGCGTAAATTATACATTTTGACCGGGAAAAAAATCACGCAATAAGATTTTTTCGAGATTAACACACGAAAACACTTTTTTTTTCTTTAACAATTGATCAAAAAGCCCATTAAGGCGATCTATCAGTCGTTCGATCGATAAAAATCCTGCTACAACGGTTTTATTCGTAGAAGTTTGTTATTTCAAGAAAAATACAAGTCTCCTTTTGTCAGAGAACGAGAGCCAACTTTTATTCTCTCTCGTGTTAACTGATAAATCGCCTTTAACTAAAATTGCAGGCGAATCTGCAGATGAATTCCGATTTTTATCGACGTTTCAACAAATTACAAATCTAAAAACATTCGTCCGAAATATTTGTTCGTAGTAACGTAAAATAATAAAGCGTTTATTCGTCTTGTTTATAAGAAAATTAGCCACATTCGTCGTAACCCTCGTTAAGTGTTTCGTTCTTTTATTTCTTCGCTTTCGAACGTTATGAATCATTTGACCAATCACACGGTTCTCTAGATTGATTTCAAGAATCTAGAGCGTGGGTGGTGTTATTTAATTGACTGTACAGTGCGCGATAGTCTGAAAGTACGTGGTAAGAAAATATCGCAGCGTATATATATTTATTTATATATATAAATGCAAATAAAAACGACGTTGAAGTTGGCATCGTTCGAGTGCAACGACTTTTTCTTTTTTTTTTCTTCCATTGGTAGATTTTTCTCTCGGTCCAACAGTCAAATGTGCAAAAAGACTTTCGTTTTTTTTCGACGATGCAAATTTCAACGTGAGAAATAACGTGGAGAGAGAAAAATAGTGGTTTTAATATGAAAGGCGAAATAAAAGTGAATGACACGAGTCGTGATCGTGTCTTGCAATTCGCTATCACTCGATCAATCTTTCAATTTGACTAGGTTCCTTTTTTTCTTTACGAGAAAGGTCTTATTTAATTTGAGAAGAGTAAGTGATATATAATTGTTTTTTTTTTTTCATACGATAGAGGATAAAAGTACGGGACATTTCCGTTCAAGGATGCGTTGGTGTCTCGAGGATAATAGTTATTCAAATTTTGCAGTATTTGAGACAAACAAGACCGAAAAAATCGCAATTTGCAAAAACAAACACACTTTTAAAATCTAAAAATAAATTTCTGACGTTTCTTCAAACTTAAATTTTTGCATAACAAACAGAATATTTCGTGTGAATATTACAAAAAAATAATAGACACCGATTAACACACGCGAAGGTGAAAAAAAATGCAGTTCGACCTGGTATTCTGCGTCTCGAGAATCCTCGACACTCCAAACTTCTTTTTTCTCTCTTACGTGTTTCATGATCGTTTACGAAATTGAAGAAAACCGGTGGGTTCGAGAATTTTTCCATAACAACGTCGACCAATATTATCGTGCGATAATTTTTTAAAAAATTCATAATTATTCAAAGGACGTTCAAGTGATTAAGAGATCTTTAGTGCGACGAAATATTAATAAAACATAGAAACGATAAAAACTGAGCTGCCTGTTAAGAAACTCGTAACACGATTTCGTCGAAGACACAAATAAATGTGTTTTGTGATGCAAATTATACTGATTTTGTGATGTAAATTATTCTGGAGATTTACTCGCAGCTTGATGTCATGGACGTGTGTGATGAGTTTCATATTTTTATCTATCCATTATAATTAAGACTATTGTTATTAATATTATAATAATATAATAATTATTATTGTTATTATTATGTTACTGTTATTGTTATTATTATCATTAATATTATTATTACTACTATTTTTATATTAATTAATGTTTATATCGCCAGAATCTTGAATTTCTATAACGAGATGTAAAACAAAGTACAACAGCGTTGTCATCGGTTTACTATTTTTTCTTTGTTTTGTTTTGTTTTTTTTTCATCTTTTTGTTCTTATTTTTTTAGCGATCTACAATCTGAGCTGAAAAAATTTCGAACAGGTTTTATTAACACGGTTCATCTCAATCGGGACATTTCTCACTCTCACGAAACTTCGAATTTTCTAGCTTTTGTTTTCTTTTTTTTTTCTTGTTTTTTCGTCTCGTTTCAGTCTCCTTGCTGTTTCATTACGTAGGCAAAATTCAGCAATACCGACGAATATAGAAAAAGAAAAAAAAAAAACAGAAATTATTTACGAATATCGCACGAATCGTGATGTTTTTTTGGAATTTTAAAAAAATTTCATAATCGTCTACACGATTCGTCGTCTGACGAAACTTTTGTTTGTTGGTTTTGTTTGAAATTTTTTTTCTTATTCGTATTCGTCCGCATCGCTTCTTCTCTTTGTTATTCAATCTAATGCTATTAAATTTCGTCCGTAAGTTCAACAACGTATTTTTTGTTTGTTATTCTGTTATTTCTTCATTGTTTTTATCGTTTTCTTCATTTTTTTGTTTTCTTTCATTTCTCTAAACTCTTATTTAAGGTAGACACTGCTCAATTAAAAAATGAACAGCGTTACAAGGAAGGCATTTTATCTCGTTTTCTCTTGTTCTCTTGCTTAGTGCTTCGTTAACGTGCAATCGTTTGTGACGGTCAGACTAAACTTCGGAGACAAAGAATACTTTTTTTTGCTTCTTTCTCTCTCCCCTTTCGTCCCCATTTTTTCTTCACTCACCATTGCACGTTTAAAAGCTTTTCTCGAGACTCTTTCGAAGACATCATATTCTCAACTTCTTTTCATTTATTAATAACTTTGCTTTTATTTTATTATCCTTTTTACTTTTTCTTTTTAGTTATTTAAACTCCGTCATTATTTAAAGTTTGTTCGCTCCTACTCTCCGTAACTCCTCGAGACCCATATTTCCAACGTTCAAAAAGTGTGACTTCTGCGACATTTCAATATGTTTGCCTTGCTGTCATCACGGTTGGCTGAATGTTACAACGACGTGTCAGACGACGGTGTACTTTCTTGATGACTTACATGGCTCAACGAGTGCTGAAGCGCGTCTGGTGTCAACCACTCTTTCGGCAGACATCTCTGAAGAAATGGTACGCACGAACTGAAGTAGGCTAAACGATTGACCCAGCCAGGAATTTCTTGACCACACAGAATCTGTCAAAAAGAATATAGTTTTTTCCCATTCTTATTCTAAACTAAACTTTTATTCAAACAGTCAATAATAGGGCAGATTTATCATTTGAAAAATTAATACAAAATGATTAAGTTAAATTCTTTATTATAACAAAAATATATATAACCGGTTGATTGTAAAATCAACAGGTCAACTTGAATTTCAACGTTTTGCGTTATTTTCAAACAAAACAAACCACAGACAACATGACGTGCGCTGTCAAATATTATATTTTAATACTTATTATCTTATTCGTTTGTAAAAAAGAAGGGCAGAAAGAGTGAAGGAATCTATTATTATTATATGTTTATGTGTATATGTATATAAACCTTGTAAAAACCCACAAAGGGCGTGCAAATAAAACTTATTATTACTACTTATTATCTTATTCCGGACCAAGAGAAATGGAAAAAATGAAATATCATAAAAATTGGTCCAGCAATTCTTGAGTTATAAATGGTGTAACTCACACGACTTTGTTCTGTGTTTATAGATTAATGAAAAGATGCTGGAAACAATTTTTCTCTAGTTTTATCTCTTTTTCGACTAGATTTTTGTATAAAAAATATTCACATGGAATTGTAAATACCTGTGTCAGTTGGCTACTAAAATGATTGCAATTCTTGTTCATAAGATGATAGCGATCGCCTCGAAAATCTTTGCCCAATTCGCTGACGATTCTGGTAACATCGTCTTCTGTGAAATCCGTGTATCCAATGTGCACAGATTGTCTAAAATAAAGGACCACATATAACAACGATATTCGAGTTTTTATGTTGATAAATGTCTCGAAATTTAGACCAAAAATGTGTGATTAACGTATTCGAACTTGTAGCAGAAATTAATATTCGTTAATTATTGTCTAGACTAAGATTTCTGAAATCATTACCTAAATCGAAATTGTTCTCCGAGCTCGTCCGTATCTCTGGGTACAATTTCAAAGATTCCGGAGATAGGAAGGGCATGACCGCCGTAGGCATATTCTGAAATGAATTCCACAATATTCAATAATACAGAAAATGAATATTACATTTTTTTACAAAATTTTACATAAAATTTCATTAATTGTTTGGCTGCCGTTATTTTTGTACGCACCTACTCCATAAATTTCAACACCCGAATGGAAGACTCCTAACCCGATGGGTGTTGTGTATTCATTGATCCAATACTATTAACAATAAAAAATACAAAAACCTTGTTATTCTAATTCTAGAAGAAAAAAATAGCTAGAAATACGAAAAAATACTTGTTTGCACATTTTTGTTTTTCTCACCATGTCGTAAACATTGAGGACAATTGGCTCGCGCGCCATCTTTGGAATAAGCTCTTCGCTATCTTGAGGGTAACCCAGACAGCTGGGAAACGAGAGATTACAGCCAAGACCTGACGAAAACATCACAGAGATACTTTGTACCTGAACAGTTGACCGACGGAGCGCTATCTAAGTTCCAGAGCACCTAATAAGCAAATACCATTTTCTAGTTACTCTGCTCTCAACAACAATTATTATCACCAAACTAGGGCAGCTTTAACGACAGACTCCGATTCGCAACAACATGTTCAAGCACTGTGTGTTCTTTGCCTACTACTAGTTCATTCGTTTCATGTTTACCACACAATCTTTAGCAAAGTACGGAATAAAATATATTGCAAAGAAAAAAATTAATAAACTTCAACTCTCAGGATTTTTCTAGATTTTTGTGAATCCCAAACATGACATTGAGAAATTGTCCCTTCTGCAGGAAAATAACTGCAGTTTTTGCAGTTATTGGTTGAAAAATATTGTCAATCAAATTCTAACTCAATCTGGTCCCAAAATCTGGCATTTTCTGTTTATTTAATACTTTAATTTGAACCATTTCTGTAATTCCTTGATTCAGAGAAGAAAAAACAAACATGGGAAAAGAAATTCTCTCAGAGGGTTCAAGAAAACAGCAAATAGCAAATACATATGGCAGAAGAAACAAGAATTTGAACAATTTTTTATTACAGTCGAAGCAAAATTTCCAAGAACTGCATTTCGAGGTTCTTCTTTTGCTGCACATTGCTGCAATCTTGATATTTTGTACTTTGTGTGTCGAACGGTCTGTGCGCAGCGCAAGGAAATACCGAAGGTAAACTAGCCTAATTCTCAAAGTTACGTCAAGACAGAATAAAAAAAAGCACAGTTTAAAAATGAAAGAATAAACGAAAAAAACAGAAGACTGAACACTCTGAAAGAGGCTGTCAGAAAAATTCAATGCAATCATTGTTGTTTACACACAATCACAATAATAACAATAATTATTATTAATAACGATGCTCCTTACCTTTTTTTTCGTCTTCAACAATTCGACATTGCTTATGGGTTTTTGGCAAATTCATATAAATCCAAACACAGGTTCGAAAACGTATGTTTTCTTCGTCAATGATATATAAATGCAGTGCAATATTTTCTTGCACCGATTCTTAATCGAACACGAACGAGAACTAGCGATACAATGAGATCAAGAGCAAATTCATTAACATCTGACGATTGCAGATGTTTGTCCGTACGTAAATAGAAGGTCGAAAGAAAAAAAATAAAATAAAAAGATTAAATACTTCCCACCTTCGTGATCAAAGCCTAATCTGGACAACTTAGTTCCTTCGTTCTGTCTTAAAAATAGTTCGAAATTAAAAGAAAACGTATCACTTCCGAAGTTTTTTTAAGAAACGGAAAAAATGCTACGGTTTTTTTTTTCTCTTTCTGTTACGCGTTATTACTATTTAAACAATGATTAATCACGAACGAGGAGGGAAATAAAGTTTCGCATGACAGATGGCTTTAGTACCATAATATATGCACTCACACGCACAACACTCGCTTTGTCGCTTATTTTCCTTTTTTTTATCTCAATCTGACACTCATTTATTTTGTTTACTTTTTTTTTATTCTTTGTTTTTAATGTTCAAGCGCCGCGAGGGTTTTATTATATTCTCCGTTATTAACTTCTTATATTATCAAAGGCTCTTATCGCAACTAGATTAATTCGGCTTTTACAAATGCAAACGAATAATAAAAAAATTCCAAATCGCCAAACCCACTGCCTCTTCGCTCTTTATTCCTTTCCGAGCAGGTTATAATTCTCGTACTATGGATTTGTGAAAATTTCGAGGCTTCGGTCCAGTTCGTCACCTAACGATTTGCAAGAATTTGGGAATTCACTTTCCCCCCTATTCATACTAGAATTCGTTCCACCCCGAGATTGCCGATGGCGCCACTGTCTGGTTTCACCAGTCGAAGTAAGTTGAAGCAGGACATTGAAATAAGTTCGAAAAAAATTTTCCTTTTCCCAAAGCACGGTCATGAAAACAGAATCTTTGAAAGGCTTTTCGAAAAAAAATCTTTCACACTGTCAACTTAGATAATTTGCTGCCTGAAACGCTGAAGCAACAAAAATGTATCAACTTTTTTGAAAAATGCCTCAGATACGCACTCTAGCGGACAAATTTTAACGTGATCGTCGCTTCTTCCTGACAAATACATTTAAAAAATGCTCACAGTCTCGGGTGAAAACCTCTTGCAAGCGCAAACGTGCAAACTCTGAAATAGTCAACCGACAAGAAGAGTCGGCAAGAGGCGCAAATTTTTTCCGCAATAGAAAACACATGTAGAAGTGTAGAAAAAAATTATGGCGGGATCGAGAGTTTCATTAGATATAATTGTATTTACAATATGTTCGGCGTTAATATTTAGCTCGAAATTAGTAGAAACATCGCGTTTAAATGTTCCGAGAGTTTTGTTACCGGTTTTCAATGATTTCCCGGTCAACTTTACCCTTGAAGTGACGGAGGGTGGTTGCTACCAGTGGTAATTCTCACGTCATTTCTATTAGTAGTTTAACCAAACAAATATAAAAACAAATAACTGAAAGGTCGATAAACGATTCAACTTAATCATAAAATTTCGAATATTTTCAATATTTTTCATTTCATCGTACGGCTGCGCATTTTTATGAGTCTTAAATTGTCTTGAACGCGTTCGTTCAGAGGTTAACTTCCCGGCGTGTTTTTTCACAGTTTCTTCCCAAATTAACAAATTTCCATTTTCATCGTAATTTTTTTCGTATTTTCAGGTCCACGTCGCGTCTCGACGTTATTCACTTAATTCCAATCAATGAAAATCCTGATCGAACATGCTCCTCAGCGGTTATGGTGCAAAGCATCACCAGAGATCCCATGAGAAATACCGCTATTGTACTCGCCGAGGACATAAACACAGGCCAATTTTTAAGATGCGACGTCATCGTCGATGCCATTTTCTCTCTCAATCTTGTCACCACTTCCAGAGAATTATTCATCGAAGAGGCTCCCGAAGCTTTTGAAGTTCGAGCTTACGACGAACAGGGTAATATAAAAAAAACAAAAACATTCCGTTATTCTCAGGAAAACATGAATTTTTCTTCCAACTAAAACATTTTCCCGGCGGTTTTTTTGCTGTCTTTTCTCAAACAGTAGTTTTTATTTGAAAAAATCGAGAATCAATTGACTTCGAATTCCAAAATTAAGAGTTTTTATGCGTTCAAAGTTTCGTTTTTTTGAACTACGCCAAAATCTCTGAGAACCAAATTTCAAATCGCAGCCACCGAAGGGAAAAAAAAAATATAGCTTAGAGGATTAATGTTATTTTTTTAAAAACTGAATGATTTATTTGATTTTTAGGAAACGAGTTTACGACCTTGGCCGGTGTAGAATTTGTGTGGACCATCGGTAGCGGTGACAAACGAAACGCTCATCTGGAAAACGAGTACAACAGCATATTGCGTTTTATGACGTTCCAAGAATCTCCTTACGAGACTCCATCTACGATGGTGACATTGGACAACACTGGGAAAAAAGGACACATTATTCTTCTCGAAGGAATTAAAACCGGGACAGCGAAGGTATTTGTGACAAAAAGAAATGTAATATTTGACGAAACGTGGACAAGTAGATCAAAATATAAAGTAAAATAATTATATTCAACAAATGGATTTAAAAATCATAGAAATCGAAGTAATTTAAGTAGAAATCTTAATATAAATTCGCTATGGATCTTCGAAAGTTAGAAATTTTTAGAACGAGGCTGTGGCCGGTTCAGATTATTTTGGAACCTCCTAAAAAATAAGAAAATATTCTTGTTTGTTGATAAATGTTGAAGAATCCATAAAAAGATTGCAGTTCTTGGCTTGGAAAATTTCTCTACTCTCGTGCAATTTTCTGTCAACATTTGAATAATATTTGAGAAAAGTGTTTGAATTTTTTGCAAAGATAATGAATTTCATCTGAAATAATCCTAACTGTTCATTAAATAAATGATGAACGCCTAATTTTCATATTTCGAGGAAATCGTTGGATAAATATAAATTTTAATGATAACCGGACCGAATATTCTAAGGTTTCTGTGAGACTACCACATTCGGAATACAAGCACGTACCAGCGGTTGAGGTGGAGCTGATAGTAGTTGCAAATCTGATTATTCTTCCAACGGACGTGACGATGATGGCGTACGATAGTTTCAAGTACAGAATAATGCAGGTAGGAAAAATATTCGATCAATTTCCGTCACAAACGCATAAGAAAAAAAAAAAACAACTTCTGATAACTTAAATCTTCGATTGTCAGGTGCATCAAGGTCGTTTGGAGGAGATAAGTTTGCCATCGACTCAATATTATTTGGAAGCAGAAAACCCATCGATTCTGGAGATAAACAACGAGCGTCACTCGGCTTACGCGCTTGGGAAGGGAAAAACGAAAGTGATACTTCACGACAAGAACGTGCACGAGGAGTACGGCGTGGTGTTGCCAACAGCGACGATAAACATCAACGAAGTTTCTTACATAACGATAACGGTATTGCCGAACAGAAATTCGGGTTTGATTCTCGGCGAGACTCACGAGTTAGTCGTGGAGTTGTTTGACAACAAAGACCACAAGTTCCACATCGGCGAAGGCGTCGAAGTGTCCTTGAGCGTGGATTCCCAATTTTTCGAAACGAAGTCATCGACGCAAAACGGAAGTCACGTTGTCGTCGTGCCAATAACATGCGGAACGAGCGTGGCCGAGGCTCGTTTGCACGGAGTGATAAACAAAGAAGGAAAAAAAATATCTCTGACTCCTCAACTTTCGGCAAAAGCAGAATTAGTTATTCACACACCGGTGACGATAAGTCCACGAGTTTTGGCCGTGCCTTGGGATCCAAAGAGCAAAACACGTTTTGACATCGCGTTGAAAGCGACCGGTGGGGACGGAAAGTACGTGTGGAATTCGCGTCAACCGTCGATCGTGACGGTCTCGCAAAACGGTGTCGTCAGGATCTTGAACCAAGGAAGCACCGACGTTGTTGTCTCGATGTCACGAAATCCTCATAACAACGACCGTGCCAGAGTTCACGTGCTTTTGCCATCGCGCCTGGAGATCGTGCAGTACAACATCGACGCGGCGATCGGTGAACCGATAGATCTGCACGTTGCTCTTTATGGTAAAATCGGCGAAGCTCCAGACTCCAAAGAAATACCGTTTAACGACTGTCGAGAAATTCCCTTCGAGGTTTACATTCCTGATGGTAATTTCGTTCAAAATACCAGTGAAAATTTGGCTCCGGTTGGAATTTCTTGCGCTACTATTCGTCTGATTGGCCTTGACGTTGGCACGTCGAGCATAACCGTCGCTCACAGCTCCAACGGACAATATTTAATGGACAACATAACCATCGCTGCTTACGAGAGACTCGTGGCCGTTCATCCATCCAATGGCGAGACTCTCTTGGCCGTTGGTTCCTCGAGGAAGATTATTTTCAAAGGTGGTCCTCATCCTTGGCCCGGAAAGCCTCAAGGCTACAAACGCGAGATAACGACGAGCGATTCGGACGTGGCGAGGATAATCGAACGAAAAATAGCGGACAGCCCAGAAATCGCAGTCTACGAAGTAGTCTGTCGTTCCCTCGGCGATATTTTGCTGACTTACACCATCTCGAACACGCCTCTGTTGCCGAATTGTCGCAGCAGCGACGCGACCGCCACCGTGAGGATTATTTGTGGAAAACCGCGCTACGTCCACCTCGCACCGGAATTCAAAGACAGTGAAAACTGCCCGATCGGCCAAAGCAGCGATCGCGTTATGGCCCACAGCGACAAATCTCTTCGTCTCGTAGTCACGGTCAAGGACGAGGATGGAAGACGTTTCGATAATTTCACGAGTTTGGACGTCGCGTGGAACTTGAAACCGCAGGACAGCGGTTCCGTGGAAATCGCGAGCGGCACAGCCGAAGAAACTTTCACCGACATGAACGTCGTCCTGCCACGGAGCCATTATCAGATATTCGTACCGAAAAGACACACCGGCTCGCTCGTAGTTTCTGCTAAAATCGTTGGTTACCAAAATTCCATACTTAACAAATTGAAAATATCTCCGGAATGGCCACCATTCGCGATTCTCAACGAACGTGACGTGCTCAAAACGCCTATCATCGAAGCGGGAATCGTCGTTTATCTCGTAAACGACACAACGATTACTCCTCAAAAAATAAAAGTCCTCAACGATCCAACTGCCAAATATTCTCTCCAAGTTAGCCAAGGCTCCGGTTACTACGAATTCGTACTAAGCAGCGAAGAAATAGCTGACATCCGTTACGTCGAGCCCACTAAAACGATAAGCATTACGCCGAAAAAACCAGGTGTCCTGCGACTCGGACTCGTCGATCTTTGCCTCGTTTCTTCACCCGCAGAAGCGGAAATCGAGGTTCAACAATTGGCTGGAATCGAGATCGAGACCATCGACAAAGTGGAGAAAGGCAAATGCATACTCGCGACGATTAAACTCTACGATACGAAAGGTCAACTTATGGAATTACCGAGTCTCGATGCTTTAGAATTGAATTTCGACGCCGACGAGAATCATATCGATGTCAAAAGGTTGCCAATTGGTGAACAGGACGATGCACCGTACTCAAGAATCCTGTACATGATCCACGGGGTCGAGGAAGGTGAAGCAAGAATATATTTCACCAGTGGACGTGGCGATCAAGAAATTCGTAGCGAAACAGCGATAATCCAAGTATTTACACCGCTCAAAGTTAATGAGAGAAACTTAACGATACTCGTGGGTACGGTTTGTCAAATCGAAACGAGCGGCGGTCCGAGCGACGGAGAGATTGAATTTTCCGTTGAAAATACGAGTATTCTTAACATTGAAAAACGTGGCATTCTCGAGGGCAAAGCCGTTGGAAAAGCAAAAGTAATAGCACGCGCTGTAGGCCCCAGCATCAAAGGCCAAAGAATCATTTATTCTCAGGATCACGTTTACGTTCAAGTTACTAATTTGCAAGGCATAAGAATCGTGGCTCCGACAACGAGAATAAAAGTTGGAGCAACCGTGCCTATTTGGGCTTTTGGAATACCCGACAATTTGACCCCCCTCATTATCGGTTCGATGAAATCTTTACTTTCGTTTACTTGGTACACCAGTGACTCCAAGTTATTGAGCTTGCACAATATGTACGAAGGCACTGGCATCAACATTCGTTATCAAAACGAAGTTACGCTGCGTGCCAAAGCTCATGCTCCTGGCCTCGCTACCATTTATCTCAACGTCACGATCCCTTCGAAAATTATCGCTGGCTACGAGGACCAATTGAGTTTTGGAACTTTTGCCAAAATTGAAGTTTTCGAAGAACTTGCTCTCGTACAACCCTCTCCAGCCACTACTGGTGTTTCCGTTCTTATCATGCAACCTAACTCTGTCCTCAAAATTAAAACTAATCGCGACAAACACGGTGTCACCAGCTACAAAATTCTTGCCAATGGCAGCAACGAGTCCGAAGATCCTAATGCTCTCACTCAAGCTGTCAAAACTGTCACTATTGACAAATCAGGCGTTGTCAAATCTGGCGAAAATTATGGAAGAACTATCATCTCTGTTACTAATGTGGAATCTTACAATTTGAGACAAACCGTCACCGTCATCATTGATGTAAGTTTTTTTTATCGTTCATATCTTTTCATTTTGCAAGGTTACTTATCAGTCGCATGAGTCCGAGAAAAACAACTAAAAAGTACATACACCCAGTACCCGGACACTCTTGGTATTCCGAGAAAACAAAATAGTTTTACATTGTTTTCTTACGAAATGAGAAAAACATGCAACTCGTATTTTTCTTTTCCGTTTTCTTTTCTCGTATTTTTCTCTTTTCGGAAAAACGTGCAGTACAATTTTCACCGAAGGGCTGTAATTTACTGAAATTTTTCTGGGTTTGCAAACACTATTTCATGAGTAATTGACAGAAGATTTGTCTAAATAATATTAACGCTTAAACATTTTGAACGTGGCAGCATTTTTGAATCAAAATTCTTCGGTTTTCCTTTGAAAAATCAAAAAAAAGGTTTTGACAAGTCTTCATGAGTTTTTATATCCCTTCCGGATGTAGTAAAACTTTGGAGACAGCAACTCGAAGATTTCATTGTACATTTTGCTTTAACGAGTTTTAATAATATCTTTATATTTATTTCAGGTAAAACCAATTCACTACATGATGCTCTCATTGAACTCGAACATCCGTATACGAAGTGGTGAAGAATTGAACATGCTGCCAAAAGGCATGGAGCTAAGTTACGTCGTCGAATATTTCGACAGCGTAGGCAACAAGTTCCACGCAACAAATACAAAGTTTTTAACAGCGACGAGTCGTTCAGATCTTATGTCTTTCGCCAATGGACCTGACAATATTTTGATCGCTAAGTTCCACGAGGACGGTGAACTCGTCGCGAAAATTCACAGTGAAAAATATCCAAACGGAATGTTCGATTATGTTCACATGACGATCGGCGATATTATTTTCCCAACTAAGGTACGTTTTTTGCCTTATAATAATTCAATAGACATTCAATCACAAATTACTAATATTTTTGTCAACAACTTTTTATTTGTCGTGAATGAATTATTATTTAATAGAAAATTCGCTGTTGATCACAATCGAATAATTCAATTCATTGATGATTGCTGACATTTTTTACATTTTAGACTTCTTTGACGATCGGAGATATCGTTTGCTTTTCGATGCCTTTGCTGTCTTCGGAAACTGGCGATCCAGGCTCTTGGCAGTCTTTGGCACCGGAGATTTTATCAGTTGATTCAATAACTGGTATTGGAAGAGCAAGAAGTCCTGGTCACACTGTCGTTAAACACAGTTTAACGACTCACAAACAAGGAGAAATCGAAGTAAACGTACAGCCAATTGCTAAAGTAAGGAAATTTTTTTTTAACAGACTTTTTGACTTTTTTTCCAACTCGATTGCAAATTATTTCAATTGTTCTCATTTTTATTACATCCTAAAGTTTGTTAACACATTTCTAACGTAAATTCCCATTTTCGATTATTACTAAATATACGAATTGTTCGTTCAACAGATTTCCCTGGTACTATTGAAAGGAAAAAATTTCACTGGCACTGAAATATTCAGCGTACCACTCGTGCTGAAAAGTAAAGACGAAGGGATCAAGGAAAATAACGTACTCGCTCGTGGCTTGAGCGGATGTCGAACTCAATCTTCCTTCAGTCTTGGCTCATTTCCGTTCACTTGTAACATCCAATTTGCGACTCCAATACCTTCGATCAATATCAAAGACATATTTTTGACTAAACCAAGGTTCGACATCGTAACTGGTTAGTAAACATTTTTTTAAACAAGAAATCTCCAATTTCTTGAATTAAAGCTCGAAACAAATGGATTTAAATACATCAAAATTGTATAGAAAACAAAATTTACACGTGACAGTTGTGGAGATCGTAATTTTTTTTCAATTTTTTCAATTCTCTATCATCGTTCTGTTATTTTTTAGACAAAAATTCTATACGTTTGAAATTTTTAACATTTCTGAAATTTCATTCAACAAAAATTCGCTTCTCTTTTGTTTACCCCAGGATTTTACTACTGCGACATAATTCCCATGGGAGCACCAACAATAATGACGAGTACCCTCGAAACAAAAGTTCTGGTGAATGCTCAAAGTCGTGAAATAGAAGGAACGCCCCTTGAAGTTGCTTATCTTCCACCAATTTTCGTCTCTACGAAGGAAGTTGTTTTTTTGCAACTTTTGAACCAGTCTCCAGCAACGGCGATTATCGAGGTTCATGGATTGCCAATGGTGTTGGAACAAGTCACGGTAAATGAGAGCTCGAACGAACGAAATACAACTTTCAAGTTATTTTATTTAATTCATTTCTCGCCTTTTTTTTTGGGACTCATGAAAATTCTTTTCGCAGGTTGATGTGCCCGAAGGTGCGGTTATCAGTTCCCGTCAATTCGTCACGAAAAATTTAGTCAACTATAAATTACGTTTGATGCAAGATCACAATGACATTCAAGGCCAAAAAGTCATCGTACTAAATGAACTCACGAAACAAAATATTTCGGTGGGTGTCATTAGTTTTATTTTGATTTTTTGTTTATTTTTAATCGACAGAAACTTCTAATATTATTTGTCCTTTTTTTTATACAGATTCTCATTAGAATTTCGAAACACGAAAGTTACGTTCCATTCTCTGGTGTCCACTGGATCGATTACATTTATTTCCATCGTTACACGTTCGGTACACTCGCCGTACTCATGGTGACTTTCTTTTACTGTAAGTATAACAGTTAATTTGCTAAAAAAATAATTAATCAACAATTTTTACACGTTAACACGAAAAATAATGTTTTTTACATTTTAAAAACCTTTTTTTTGTTGTAGTATGGAAGAATAAGGTGTCCAGTGTAAATTTGTCGGTGAGGAACAACAATGTTTTCGGTAAGTGGCTCAATATTTTATATTTTGAAAAAATGGCAACATTTCGAAATATTTCCAACACTCGATTGTTTATTTTTTATTAATTCATACCGATTCCGATTTTGTTGTCGATTGTAGCAGACAGATGTCCACCACCGATGAAAAAATCACCAAATTTAAATTCAACGACGCTGAACAGCAGTTTAAACGCGTCGAGCTCGCGAAGTCCTGGTTCTCCGTCGCCCTTGCGACCATTTTCGGCTTTCGAGCCGGTGTACGGCGACCCTCGTGGCTTTTACACGCCGAACACGCGGAGAAACTATTGTTTCCAAACTCCCTAGTTAAATTGGAGACAGACTTATTTTTCGGACCGTTCGAGCCGAAAACGAAGACGAACATCGAAGATATTTGGGATGTTACATTTTGGTAGCTAGCGACGATTTTTTTTCACCTACAAATAGTTTGTGCGCTTCGTCACGAAGTCCACAGTGTTGTGATAAAGTCGTACTTTAAAGACAAAAAAAAAAGAAAATTGCAACAAAAAAGAGAATCCAGAGTGATGCGAACGCGAGAAAAGGAAGGATTGCGAAAGAAAATGAAATCAATTCTTCCATTCCTCGCGACTTAGTCAATTAAGGAAACGTAATTATTTACTAAATTTCGAAACGAGACCCAAGTCTCGTTATTTCGAAGTTTGATATCATCCTTTCGTTTTTTTCCTCCTCAAGGAAAAAAACGACGGGAAACAAATCTACGTTATTTGTTTGTTTGTTAACTTGACGCAAAAGTGCCAATCCCCGATATCGAGTAAGCACAAAAACGTTAATTTTTGTTTATTATCGCTTTTGAAAATAAAAACAAAGTTGTCTGTTTTCTATGTAAATAATGGAAGATCATGAGAATCTTCCTTTCCTCGATAAATGTTAATGAGGAATTCTTATTTTGTGCTCGCTCGATCATCGAAATGTGTACATAACTGTAATTATTTTGAAAAAATAATTTAGCTGAGTCTTTTTTCTATACTCTCATCGTTTGTGTTCTTGTTTTTCTTTTTTTATTTTTTTCTCTAAATAGACTAACTCGAATTATTTGGGTTACGGACGCACAGATACATTTTTCTTTCGACATTTTCATCGATCGTAAACTCTCGTAACTGACGTACATGACACGACTCTTTGATAATGTTAGAATTTTCGTGCTTTCTTGAAAAAAAAAGAAAAGAGAAAAATACAAAAGCTCGATTTGTCGACTCCCACGTACAGACTAGTCCGAAATATTTTTGATAATACTTACGAATTCTATTAAATAGTACACTTTTTTTTACCGAGTATTTTTTTCGGTCTTTTTGTACCGACATGAGTGTTGAAAAATAGTCGAATAAGATGTATGAATGATGAACAATGGCGCGTCAAATATTTCGTTACTGTGAAAAACACATTTTTTTGTGAAACGGTAATTTTCTAAAAGGTATTTAGGAATTTATCACAATATTAACAAAATAAAATGAAATGTTAAACAACGAAGTTTGATACGAAAAAGAAATAAAATGTGTTTTTCAATATAACGGGGGATTGATGTTTCGACCGAATGAATTTCAGAGCTGAATAAAATAGTTTCACCTATCGAAGTTTGCTATTTTGTCCAACTCTGTTGCAAATCCTATCCTCGAGCATTGTGTGCTCACTCAATTTTTTGTACATTTATTACGTCGAAAGTCTATTTTTATTATAGAAAAATTGGGGGAGGAATAGAAATAAATACAGTAACAAAGAAATTTCATAAGAAAAGTTAACAAAACGAAGCACAAATGAACCGAGTGTTCTTAGTACTTAAACAAAATGCAGTGGAGAGAAAAAAGTTGATTTTTTCGTCCTTTTTTTCAAGTCGAAAATGTATGAATGCGAGAATCAATGAAATCGTTCAACTAACAGTGAAAAGAAGTCTGTGTTAACGAAGCGAAGAATAACTGTGAGTTTAATTTTTATTTAACGTAACTCGACACTTTTTTTGTTCAACGAAAGTGCCTTTGGGAAAAAACGTTTATGAAGGTGATGTTTTTTTTTTCTTTTGGAACCTGCCTCAAATGGTGGTTAATACGAGTCACAGGGTTTTTTTTTTCGTTGAGTGGTTGTAACCGTATTTCACTGGTATTTAATATTTTTTTTCGATTAACTCAGGAGAACCGGGTTAACATTGTTGTATACTCTTGTATCGTTTAATTAAAACAAAAGAAAAAACTTACGATGGGATTTTTCAATTAAATGATTTTTTATTTATCGAATGAAAAAAAATACTCTCTTATTTTTTTTTTTTTATAAATAATGTTTATTTAAAAAATCAGACATATTTTTAATCCATCATTCACGCGTCACGCAGTCAACCAAGGAGAGTTTTATTGATTCATCAAACGCACTTGAGTCTTGATCAAACTTGTGTAATCTTCTTACGTTTGTATATTGGTTTTTTTCTTTTGCTTCTATCACTTTACAGGATTATTTTTTCTCTAGTGCTTCTTCGTATTTTTTGACAACTTCTCGTATTTACTTTTACTTGAGTACCAAAGAGCGAATGGAATTGCTAAGGACGGCAATGACATCACTGCAAATGCTGCCCAATCGACCTGAAAAAAGAAATTCACATTTTTGTTATTTATTATTATTTTGTTGCTTTGCATCAAAGAATCTATGAAGAGTTCTTCGATTTAAAAAAATAATTATTCGGTTTATGCGATCATCATTTATTAGGCCACCCTAGAATTTTCGAAAAACCGATTTTTAGTTTTTAAATGGTCTCTTAGGACCTCAAAAACGATGTCCCAAAAGATTATGGCTGGGAAAAACGTCTAAGTACTCGGTTTTCGAATTTCAGTACAAGGCCGTTTGGTCCACAGAGAGCTACTCAAAACTTCGAACGTGTTTATCTTAAAACCGCATTCTTTAAGTTGGCCAGACTCATAACTCAGACAATTTTCAACCGATTGACTTGAAATTTTGGATATATCTTGGAAAATACATTGTCTATGGAAGTACGTCGGATTCTTTCTTCATATTGCATAGTTCATTCGTTATTAACACTTATCTGACGATTTTTTAGGCAAGTTTATCACTTTCTACTTTCGAAGTGCGCCATTTGGCCGAAAATCAATGTATCGCAGAAATCCTGCGTACTTCTGTAGCAGTTATTATATATAATCGAAAAAAAATCATTGGCTCATTATGATTAAAAAATTACGGGAGCTGTCAGTCCGGCCGTGGAGCCTGAAAAAACGGAGACGAATCGCGAAAACGCTGCACAGCCGTCACTTTGAAACAATTCGCTTCAAAATTATCGTAAACAGTCACTGATTTATATGATAAAATCCCGTTTTTGTAATCTCGATTTATTTTGCAGTATCTCTGAAAAAAATCCCCAAAAAGCCTATTTTTTTCGGCCCTTAGAGTGGCCAAAGGCCTTAAGAATGCTTTATTGTTAAGAAAAGTAAGTTTGCTCAAATCGAGGGATCAACATTAAGAAACAGAAAAGAAATACGTACGACGTGGGAAGAGTATTTCTTGGCGTAGTCTCTGAAGGAAACAATGAGACCCTCGCCGGGTGCGCTGCTGACTGCAACCTGTAGCCTTGGGGCATCTTCAGTGCGACGGTACAAAACTTCAGCTGAGGTGAAGTTGAAGTATCCGTATTTTCTGGGTCGGACGATGACGGTGTGTGAAACGTTGGTGAATGGGGCAACACGGTCGATTCTTGCATTCAATTCACCACTCACGTGAGAAAAGTGATCAGGGTGGAAAGAGTTGTCAGTTATCTCAACTTCCAGAGCAGCTGCGCTACCAACATTGTGTACGGTGTACTGAAAAATTAAAAAAAACATTTTCGTAACTCTCGTGAATTTATTAAACTTCGAAGGAAACTTGAAAATTGGATTTTTTTAGAATTTACAATCTATTGTTTAAATTTTCTGCAAATTCGTTCATTTTTGGGTTTGTTTCTCTTAGACTTGCATATTTTCAAATTATAAATGGAATCCGATGAATAAAATGAGGCATTGGCAGTTTTGTTTTCATTTAAAAATTGGTAAATCATTGGAGCTTCACAAACCTTAACGATAATATCCATATTTTCAACTAAATATTTGTTCAATATGTACTTTGAGACCAAAAGTCTCGCAGCTTCAGGTTCAGCTTCTTCGGCACAGATTGTTGCTAAGAAGGCTGCGACAGCCAAGCACAAAATTTGGAACTTCATTCTGTGAAAACAATGTGAGAAATCGATTAAACGTAAAGCTGTGACACAAAATCCAACAGTAAAACAACAATTTGACATGTTTAGGTTTTTCTAAATTGAATTTGGAGTATTTTATAACTTCGTAAACACAATTGTGTCAAGTAGTTTGACAAACAGCATGGCAACAAAAAAATCTGGTATTGACGAGTTCTATATACAAGTACGATATGAGAAGCAGATGAAAGTGACAAATTTAGGACAAAGTTTGTAAGCTGAAGTTTTGACAGAAACGATTGATAAAAAAGCCGAAATGAATTGGTTGATTTAAAAACATTGTCGGGCAACAACGAAAAGGGTAAAAAACATTCGAAATCATCAAAGTAATTTCATCAAACTAAATATCATATGTTAAGTGTTGAGATCGCGAGATCACTCATTTTCGGACTAATTCGAGCGTGTCACATAAATCACAATTATTCGGGCCGATATCGAGACAAAACTCGAGTTAAAAAAAAAAATGATCAATTTTTATTGTATTTCGACAAAGTTATTTATAAACTTTGTATTATCACATGATTTTGAAAATCTCACCTGTTCTCCGGAGGGTATAACCTTTGGAAAAAGCACGTATAAACTGAACTACACTGACTGTATCGTTGTCGGAACGAAACACGAAGCGAAGACTTCTGTAATAATCTGTAATGAAAAAAGTGCCAACAGCGCCCGCGTTCACTGCCACGTTTCGGCGGCTAGTCAAACATCACCAAAACGTCATTTCCGGTCACGTTAACGCACGCGAATCAGTGCGCACGCGCAACTTCCTGTTTTATTTTTTTGACAGCTGTTATCTGCTATACTCGCGTGTACATACATCGAATTAAATGGCGGCGAAAACGAAAACATAAACATCACGATTGACTTTATCTTGTCGTTGAATAATTAACTTTTAATTATTGAATAGTAGGAAATTAAACAATTCCGAAGCATTCATCTTGGATTAGTCGATTCCTATTCAGAATAATGGCTGCCAAAGTTTACCAACCCGATCAGGAACTCGAGACGAGAGTTAAAAGAGGTTAGTTTTTCACAAAATACTCCAACTCTGTTATTTCGATTACCAAAGTGTCATTTTTTTAAACCCGATAATAATATATTGTTGCGTAAATAATATAGATTTTAATAGGACCGACGAAGACAATGAAAAATGATATTGCCAGTTTTCGAACCATTTCCTATTTTTTTGTCATAAGAGCAGACTTTTGGGTCTAGGAGACCCATTGAAATATGGAATACTCGCAATTTTTTTCACAGACTCGTGCACTCCGGGTCTCAGAGACCCATTACACAAATAATGAAAAATCGAAAAGATTAAAAAATGAAAACCCAATCACATAAAGTCTTTCATTACATTTCTCTGAATGATATTTTTTTCGTTGGCAATTAGAAAAAATGTTTTATTTCTAGCTACGGAAAGAATATCAGAAAACATGCACATTGTTGCCAACGAGCCCTCTCTTGCATTCTACCGTCTCCAAGAACACGTAAGAAAAGCTTTGCCTCCGATGGTAGAAAAGCGAGTAGAAGTTTTGGCGCTTCAACAACAACTCCAGGGTCGTTGTTACGACGTAGAATACGCTGTCAGTGCAGTAAAAACGATGCAAGGAGCAGAAAAAAGTTTTGACAATACTCTGGAATTCATAAAAAATGCAATATTCTTCAAACAACAATTAAAGTACGAGGAACAAAGGAGACACAAAAAAGACAGCAACAGAGACAGTGTCTACAAAAGATTATCAGCTCATATTCCAACGCTGGATCATTTGCCTGATGATATTTCCGAAGTTGTCAGAGAAACGGCCAATCGAGTCGAGTCGATGATGAATCATGCGAGAAATTCCAATGAACTTCAGAGGGCAAACACGACGCATAATTAATTTCATTCTAGAAATACAAATCATTTTTTAGGATTTTTTTTACATGTACATTTTCAATGAAAAATTCTTGGTTCAGGGTTTCTTTGACAAATTTTTACAAAAGAACCAAAACCTTAGCAAATTTTTATCGCATTATTTTCCTTACGTAATCGAACTGCGTTTTCGAAGCGAACAACGATAATTTTTCACATATCAATCTCGTTTTTAAAATAATTACAATATTCCCGAAATCTTGCAATAATCTTATCTAATCAGTTTTTTTTTTCGAACGAATTAACGTTACGCTTGTGGTAAATCGTTATTCGTATTTTTATATAAATTCCATTTTGCTGGCAAAACGTAACAAGCTTTTTATCGAAATTCTTTGAAATTAATACTTTTTTTTCAATATTTCGAACAATTATTACAGTTTTTTTGAATGACGCATTGAGATATCGGTCGAATTGTTAAAAAGGAAAAAATCTAATCGAATATAATTTATGGTGGAGAGTGCTTTAATAATAGAGAATTCAAATGAAGGAATTTTTTGAAATCTTTGAAACCATAATCATCACAATTTCGCTAATAATGAACTAGTCAAAAGTAAATAGAAAAATTAACGTATATGCTTGTTGTTGCAAAAGTGCATAATAATAAATATAGTTCAATGACATTTGGAATTAATTTATTTTCTGTTAATTATGATGAATACCATGACATTGTTGCTGCGAATGAGTTAAAATCGTTGAAGACTCATTTGTGTCTGTTCAACTTTAAGAAAAATTGGGAAAGATGTAGAAATGATTGTAAATTAATGAGTTAAGAATAAAATAAAGCAAAAATATCACATTGTCACTTCTATATTTCGCATTACACTTTGTTTTTGTTTTGTTTTTTTTCAACTATACATTGTTTTTCTTTGAAATATCGATACAAATTATACATAATACGTATGACTATAATTAAATATTTGAAATAAATTTAATTGTTCCTTCGTCGTTGCATCGAACGAAATTCTTTCAGTTCGTCAAATCGTGGTCACTCGTTTTTTTTTCATTCTTTTAGATCATGAGACTCGTTATTATTTTCTCAATATCGTAAAAAGGCACGTTAAATATATTTATTTGTTACAATACTTATAGTTTAATTCTCGTACGTTTAAACGATGAAATATTTTTCATCCGTTTTTTAAACGAATCTGAGAATCGTTTAAATATACTAAAGACTTTTCTTGGACGGATATTTGAAAAGGCGTGAATCGGAGAACGAAAACACACGCACACCCACACAATCAAATAATATATCACACTGTTTTTCGTCTCGATTCTAAAAATACAATTATTTATTTAATGTTTTGTGTATATATGCAGATTTTTGTGTTTTTTTTTTTTAATTAATTTTTTTAATATTATCGTTATTATCTACTGTTAATGTACATTTAAATGAAAAATCTGAATTGCTCGAATGTTTTAATACGTTCGTAAGAATCTACAATACTTATTGTATCAATATTTTATCATATCTTATTTATTTAAAATATTCTCGTCAGATTAATGATTTTTTTAAATCATTTTTTGTAAATCAGACACATATTCTATTTACTCTTTGGTTATTTTCTCGGTTTGTCGAAGAATGATTATAGTTTCGTTACCATTTCACATCATTGAGCCCTCGTTAAATATTTACAATTAATACTTTGGACAGTTTTGAGAAAAAAGTTGATAATCTTATTTTTTCTTTTTTTTTTCAAGCAAACCCCGATGTCGCCTAAACTTTTATCATTTCGATTCAGAAAACCGTCATTTACACTCTCAATGTTCCAAAAATTATCAACTTTTCAACTTCAACAATCGATTCACCAAAGTTTTGAGTCTTTGAATATTTTAGTGTTCAGTAACTTTTATTTAAAGGCACAATTTGCTTTCGGGTTTTCTTTTTCTTTCATTAAAATCCCGGTTAAAAATTCAAACTTAAATCTGCACTTTTTCGTAATAATTATTTTGTTGTTTTTTTTTTTTCATTATAGTGAAAGTTATTTTTAAATTAATTTACAATCTCTTCTCTTTATTTTTTAAATAGAAACTTAATTGCAACTAAAAAGCAACCGTTTCAATAATACTGTCAACTCGAGCCGAAGTCGATTCTACGTAAACATCAGTTTTTGTCTTTTTTTTCGATATTATTATTCATCATCGTTTAACAAAAGACATAATTTGGTCACGTTCACTTTTTCGTTGCATGGATTCGATTTTTTTTTCAATCAGAATCTTTAATTGTATTATTGCTCGTGAAAAATTCAAGTTTTCATCGATTTGCAGATACAAACTCATTTTCTTCTTTTTGTTAATAAATTTTTTGCACGAGGAAATCCAAGGGACGTCATTTTTCTTGTTTTTTTCATCGAAAAGTTGAAATTTCGTTTTTTTCATATTTTCGCAGAATTTGTTTGTTTTTTTTTTTATTCATTATCAAAATTCAAAGGGAAAGAGTTGATTTTTGATTTTTCTGAATTCATTTTCAGACCAAAGTACATTTTTTTCGTTTATTTTCTCTGCTTCAATTTTGTTTATTTTTTTTCTCGTAATTTTTTCTGTTTCCTTTTTTTTTCTTTTTTTTTTTACAGTGAATCCAACAAGGAATCCAAAAGGTCGAGCTGATTCTCGTCCCAGCCAACAGTTGCGATCAAAAGTCCCGTAAGATCGTCTTCGGTGAGACTGACCTGCACGGATTCAGGCACTTCCGGTAGACTGTCCGGTATCGGTGGCGAGACACTACTCGGCGGAGTCTCGTAAAGCGCGATTCTCGATTTTTTTGATTGACAATTATTGTTTTCGTTGTTGGTGTTATTTTCGTTGTTATTCGTCGGTAGGATTTTTTTCGTAGCTCGACTTCGTCGCGACGCTGATGCGCGCCTTCGAGTTCTTTTTCCTTCTTCCAAACGCTCCGAATCTAATTTCCAAAAACCACCTTTCCCCGGCTCGTCTTTCGATCTTGGCAACTTCACGAAACATTTGTTTAACGACAAATTGTGTCTTATCGAATTCTGCAACACGCGCAGAAAAAAAAAATGAAATTAATTATACGATTTCAAATAATTCTTCAAAAGTTACTCATTTTTGGAGTAAAATACTTTTTAATATTTAAAAAAAATATATTAAAATTAATTTAAAAGTAAATTCATGAAAATTTGTTCGCACGATTCTTTACACTTTTTTGGAAAATTTATTATACTAACTCGATTAATTATACTCTTTGAAATAATTTTTCGAAAGTTACTCATTTTTGAAGTAAAATATTTTTCAATATTAAAAAAAAAATGAATTAAAAATTAAATTTATAAAAATTTATTCTCGCAACGTATTGGAGCAGAAAATTGTATTTTCCAATTGCAATTTATTCGTGTTTCGTGAAATACTGATTGATTTATTCATTTTATTGAATTCTTTTAGTCTCTGAAATATTTACCTGCCACGCTGGATCGGCGTGTTTGTAAAACATGAAATTTTCACGTATCCATGCGTAAATGTTCGACAACGTAAGTTTGTTGTTGTTGGCTCTCATAGCCAGACAAATGAGAGTTGCGTACGAAAAAGGAGGCTTGGCTTCAGGATTCGTCTGATATTTTTCCGCATTTTCTGCCAGATCTTTTTGTCGAAAATAATCAAATTTTACAGAAAATTATTTAGTGAACGATAAAATTTTATTGACGAGTACGCCGTGATGGCAAATGAAAAATTTAACTGATTAATAATTCAGAAAATGTGGACAATTACGTAATAAGAGACGCCGTTTTCGTAATGGAAAAATAATTGATTCCGTTTATTAATAATTTTGTTACGTACAAATGACAACCAAATTACAAAAACTCCAAAAATTCGAACGATTCAATCGAATCAATAAATTTAAGCAATTTATAGAAATCAATAAAATTTCAAATTGATCTTTCCAATCGATTTAGCGAAATCAATAAAAATAAAAAATTATATTTCAAAATTCAATAAATTTGAGCATTTGATCAACTCTAAGAATTAAAATTCTCATCGAATTTAGAAAATTGCCTTATTCGCAATTTTGATGAATAAAAATAATTGAACTATTCAAAACGATAAAAAAAAAGAAAATATCCAAATAATTTGATCATTTGGACAAGTCCAATGATCCAGATTTTTTATCAAATTCCAAAGAAAAATTTCAGCGATTGCAATGAACGAAAAATATCGATCTTTATTGATCAATAAAAACGGACCAAAATCTTGTAATTTCATGATATTATTGACTTCGTCAAACAAAAAAATTGACAAATTAATTAAATTCAGGGAATTTACTATTTTTAAATAAAATTGACACATCCACCAAATCGAATCGAACGAAAAAGTCTTTTTGATTGAATTCAAAAAATGTTCGTACCGAGTTCAGCTTTGAGCAGTGGTGACATTTTTTTGTTGGGTCGACGAAGAACCGGTGGTGGTGAGGGTGAACATGGTGGCGTCGGAAGGCTCGAGGCGCTTGTGATGTCGAGAGATTGTAGCCACGAGAGGCTGGTGAGTTCGGCCTCGACACCGAAATTATCATCGCACTCCATGCTGTTGGCGTTAAGTTCGATCGTGCTTGTGGCCGAGTAACGATGATCCATCGGCGCATCAAGCTCGATCTCTTCGTCCGTCCTCATTTTCACCATCGTTCATATTCCAAAATTTTCTGAATACCAAAAAATGAGAATGAAAATGAAATTTATCAAATTTCTTAAAGTCGTATTTATTTCTTCAAAAACTGCTACAACAAATTTCCGATTTTGGCATCGCTACCGATTCAAAATGTCAAAAGAACGAAACCAAAAGAAAAAAAACCATTTCCACAAAATCGACAAATGTTTCGATATTATTCAACTCGTTTTTTAAATTTATTTTCCGTTCCATGATGATCGAAATCATGGGAAATTCCGATGAGTCAAAAAATACGCGTTACGTGACCTTGAAATAATCGATTCTCCATTGCAAAAAATTCCCAAAACAAGTGTCGGAAAAAACAAACAACATCAAAATTTTTTCCCAAGATTTCCACGAGAAAGACAGTTCCACAGAAGTTCCAAAAAACCTCCAAAAAGTGCTTACTCATTCTCGAATTTGTAACCCTGCAGAAACCCAAGGATTTTTCTGCACGTGTCAAAAAACCAAATAAAAAGGGCAAATCCACGGAGTCGAGAGTCCGAATCACATTTGCCAAGAAGAAAAATCACCAGACAAACGAAGGAAAAAAATCCACAACACCCCGGGCACCAAAGTCGAAAAAAAATCGGAGAAAATTGCACGAAGTAACGAAATAACGAGAGAGTTCACAGTTTGCCACGTTGCGGTCACTATATTGCGTCGTTTTTCTTGCTCACTATGAACTGGACTACGAAAAAATGATTGAGAACAAAAATTCGTACTCGAATTCACGTTTTAATCAGAAATAATTAACGGCGATTAATTAATTTTCATTAATAGTCCAAAAAGAATGAAAACGTCGGAAAAAAAAATGATTTTGACCGACAACTATGCAGATCGCTTTCGTTCACCGGTGTCCACCGATACCAGGGGTGCCCTGAGACCAACTGGTCACAGGGGTAGCCGTAAAGGTTCGAGGCGCCTACCCCTGCGTTGTTATATATTAAGTGGACGTCTATACTAACCGTATGGACTGTACATTTCTATATACATACAAAAATATACCAACGGCAAATATATATGTATATAAATATGTTCGGAATGAGTAGCATGCGCGAGTGTGACGACAGGTGCTCAGTTCCTTCGCAGGTGGACCATATACCGAGCCTTTGTGCGCCGGCCTCCCTCAGTCTCCCAACTTCGCTCGCCCTCCAATTAAACTTTTCTAGTTTTTTTTTTTTCCTTCTTCTTTTCTACCTTTCTCGATTTTTACTAACTTTTCTATCCAGCAACCCTCCGTTTTCCAGTCTCCCTCGAAGGGAGACAATTATTTCGAAGAAGTGCTGCATTTTACGGACGAATTCGCAGTCTTTATTGCTCCATCGGTCACACGACGTTCAAGTTTTCTTGATGCATCGACTACTTTGTTGCAACTTTTTTTTTTTTTTTTTTTAATGTACAAAGTTTGCTCGGGTATTGTCCAACTTGATAATTATTCGACGATTTGTGGTACAGGGAAATTGTAGGGTTGATACGAGTTACGTTTAATTATTGGAATTTGCTTCGATGCAATTTGTGGAGAAATATATTTATCGTATTTATTCTTTTCCTGTTTTCGATGATTTTATACAATTTTTCAATTCGTCAGAAGTTTCGTTTCGTATTTGTTATTCGTTGTACTTTGAAATGAAGATTAACTAATTGTTTCATTTAAACAATTGCACTGCAATCTACGTCGTCGAATTATTGTAACAAAATTTGTTTGCTTTTTATTTTTTATTTTTTTTTATTGGGAGTTTTTAGAATTTTTTTACGTTATTTTTGTGATCGATTCAAATCGACGATATTAATGACACTTTAAAAAAAAAATTACTGGTTTAGCAATCTTCATTTTTTTTTTTTGGAATCGTCACGAAACTGTGACATAATGAATTTGGAAAAGTTACGGATTATGAAAAAAGAGCAAGTATTTTTCTGTTGCAATTTTTTTCTGATGCACTTTTTTAAATTTTATTAGTGATGCAATTTTTTTTCTGTAACGGAATTGAATTCAAAAAATTACGAAATATGAGAATAGAGCAAGTGTTTTTTTCGATTGCACTGCTTTGATGCAAATTTTGGAACAATTGAATAAACGATCGTAAAGATATCGTCATCGATCTGCTTTCCGATTTTTTTTTTTTTTTTCGATTATTACGGTCTTCGATTGATACGGTCTTTCGTAATGTGGGCTTATAGTCTCGCAGAATTTATTCCTTTTTATTTCTCCCAAGTATTTACACTGACACGTGTCCGCGTATAAAAATATAACTGTATATAAATCGTCGCAAAAGCTGAGGCGCGTATTAAAGTTTGCGTGTTATTCGAAAAGATCGATTCCAACCGATGAACCTCTTAGCGGGCACTTGAGTGTGTGTCAACCCATAGGAGCTTATATATATATATAAATATTTCAGCTCTATTTCATTTTGCTGGAGTAAGAAGAAGTGTTGTACCGATTGATGATTGGAATTCCAATGCGTCACTGGGTCAATCCATTTCTTATCAAAATGCACAATTATTCAAGCCTCTAATTATTCCTCGAACCGCCTTTTTTTTTAAGGAACGATTATTCATTCCTGACGAGATGAATAATCATTTCGAAAAAAAATCTTACAAGTCCTTTCGATTATTCGGGTTGAAGAATATTTTGACATTTTGAAAATTATAAGAAATGTATCATTATTCAAAGAAAATTATTGGAATTTATGGCAATTTCAATTGCTGGGATCGTCATAATTGACCAAGAATAATTAATAATTGTGTGCACTTTTTTGTGACAAGGAATACCGAGTTTTTCGATTCTACATGATCACGAGAACCTTTATAAATGTAGAAAAAAAAAAACATTTTAAGTTTTGAAAGTTAAATAGAACAGCCTTTTTTTTTTACAGTACTGTAGAGGTGAATAAGTTATTATATTTGTTTCTCAAACAAATATTACATCACCATGAAATGTTAACGTTGAATATATGACGATAAATTACTTTATAATTTTAATAATAGATTTCCTGCCTCCACACGATACTCATTTTGTAGGAAAAAGGATCAGACACGTGATAAAATACAACAAACTGTATTTTATTTAAATAAATATCGAAAATTTATATTTAAATGTAGAAAAACCGATGGAATAATTTATATTTTTACGATAAAAAAGTTTACTCAAAATTAAATAGAAAAATTATTTTTTCTTCTAGTAATGAATTCATTTCTAAAAAAGAAAGAAATATTTTTGTAATTTATATGGAACTTTATTGGAATTTGAAACATTGAAAAATAAAATAAATAGTTTTAAATTTTATTTAAAAATTCCTAGGATAATAAATGTTGGAATATTTAAATTTGACGTATTTTTGGTATTTTCGAAAAACTTTTGACAAATTTTTGATCCTTGAACACTGAATTGATATAAAAATCGATTAAACACAAATTTGATTTGTTTATTCACGAAAATGTTTGCTCTAAAGTGAAATGATATGGAAGAGGAAAACTTGACGATCCGTATCGAAGCATAAAGTGCATTTGGAACAATAATTCAAGGCATTGAAGCATAAGCCGGTTAAGAAGGCGAGAACGCAGTTGCTCTGTCCAGGTGGTTCACCGGAACCCGCGCGAAACGGGCGCCCACCGAAGGACCGGAAGTGAGAGACAGAGGGGAGAAAAAAAGAAAGACAGAGAGGAAAAGGGACGGCATTGAAAGCTGTACAATTGTGGCACGCGCGAGACTTCCTTTCCTCTTTACATTTCTTTCTGTCTTTCTTTTTTATTTAACATATATTTTTGCTTCAATATGTAACTACAGCTATAGTCTCGCTCCGATGAACAAGCGACACGTGGTCTTGCACTATTCGAGGATAACCACGTCCATAGAAATGCGTAATTGTCCATTAATGTATATGCGTTTGGAAAAAAAAAAAAAAAAATCATAAAAAGTTTTATCCAAAGGACGAGTAAGTGAATAATTAAAATAAGAAATCTGAATATATTTACGATTAATTTTGCATCATCGCAATTAAAAAAAACACGTTGTTTTGTTTATTATCGTAAAAAATAATAAGAACAACACATTTTTTGCATCTCGTTTCAAAAATAAATGTTGACCAGCCTTTTTAGTTGGTGGTTGGTACAAAAAAAAATTACAAACTAAGAGATAAATATCGAAAAATTCGTTCGCAGTCATTTTTTTCCTCCATTGATCGAACGCTGGGTAAATGTCTGGAACTTGCAGAGGGAAGAACAAAATTCACCACGCACAGGGTGATAATACATCCCTCGGAGAGAGGGTAAAAACTGAGTGGGAGAGGCTTGTTCACTTTACGATGAGACGAATAGCGATGAGACACTTTCTGTAGCTTCGTCGTCATTGGTTGAAACGAGGGTGGGATATCACTCGAGGATCGAAGTCTCTAAGATACGTTTGTGCTCTTTGGCACCCGCACATCCAACAAAAGTTCTATCTCTACATGAAACGCAATAACTGCAAAATTGTGTTTGGACGCTTTTCACGCGAAAACCAGTAAACCAATTTTGATAAATCTTTCACAGGAATGAAGCCCATGAATCAGAATAAGTTGTAGGCCGTATTACATTCCGATAAATTATTTATTCAGGGAAGGCCAAGCGAAAAATTCAATTTTTCATCATTTTTTTTACTTCAAAATTTCTCATGTTATTAAAAAAAGACTATAAATGAAAAAAACCATCTACTAATTCGAAGATAATTCCAAAATGAAGAGAATGAGCGGTGGCTGGGGTCCCAGCTTCGAATGGAAAAAAAGTTACAGTCATTTTCGTAAATTTGTTCAAATTTTCTAGATTTCAATATTTTTGTAATTGGTCATCTCTATTTTATTCTATTCAATCTAATCAGATTATCATTTTCAAATCATTCACCAACAAACCTCATGACAGACGAAAAAAAATGCAAAAAAATAATGATAAAAAAGAATAGTGAATAAACCCAGTCAATTACGTCAATTTTTTATGAACTTTCTTTACGCCCTGTTTCTTATAAGAGTTATTCATAATATCGGTTCAATCGAGACGTATTACGACTCGTTTACTCGTTCAATTATTTAGAAACAAATATACCTCATCAGAAGCTAATAATCGAGTCGATTTATCTTGCGAGTTAGCTTTTCTTCGTTCTTGAACAAATAGCAAAATGATTGTTGTCCTTATTCATCGAGTTATTCATTTTCGTGACAATTATTCCTCCCAATAATTGGGGCTCAGAGAAATATTTTCTTATTTTCGTAGTTTACGAAAATGAATAAATTCAAATGAATAAATAAAATCTAACATTAACTTCGTAAATTGACAATAATTTTGGAGAATCTTTGGGTCCATGCAAAATTTAACACAAAACGTTGTTCAACATTGTTCATTCCGGAATTACGTCCAAATTATTGAACTCCAAGGAGGTAAAACGAAGAATCTAGAAACTTCGATGTACAACTGCGAATTTCGGGAGCTTACAATGTAACAAACTTCAGGGTCAAAGTGGTAGTTACAATATGAATAATCGACAAGTTTAGGTCATCAAATAATGATAAAACTTCAATATGACCAGAAGTCTGTTGAATTCCGGAGGTAAAGACATAAAGTCTCTTGGAAATTCCAAGATCCAGGTTCCCTAGTAAATCGAAGCAGTTGGTTTTTGCTTGCAAATCGGTTGAAAATTGTTTTTTTGTTATTTTATTTATTTTCTGGTTTGATTAAGGATAAAAATCTACAAAATGGCCAGAATAAAACCCTAATCGGTCATTTGCTTTGGAACAAAAAGAGACCATAATATTTTCATTGTAAAAAGAAAAGAAATCGTTTTTTTCAGGCTCGAATTATTTCTCGTAATTTGAAAAGGAGCAAAAACCGCTGAAAAAACATTTTTTTAGAGGATCAAGAGAATGGAAGCAATAATTTGCGACCAAAGAGTATAATCACGGCTTTAAAAATCTTATTGAAAGTTATTAAGTTATTGAGAAAGTTATTTGAAAGTTATTGAGACGAAAAAAAAGCTCGGCTACAATATTCGAGGCAAAATGGACCCCTTTCAGATTTAAATGTTCCAAGTACGTTCGAACCAAAAGCTGAATAAAAAAACGTTCATCCCGGGGAGAAACAGACGCCATGGTCTGAAAGGGCGTCGCTTTGGAGGGTTGTACCAACCTCCCGTGACGACGCGAGCCGGACTCCACGTGCTTAACTGCGGGGGAGTCGAAGGGCGGGAAAAAGGAGAGAGCGAAAGATACATACACGCGAAGTACGTTTGCTGAGAAAGAAAATGGCGTTGGCTGAACAACGTCTCGTATTCAGAAACAAAAAATTACGTCTTTTTGACATTTCGACTCAGGGTTTCGGGAATTCATCTTCGTACACTCTAAAAGTTGTTCTTAAATGTTTAGTTAATGAAAAAACAAAGAAGACTGGGGCAGAATGGGACCAAGGAGCGAAGCAAATGACAATTTTTCACCAAAAAACTATTTTTTTTGTCATTTTGAACCTTTTTTTAACTAATTGGTCCAATTTTTTTATTTCTTTTTCTCACACACCCTCTAAATGACCCTCCAAAATAAATTACCCATCAAACACCCCGCCAAAATGGCCCAAAAGAACTTCCAGGGGTCCATTTTGCCCCAAACTCTCTTTTTTTCCACTTTCTCCCCTGCAAAGGAGCCTGCGGACGAGAGTTCGACCACAGAGAGCTTTTACCATTGGCGTTACGTATTATTGGTTAAGCTCCGCGTCGTTCTCTTTCTTTCCACGCTCCGCGCGCTTCACCGCTCGTCCTTGTCGCGTTCACCCCGTCGTCAAAGTGGAAGTATCTGCGAGGCCGATCAATAATCTCCTGGGAACATCCATCCCCTTCCTCTCCACCCTCGCAGAGTCCGCTCTGCGTCGTACACCGGTCATTTACTGACCAGGTGTTACAGTCTTTGGCCATTTGCCTACCACAGCCACTCACACTTTTTATCCCAAATTTTCAGTCACCCAACCTTCTGTTTTCCATACTTTACTCGCAGATTAAAAATCTCGTGGGAATCAGCTTCTCATTGTTTTACGAGGAGCAAAGAAAATTGTAGAAATTTGTAGGAATCGTGAAAAAAAAATTGAAAAAAATTGTAGGAATGTTCACAATTTTTTTTCCTATTGTTAGCTTTTTTTATAATTATCTGACGATATTGAAAAAGATTTAAACATTCGTCTATTTTTTATCTCAAATTTTATGTCGTTGTCTCACCGCAGTCACCATCAAAATTGAACTCTTTGATTAATTTCCAAAAACACTGATAAAAATTGCCAAATGAACTCATAATTTTAGTTGAAAGAAAATAAAAAAATCTGTTTGCGGATTTCGAAAATAGATTCGTAAATAATTTTTCCCCAATTTTCTCAATCTCAATGTTCACAGAAAATTTTAATAAAAATAAAATCCAAAAATAAAATAATTCATCAAACCATTACTTATTTTTGGTTATTTCCTTATTCAAATAATAACAAATTTCAATAAAGTTTCGAAATCATATTTTCTGCAGATTAAATTTTGCAAATTTTAACATCGTTCATTGGTTTTAACAAATATCATTTTTTAATGTAAATTTTTATCGCAAGTTTGGGAATAAATCGGAAAAACGTTGAGTTTTTAGCTCCTGAAGTGCTTGGTACGAGTTCATTTGTACCTGAGGTCTGGACACCAGGGGTAACAGCACCTGTCAGTTATGGTGGTTCTTGCTACCAGTCGCAGGTTGTATGACTCATTACATCACTACTACCAGCTTCTTATGTACACCGGGGCAAGCTGTTATGTACATATATGTACGTCAAGAGGTTTGGTATTTGGCCACGCACCCCAAATCAACGTCATTAAGGCCCCCCGTCAGACTAGAGGAGGGTGCGTGTTTCCATGTATATATGAATTCAAGGGTCATTGGAAAAGGGTACAGGTGCTGCGATTCGAATGGCTCAATGGCCATTAAATGTCACAAATCCGAATTTAAATTATTGTCAATTTCTCATTAATAAACAAAAATTAAATGTCACAAATTAAATTAAATCTCACTCAGATTAAATGTCACAGAGATCTTTTGTTTATACCTCGAGAGATATTTGTAAAAATAAATAGAATAATTCGATAGAAATTTTTTAAATTTTATTTATTTATTGTGAAGGTTATTTTATTTTATTGATGTGCAGATTTTTGACTGGAGCGAAATTTTTAACATCATGAAATTATAGATTGGGTTGAGATTTTTTTGACTCACGCATAAATCAATTTGTCAAAAAAATGTAAAAATAAAAAAAGGGAATTGGGGACTAAAAATCTATTTTTTTGAAATTGGGAAAATTTGTTATCCTCCTGTGTCCAATTTTACTTTATTCGTGGCTCACAACTTTTGTCTCTTTTTTATTTTATCTCGTACAAAAAACTATTTTTACGTTTCGTTGGAATTTTCAAAACCGACAAAACTGAGATAAAAGACGATTTTATGTAAATTAATTCATTTTCAAAAGGGCTGAGATTTTTGAAATCACTGAAGAACAAAATTCAACCGAAAAAAAATATTTGGATTCAATAAATAAATAAAAATCAATAAACAGAGACTTAAAAAAAAAAACAATTCCTCACACTACCGTGAAATATTTGAAACCAAATGTATTCAGATGAAAAAGCTTTGATTATTGACAGGGTCACACGTCGTGGAACTGTTGGATGATTTTTTTAGAGAGTTTCATTGTTGAGCTCGACACTCGAGTCTTTTTTGATGAAGGCGTTTGTCCTTGAAGATGGCAGGGTAAAGACAAAGTAGGACGTTCGGAATATGTCAGTAGCAAAAGTTTCTCGTATTTATACGTATTTATACATATATATTGCGTATATCTCATGTATTCTCTAACGATAGAGTTGGACAGAGTTGGATGGACAGCAATAGGTCAGACTCGAGGGATGATGTGGACATATTCTAGTGGACGCGAAAGAGCGAGTAACGTCTGGGGTACATCGAGGACGGATATAAACCTCGTGAGGAACACGAGTATATAGTTTTCCGGTGTAGGGTGGAGACTTTATAAAATATTCAGAAGAATTGATCGGCTACGAACCGCAGCAGCATTCTGCATCATTCTCGATTTCTAGCTCGTGTTTTATCATCCCTACGATCGAATATTGCAGATTTTTTCTAATCTGTTTTCAATCGTTGAAAAAACAAATGTTTTATGCTCTAAAAACTGTCTATTTTGAGAATCACTTCGTAATTATTCTCGTCGAACTTAGTCATGAGATTTTATTTTGAACGGACGACGGTTCTGTGAATTATTATTTGTTTGGCTTTGTCATGTGTTTAGAAATATTTGGATTCGTTTTTATTTTTCATGGATTTTTCGATCATTTTTTCAGGGTTTTTACATTTTTTTCTTATTTTTGTACCTTTGCTACGATTAACGTTCTTTTCTGTTATTTTTGTGCCCTGAATATTTTACAAAATACTAGAAAATGGCTCCTTGAGTCGTCATTGAAAAGCTTAGAAGGTTAGAAAAATAACATTTCAGTTTCGCGATTGAACGACACTCTTGATTGATGAAAATAATTTTCGATTGTTTTGAAACGAACGTCGAATGAACTGCGAATGACATTGAATGTCATTGTCTTTGTTTTGTTTTCAATGTCGAATTCACGATTCTAAGAAAACGTCACTTTTTCGTAATTTGACAAAAAAAACACTTACCTCTGGCGAATTGGACGGTTTTTTCGGCCCAAGAAAATCCGGAGGAGCCACAAAAGATTATGGCTGTTGAATGGACGTTCAGCGAATGGAAAATTTCGCAAAAATAAATAAACTCGTAGATTTCATCGCAATTTTTTATTTATTCAATTTTTCCGGCAATATTTTATCAGGGTTTTTGTATCTGAGAATAAAAATCGAAATTTTGAGGTTCAGACAAATAACGAGACCGGCGAGAGAGTCGAGACAACACGTCCGTCACGAAAACCATCCCTTTGGCCACTGAGTTGAACGTTCTCCTGGTTACCGTCTCTTTAGCCTCGCACCGCCATTTTCCATATCACTCGTGTATTATTATGACCCTGGCTGCCGGCATCCATTGTACACTTACCCGCAGGTTGGGTGACGATCCACATAACCAGAATTTTTTCATTATACAATCGTTTCTTCACTCAGTAGCGCACCTGGTTTCGATGTTTTTTTATTTAAATGTTCTTCAGATGAAAGTGTATTTTTCTTGAGATTTTTATTTAAAAAAGCAACGAAATCCTGATGTCAGTCGATTTGTGACTGCAAAATTTTCCGAAATAATCATAAATTGAAATCATTTTTATGACTAGGCTCCCGATGAGAGAAGTTTCCACTACAAATTTCGTAATCTCCAAAGTGTGGTCTTCCACAATTTAATTTTAAGACCTTTTCTTTTTCTTTTTTTCCTAAATGATACGACGATTTTTCATAAAAACAATCGAATGCATCATTTCGGTACCTTTTAAAGTGGGACGTTAAAAATTTAATCGACAATGACACTCGCGATGATTACGTCTCTGTCAACAATTCGAATCACTAGAATCATTACAGTTCGTTGACTCGAAAATCAGTTTAAAAAATTTTAACTACGTATTATATCCTCGAAACCATTGTGTACCCGCAGTTTTACTTGCAAAACATCGGACACGATTAGTTGAACTTGTCTCTGAAATGGTTTGACCGATAAGATGCTTATAAAAACGTTGGAAATTTGTCACGCCATACCGACCGAGCCGCCATGACAGCAGGAGAAAATTTTTCAAATTTTGACGGTTACATTTTTCCACAACAAACGACCGAAACTTTGAACCCTGAAAGTTTTTTTTCTTTCACATAAAACAAAAAGAACGTAAAATATAGAACCAAGGTTTTAAATTGTTGAAACCTTTGGAAATAAAAAAACGAAGGGTCTTTTTATCCGAATCTCTACAAAATAGTCAAAATCGTGTAATTTTCAAACCGTTGGAATTCTAACTCATGAAGAAACCATCGAAAATTGTATTAACTGTACTTTTTGTCATCTTTTTGTATCCTTTACCCCCCTTTTTCAAGATCTTCCTAGAATTAGCTCCCTCAAGTCAAATTAATTGATTTAGACAATTTAAAAGTGTGCATTCAGAAGGTTATGTTGCCCCGAACGGTCCACACTAACCTGTAACGTGCAAGTCTTTTACGATGTCATATTGCAATTGATATTTTATTAATTCTCATTATCCCTTACATTACAGTATTTCCTTCGTTTTTCAAAGATTTATTTCAAAATCGTTACTTCATTTCACGTTGGTACAAGCTTGTCCTAAAAGATTGGCCAAAAAAAGAGACGAGCGAAGCCACCAGCACATTTTTTCTTTGAGGCAGCGATGCATTTTTTTCAATATTTTCAGTGAAACGTCTATTCGTTCATTTATTTCAACAGATCGCTTCGCCAAAATTCCCCACAATTTTGATAAGTTTCTTTCCCTTCGTCCTTTCTTACAAAATGTGTGAATTTGGAAAAAGTTCAATCAGGTTTTTCTTCTTTTCTGTCGAGGGCATGCACAACTCGATTTAGCGTTAAATTATTTTCGTTTATTTCTTTCTTGTCGAATTTGTGAACCACACGGATCGATTACAGCGAGAACTACGAGAAAACCAAAATCGTTTTTTTTTTTTTTAAATACGTAGCGTGTTCTATTCTGTAGGATTTTTAACATTTTCTTTCCAACGACGGCGAGTGTTTATTCAGGAAAAAAGGGAAAATGCTTAACGAGCAATATTCAGCGGTGCGACGGTTTCTTCGGTGATTTCGATTGGGAATAAAAATTTATATTCGAAATGAAAAAAAGTGGCGAAGTGTTTTGGTCATTTTCAAAACAAACTGACGTTTACAAAAATTGGAAAATTAACTGGAATTAATACTTTTCGTTTGCCATGCCATCAAGTTTTTTTTTACAATATCGTCATTTGCGTCATTGGATTGCAACGAAATTTCTGTTTTTTTTTTTTTTTTTAGGAGACAAAAGTTCGATTTTGAGCCCGAAATTAAAATCTTGTATTTTTCATAAAAGGAATGACTTGATTAATGAAAAAATTCGGTCACCACAAAGTTCGAGAATGTAATAAAAATCTCAATTTTTATCTTCATTCGACCCTTCCGACTTTTTCAATTTTTCCTCTCCCTCTTAATTCGTTTGTTACAATTGTTTAAAAACGATTGTTGAAATCGTATCTCGAGGATTTTGCAACTCTTTACAAATGCGTAGAAATACGAAAAATTGATTGACAATCGTTTTTTTTTGCTTTTTTTCTGTCTTTAAATTCACTCACGGATCCGTTGTGCTCGTTTTTTTTTTCCGAATAAAATGAAACAATGAGACACGAGGACTGGGCCGTCCGGGCCAGTTGATCGGGAAAGTGTAGGAGGCAACGAACGATTCTCATTAACTATGCTCCACGAACGAAGCGCCCTTTTTTTGTTTTTCTTTTTTCATCATTTCTACGTGTAATTCGACTTTTTCTTAAAATAGCAGTCTCGCCAGTCGCGTTGAAGGTCAACTCTGCGATTAATTTGTGAAAATTTGGATAAAAATTGCGGAATAATCTATAAATGTCAGTTGTTATATCTTATAGGAATGTAAAAACATATAAACTTTAAGAAAAAACGTTTAATATGAAGTTAAGATGAGAAATAACAACTCTTTTCAAATCTAATGCACTGAGTTTTTATTTTGTTTTGCTGTATCATTGAAACTGAGGGGTTTAAATTCTCCATTTATTGAGAAAAACAACGTCATCGGTTCTTTAATTGAGAAAAAAAAAAGGATAAAAATTGTAGAAAAGTTTTGCAGTTTTAGCGAGAAATGGAAATTTTTCTACTGTTCCCCATGGAACTGTGTGTAAAACTGTGCAATTTTTTATTACCAATAACTTGAACAAGAATTTGGATTAGAATAAAATTTTTGGACAATTTGCAAAGTTTTATAATTATTGACCAGAAAGTGTCGTTAAAATAAATAAATAAATCATTTGAAAAACGCTTTGGCGAGACTACCACCTTAAATGTGTCATTGGAATTATCGCGGTAACAAAGGAACAGATTCTAACTTTATCTTAATCTTTTTCTTTGTCTCGTTTTTTTCTTTTTTTTTTTTAATCGATTTTACGAATTTTTTTCATCTTTTCTTTAATCAGTTTCTCTCGTTTTTTAAGGCTGATTGGTGGTGAAAGGCGTTATCCCATTTTGCTCCATATTGTCGAGAATTCCTCCTATGTAAGCCGCCACGTCTATCTGCGCCTCTTCCGATCTTCTTATGAACGGATGCTCCAACAGCTTGTTATACTTTGGACGCTGGGTTTCCTCTTTGATCAGACTGAGTAAGAAATTTAGAGAAAAAACACAAAATTAGAAGAATTTTAACGATTTTTTCAAGTAATACTTAAAATCTGATATTTTTTCTTTCGTCAAATGTCGTTTTCTTGTTGTTGTTTTTTTAAATTATCGTTTAGGCGTTATTCTCAGATTCTCACGCTTTTCGGAGACCCTACATTTTTGAAATGAAATCTAAATCCTTTTTTGTTCTTAAATCAAAAGAGAACAACGTCTAATTTTTATGTCGTTCGAATTTACAGTAAAACATTCAACTTTTGAGACTCGTTTTGTATTTAATGAAGCAGTTGAAAATATCTCAGGGTTATTTTATAATCTAAGCGCTCACCAGGTATTAACAAAATTCACGAAATCCATTGTGAACGTATTTCCGTTCTCATTTGGTGACAAACGTGGTGGCTCGCCCTGTACGACTTGGTAAAGTTGCTCAAAAACGGAATTCCACTTTGGATATGGGAAATAACCTGTGGCTACTTCCATCAACGTTATACCCAGTGACCATACGTCACTGCGCACGTCGTAGCCACGTGCTCGTTGAGGATCTATTCTTTCAGGCTGAAAAATGAAGAGAGAAAAAAATTCTATAATAGAAATCTTTAAAAATTGTCAAAATTGTGGATAAAGATTTGCCAGACTAGTTAAAAAATTGAATTTAGCATATTCATCATCGATTTTATCCTCCAATTCACAGTTATTTGCTCTTCCATTTTTTAAATATTTTCCGAGATCCCGAAAAATTGGTTTGAGGTAAACTCTCGTCAAAGGGTTTAATTTTAAAAGAATTTCGAATTTTTAGGGAAGAATTCATCATTTTGAACGTGTTTTTAAGCAGAGCTGAAGAAAAATTGACATTTCGCAGAATAAAGTCGTCAAAAATGAACCGAACGTTGCTGTAGCGAGACAACTACGTCGATGAACACAAGTTAATGATTTCTTTTGTTTTATAACTTACAGCCATGTATGGTCGACATCCAGCATCACGAGTTCGGGCGATCGAATCGACCAATTGTCCCGAAATACCAAAATCGCAGAGTTTTATATTGCCACGACGATCGAGCAAAATATTACTGGGTTTGACGTCCCGATGAATAATTCTTAATTCTTCTTTGAGATAATTCAGCGCCTTGACTGTTGCGACTGTTATCTTGCCAAGTATATGCTCCGGTATCCTTTTATTCAATTTCTCGTAAATAAACTTATAAAACTTGTCTAGCGAGGTATCCATAAGTTCCATACAGATCCAACAGTCTCCCTGTTAAAGTCAAGAAAAACAATGGTTATTTTATGTAGAACAATAAATTGACAATTAAAAACAACATGTTTTGCAGCTAACTCGAAATCTCACCTCTTTAAATAAAGCTCCATAAAATTGCACAATGCATGGACACTCGTTGGATTTCATGACGACTTCGAGGTCCATCAGTAATTGATTCTGCTCCCTTTCGTCAACGGTCGAGCGAATTCTCTGAAAAAAAAACAACAAAAAACATGATCAACTTAACAAAGAGCCAGAAAGTCTTATAAAATTGTAGCAATTTATCTTTTCTTTTTTTTCCTAAACCATTAACGAGGTACGATTGCCATAATCATAATAATGTATACAAAGTAATGGCAAAATGATTAAATACAATTTTTCCAAGATAATTTTTTTAAATTTTCCGTGAATCTTCTTGACCGTCGTATTATAATGTGTAAAAAATTTGAGAAGGTTTCACCGTCTGGTAATCGAGATATTCAGTGTTTGAAATCGCAACTTTAACACGAGGTCTTATGGGAAGTTACGAAAAAGACGATATTTTACAACTAATAACTCGATTTCTGAACGGTCAAACTTCCTCAAATTTAACCCACAGTTGAGTATGATTGTTGAGAAGATTCATACGAATTTTGAACAATTAAACTTGGAATTTATCGAACGCATGAGAAACGATCGAACCTCCTTAGAAATAGTTGTCGATTTATTGTCGAATTAACATCAGTAAAAATGCAAATTACGGAAAATATGAAAACTTAGATAAAAGAAACTGTTGATATATTTTTTGCTCACCTTCACAGCCATGCAGGTATCGCTTACCCTATGAATCATCTTATTTACAGTACCAAAACCACCTCTACCGATTTCTCCTTGATCCTGAAGATCCTCACTCGTGAAATCGTAAACGCAATCAGGTGATAATTGGAGTTTACCGGTTGATTGCATCGACTGGCACATTCTCAATTTATCACGAGCTTTGTCAGGAAAATGTGTCTGACGTTGAGTTACCGGTCGAGGCCTTGAGCTCAATTTTGGCAAAGGTAACGGTGGCAAAGGCATAGGCGATACAGATGCAGGAGGCGGAGTACAATTTGGCCGTGATAAACTGCTTAAGAATTTTTTCATTTCAGAATCTTCATAATAAGTTATTTTTAAACATAATAATCAATAATCTCTACATTTAAGTTGGGAAGCAAAAAAATTTCCATTAATCAGAACTTTTCTTCCCAATCGTCGATTTTTAATCAAGCTTATAATTTATTAATGACTAATTATTGGATAATAACATTTTTCAGCGATATTTTTTGCGTAATAATTGATTTTTCTATTTCGTAATAAGTTATTTCCAAAAATAATAATTAATAATCTCTCGGTTCGAGTTAAAAAGCAAAAAAATTTCTATTAGTCAGGACTTTTCTTCCCAATCGTCAATTTTTAATCAAGCTTATGATTTATTCATAACTGACAATTGGATAATAACATTTTTCAGCGATATTCATTGCATAATAATTGATTTTTCGTTTATTCTTACCCTAAGGAAGGACGAGCAGTCGCCCCGGTGGAATTCGAGTATGTAGAGTTTGTTGAATTAGTTGAATTGGTTGAATTTGTTGTACTAGTCGTATTAGACAACGACACTCGGCTGCTCTGTGATGGAAAGCTGAGCTTGAGCTGCCTTTTATTTTCAGCTGCAATTGATAAAAATATAAAAATTCATTTTATTAATTCAATGAATATTACACGATTATTAGAATCAATAAAAATACATAAATAACAAAATAAAACATGTGACAAAATGTCTGCCCTCTCATTTCTACTTCTCAGAATAAATTTATAATAATTATAAATGTCATTTCTATTTCATGCAGAAAAAAAAAATTAGATAACAAAAATGGAAATTCATTAATAAGAAAATAATCATTATGTATTTTTAGAAAAAAAAATACATAATAAAAATAATAAAATTAAATTTAAAAAAATCGATTTCGATCAAAAAAATGAAAAAATTAAAATCGCATGTTTGATAAGAATTAAACGCTGGAAAAATTCTTAACTGTAATTTTTCTTTAAATGGCAACCTTTTTGGAAAAAAACCTTGTAGCAGGATTTTTACTTGGCTAATAATGCAGCTTTTAATAAACATGAAGATTTGTGGGGGTTTTATACCTGAAATTTCCTCCTGTACATCATTGTTGGATCGAAAATCCAAACGTTGGAAATTAAAGGAGCGACCGGAACCTACGAGAAACCATAAATATTTATGAACAATAAATGTCTAACATTTTTTGCTTATCTTCTGAACACATTTTCTTCCTGAAGCTCAGTGAGTCATACGGTTAAATATTTTCTTTGAGTGCATTACAATCAAGCGGTTTTGAATACTATTTGAACATTATTGAGAAATTTATAAAATTGAGTGATTAATGAATCAAGGAAACCAGGAAAATGACGATTTATTACGAGGAAAGTGTTGAAAGTTTGAATTTCATAAGTTTACATAATAAATATTAATAAATTTGCAGATAATGGTTTTTGTAAAAATAGAAAAGTTTTGATGATTGAAGAAGTGAAAGAAAAGCTCGACTCGGATGTTTCGAAAATGCACAAATATCGAATGATAAGACTTTAAATTCTTGACGAGAAAAAAAAAAGTAGAAGGCGGAGAATTTGACAACTGGCAAATGTCAAAGTTCGATCGTGCGAGACGGTCGACCGGAAAATCGTGAATATCGATGAGGTTAGGATCGTCGATGTTGCGCGGCAGGTGGCGGGGCGGGGACGAAGGTGTATTTTCGGAGATAGGAAATTTTGAATAATGAGAAATATTAATTCGTTGGATATGTACCTTGGTTCAATTGATTCGATGAATTTCCTTGGCTCTCTGCCATTTTGAGGCTTCGCTAAGAATTCAGTTGGCAATTCTCGCGCGCCGATTTATGAGGGAAGAAAAAAAATGATGAAAAAAAAAATGTTAACAAAAACAACAAAAAAGAAGAAACGAACACCACTTGTCGAAAAGGTGCTCCTTTTCTTAGGAGACCTTACCGCAGGAGCTTATCAACCTGGCATATGCGTTTGACGACGAGAGCATCGTCGGTTATCGTCTCTTTTTTAATACTTTTTCAATTTTTTTCCACTTTTATTATTTTTCCTTCTACTTCGATTTACTCGCCCTTAATTTTTCTTCCAGTTCGTTCACTCACTCGGGTTTTCTTTGACGCGCACCACTCACACGTATTTCCGTATTATGGTTTATTCACGAGCGACGAAAAGGGAGAAAAAAAACGTAATTTCTATTAGCAAGAGAGAACACGCGTCGAATATGCCGAAAAAAAAGTCAATGGTTTACGAACGAATTTCACACTTGAACGAGCATTATAATTATCCAAGTTTACACTCAATCGTTCCATCGGTTTCTCGTGTTTTTACTGGCTCAACGAGGAAAGCCACTTCTTTATTTTTTTCCCTTTTGTTGACCGAACATGCGAATACGAGAGAAAAACTGTGCGCGAGAAAATATCCTGCGGACGACACACTAACATATTACGCTATCGCACGCTATCACACAAGCAAAGAAACGGAGGGAGGATTCGGAACGATTGAAGAAGCGCGCGATGCGCAGCTCGTTCCAGTCCATCCCCATTTTTATTGGCTGTGGAAAATAATCGCGGGAAAAAAAACCTATTTCAAATTTTATCTTTTTTGCAGAATAAAATTTCTAAAAACATTAAGTGCATCTATTTTTACGATTTTCTATATTCATTCACCAAACATTTAGAACGAAGAATTTGCTTATTAATAATTTTGTATATTCGTAAATTGTACACATCGGACAATATTCCTACATTTGCCCATTTTTTATCCAAGTATCCTAGGAACTTGAAAGTATACAATACAAACGTCTGAAATCGAATCCAAAATCATTACCTATCTATTTATCCAATGTGCAGTCATTGATTTTTCATTACACAAAATAAAAATCGAGAATTTTCGTAAAATTTTTCTGAAATTCTTGATATGAAATCTTTTTTTCAACCCGTATTAATTAACGAATAATAACTAATGATTTTACGTGACAAATGTGTCAAAAATCGGAAAGAACGTTCTTTTTACAATAATCGAATATTTCAGCCAAAATTTGTAGAACATTGGTGAAGTGTTAACGGGACCAGCTGATGGCAGTTTTTTACGAACTCACGAGCTGAAACGTTTCGGTCCTGTGAAAATGGTTAACGTTTCTGCCCTCGCGGGCAGTTTTTCGTGTATATTTAAATCTGCGACACCTGTCAGGTATTGTAAACTGTTTAATTTCATACCTAATTTCGTTCCTGTCAAAGGAAATTACAAGTACACCAGAAATTCTTCGTATAAAATCGCGATCCACTGAAACGACGTGACATAACCTCCAAACTGATATTTTCCTGCTGATTTATTTACGTCTCAGTTAATGAAGCTTCGTGACAACAAAACACATTCTTCCAGCTTGGCGAAGGCTATTTCGACGAGATTCTACAGTATTTATCCACCGTATTACATAAAGCCTACTTTCAAAAAAGAGGAAATAGCCGGACTCGTTGAAACTGGTCAAGCTTTGGAAATCGCTCATATTCCTATTTTACCGGCGCACACAAACGATACATCGTCCGTATTTCATGATGCTCAAGTAGCGTAAGTTCGAATGTTATTTTTTCATCCCAAACAGTAATTGTCGATAAATTATTCAAATAGAAAGTAAAAAAAAACAAATAAACATTAGGAAATTCACCAATTTCATCATGAGAAAGGGCAAAAAAAAGTTGGCCAGAAATTTGTTGGAAGAAGCGTTCGAAAATGTCAAACGTATCCAGCTGAAAAGTTATCACGCTGCAAAACCAGAAAGAAAAGAGACCATCGAGCTCGATCCTGTAAAAATTTTACACAAGGCTATCGAGAATGCCACTCCCGTTATGGAGTTGTTAAAAATGAAACGCGGAGGTGTCACTTATCAGGTGAGCAAAATCAAGCTTCTGTCTATTTGCAAATCGAGCTTCCGTCAATTGATTTCTCGCTTAATTGACAACTTTTAAAACAGGTGCCGGTACCGATCCTTGAAAAAAGACAACGTTTTCTTGCGATGAACTGGCTCATTCAAGCGGCAAAGGACAAAGAGAAGAACCTTCATTTGCCAGAAACTTTGGCCAAGGAACTTGTCGATGCTTCTTACAATCAGGTATTTTTTTTTTACGAAATAAATAATAGTAAAACTTTCATTTTCTCGATGAGGAAGTTCTCAAAAATTAGTAATTTCCATGTTTTTTTTATTATTTCAAATCAATAACTCACTGTGATGACGATTCAATGAGAAAATTATCGACTTTTTTTTGTTGTTTTTTCGTAAGAGCAATTATTTAAAGACTGTTGTTTGTTTCAGGGTCGCGTGATAAAGAAAAAGCAAGATCTTCACAAACAGTGCGAGGCTAATCGTGCTTATGCTCATTACAGATGGTTGTAAAAGGTTAAAAATAAATGAAATGACAAATATTCTGTAAATAAATCTAATTACATTGATAGTACAACATTGTATTATGCTTTTTTCAAATCGTGCAATCCTCCGAATATATTATGGAAAATTTTGTCATCGAGAATGCGTCCCGCTGTTAAATACATTTTGTAGACAGTTTTGGAATCGGCCAAACGAACTTTTTGGTACCAGGGATTGTTGAATCTTGACGGTTCGTCACTGAACGCACCAATCGCATCAATCGTCGTGTCCACGTCGACTCTTTCGCCCCAGTAACCGACGCAGGAAAATTTTACACTTTTATTGTCATTTTTTAAGTACATGTAACCGATTACATTGTTGAACAGGTAACCAGACAAGTGAAAAAAAACTGTTATGAATCCACCTGCAAAAGTCAAATAATAACGAGCATTAATTGTGATTTTTTTTCAAATCCTTTCTTTTTGTGTTCAATCGATTTTTTTGATGAATTTGATAAAAATATTCCACAAATACTAGAATTGACGGAACGAATATTTCGATGTTTCGAAATACTGTCGTGAACTTACCAAAAAATAGAAAACTGCCGAGAAAATCTTGCGAAACTAAAGAAGTAAAATTTTCAGCAACGATGAGGACGGGAGAAGCAGCGCTATAAATAACCGTCGACAGATACTTTGCTCTGTTGAATTTGCTGGCAGTTGAGACTCCGTTGAAATCAAAAAGTAACGAATATTCGGGGAATTGTTTTGATTTGACCATGAGTGTGCGTTCGGCATTGTGTGATATAAGCGATGAACGATTTAATAACCTATTAAAAAGTAATCGCGAATTGCAGCGTGCTGCAAGAAACGCCATGACAGTTAGTTTTTCCTACAGTAACGATATCGTCGTTCTGATCAATATTTTATTTCGTTAGTAACTATCGTTACTGTCTATTTATTTGGCTCTATAATTCTTGTTTTTTGAGTAAATAAACGATGAAAATACCGGATACACTTTTCTTCCGGCGAATAAGCGATCGCAGCGCCACAAGCGACAAAAAATCCCACTACCCTCGAGCGTCACAGCTGTCACTAAATGGACAGAGACAGAATCCTTCGCGTTTGTTCATTTACACGTCAGAAATTCCACACATATGTTTTGTTTGCAGTAACTATTATCACTTCTCGATAAGATATTTCAAGTTTTAAAAAATGTTCCCACGCTTTAATAAACTTCCTGTATTTTGGAGAACCGATGAAAAACAGTGAATTTTTTAATCGAACACCGACAAATAATTGAATTAAGAATATATCAAAAATCGAGCATTATCGCAGCTGTGTTTTTGTTGGTGATTGAAGAAAATGCTGATACAATGACGCGCGTTTCTTTCAAAGCTTCGATTATTGTTTTATTAACAATCGTCTGTACAATCGATGGTGTTTTTCAAGATTTTATGAATCTTCAGGTAAGTACTATCGACTTCGAAGCCGATTACATTTCCGTTCAAATTCAAGGAAAAGTTGTTTCCCTGTTCAATCTTCGAACATTTTGATTTCTCTTATTTTGTCGATCTTATTAACAAAAATTTTCTCGCCTCAGGGAACATTTCTGTTTTCTACATTTCTCAGTAATTCGTTTTGATTTTCTGTTCAATATGTTGATCCCAATGCTCAGTCAGAGAATCCGAATCAACCATTTGAACAGTGATTAAAAGTGTTACAAATTAATTTTGAACCCATGGAAAAACCCATTTTCAAACCCATGGAATCCATTAGAATTTTACAAATAAATATTCTCCATGTTTTCCTTATTTCAGCATCCAAGATCTCATTTACCTGATACAAAATTTGGGTATGGAGAATATTCCGAGTACCCGGAAACTGAGGAGAGAGGAGACCATGGTCCAGAAACGACATGGGACAGAATACCCCAGAGAAACATTCAACCTCCTAGATACAGTCACACCCAGACGGAACCTCCTGATCAACTTTCGGACGCCTTTGATCCGAGTGAGTAGAGTAATGAGAATAAATGAAAAAAAAAATGAAACAAAAGTCATTGGAAAATCCAATAACAAGAAAAATTGAAGCAAATTCAAATTTTTCACAATAAACAACATTTTAAAGTCATTTTAAAGTAATTTCGTGTAAAATAATGAGGATTAATAAATAAAAAATGATAAAAAGTCATTGGAAAATCAAATAACAGGAAAAATTAAAGCAAATTCAGATGTTTTTATACGCAATGAACATTTTTAATAAATCAACACAGGACCAATTTCCAAAGTACTTTTTCCCAACAAAAATGTATTTGAACAAATTTGTGCAAAGAAATTGAGATCATGAATCTGTTGAATTGAGAAACTCTTTTTATTTTTAAGACGTTTTTCCAAATTTTGATTTTTCTTTTCAAATTATGATGATCTTCATTCGATAATTGTGCTTAGAATAATCTGTTATTTTAATTCTCTAATGAATTTAATGGAACAGATATTGAAGATTGAAAAAAAGAAGTTACTTCAAGAGACTTGCAAAATTTTTCTTATTCACAGAGTTTTTTTAATTAAAATAATTGATTTTGTTTTTTTAAATATGAAGATATAGCCTGGGATCCTTATTGGATATCGGACATGAGCAAAATGGGTCAATTGTCCGCGGTGGATATAGACCCCGAAGGGAGAGTGGCAATATTCAGTAGACGCGAAAGAGTTTGGGGTTTGACAACGTTCGATAATCTCAATAAGTTTGATCCTGCGAACGGTCCATTGCGGCATGACACGATATTGTTGTATGACAAAACAGGCAGAAAATTATTGCAATGGGGTAGAAACATGTTTTATTTACCGCATGGACTGACGATAGACCACGAAGGAAATTATTGGATGACGGACGTGGCTCTGCATCAAGTGTTTAAATTCAACGCTAAGGATATTGCAGATAATTGGAATTTACTAAAGAACGCTGAGAACGAAAAGATCAAGGGTCTCGATAATGTTCACGATTACGAAAGCCGCTTCGCACAAAGTATCATCAAACCTTCTATCGTACTCGGTGAAGCTTTCGAACCTGGCGATGATAATCGAAGATTTTGCAAACCCACTGCTGTCGCAGTTGCACAAAATGGTGATTTTTTTGTAAGCGACGGTTATTGCAACTCCAGAGTCATCAAATTCAACAAAAGCGGAGAAAGGATATTGCATTGGGGCCGGTCTTGGTCAGCTTCAGGTAAAAATATTCAAGATTTTTATCATTTACCCTCAAAACCCTAATTTCCTATTCAAATTATCACCAACAACAACTTTTTTATTTTACACAAAACTTTTCTTAATGTCAGTTTTTATTAATCCAGTGATGAAGAGTTTTTCTCGACTCAGACTGCGGCCTAAAAATTAATTGAAAAGGAAAAAAAAGCAATTTAATGAGTCGAGAAATAAAAAAAGAGAAACTTTTTCCTAATTCCGACAATTAATCCGGAAATCCGATAAAAAAAATCGAAAAATCTACTAAAATAAATCATAATAAATGAAACATCTTTATTGTTATTATGATTATCATTTTTTCAGATACGTTTAATAAATCGCCGCCTTCCTACGCCCTGTTCGTTCCACATTCCCTGGCGTTGGCGGAGGATCAAAATTTGATATACGTAGCGGATCGCGAGGACGGTAGAGTGATGTCTTACAACGCTCAGAACGGAACTTTCCATCGTGAATACAAGCACCCGGCGTTGGGTACAAAAATTTATGCCATAGCTTATGCCCGTGAAAAAATTTATCTCGTCAATGGTCCCGAAGCTTTTAAATCACGATATTTCCACGTGAGGGGTTTCGTTCTCGACACCAACACCGGAAATGTCGTTTCGCAATTTGGACCCGGTACAGATATGCTCGCGCCTCATGACATCGCTGTTTCGGCCGATGGATCGGAAATTTATGCCGTCGAAATAGACGCCCACAAAGTTTATCGCTTTGTTCAAGGTATGGAAAGCGCATTTATTGAATAAATGTTGAGTGAGACTAAAAAAAAAATATAAAAACTTGAAAGAATTTTACAAATTTTTTAAAATAACGACATTTATATTTTTATCATTTTAATTAAATTCCTACGAAAGTTTTATTGCAACGAATTCGAGGGTGAACAAATATTTATCAACAAAATGAATCAAAACTGAAAACAATTTAATGAAAAAAGACGAATTTTTTATTCAAAATCTTCAATCCATTTGTTATCAAATATAAATATCATTCATATTAATTTGAATTGCCACAAAAAAATTACAGTTCATAAAAAAATAATGAATGAGTCAAACTTTTCAATTCTAGTTCATCAGTTTGATTAGTAGAACATTTTAAATATTATTCAAGTTGTTCCCATGGAAGAAAAAAAATCAAAATTTCATTCTACAAATTATAAATGTTGAAAAAATTACATCGAAAATTCAGATTCTCTAAATTAATTTCCTTTCTTGGTTTAAGTTTCTCTATTTGTTCCTCGTTTTTTCCAGACACAAGTAAACAACTATCAAGCAAAACGAATTCGACGTCGGCTGGAAATGCAACGTCATATTTACGACATCACGAGCTTGCGCCACTAACGGACGACACCCCGAATGACGTATCTTCCAGAAAAAGTGGAAGCGGTACAGTCGTATTGTCAATAATCACCAGTGCAGTTACTCTCGTTGGTTTGTGCCTCGCCGTAGCGGCGGTTGTCGCGAGGTGTCAAAAAAGAGGTAACAGGCGCTCGTCCGACATTGAGTGGGAAAAATTTGTCGATTAATTGCACGATCTGTTGCCTCTTTTGTTTCGTCATTTTTGTACTTTTTTTAAGTCCGGATTCTTACGGGATCATCTCGTCACTTCGGATCCAGTTTTAGCCTCATTTTATCAAATTTTCATGTTCCTGTGAGATTCTTCGAGAATTTTGCCTCGAGTCAATGTTTCCGAAGGCTTTTTGCACGAGGGTTCCCAGGAAACCCTGGAAATTTCGGTCCATACAAGCAGCTGAGTTTTTATTGAACTTCAGTTGGTTCGACACCATCGGAAACTCAAAAAACTTGTCGCTGAAGCCGGTGCATGGCTAAAAAGCGGTCACCCTCCAAGTACTGACTGAAAATTGTCTATTTTTTTACCAGTGAATATCACTAAACGAATTAAATACCAGTGAAAATTATAGTGATTTAGTAAATTTGTAATTGAAAAAAAAACTGAAAATATTTACTCGGTAAAAGCCAGTCAAGTTGAGGTACAGTTATTTATTAAACTTACGATACGTAATTTTTCATTTGCGTTGAAAAAATGGAAGCAAACTTCATAAAAGTGGTGAATTTCGATGGAAAAATCATTCGAGAATCGTTGTGCATACGTAAAAACGTTTTCGATGTCTTTCATTTTCGTACAATTCAAAAAAATCGTCTAGTTATTCAAATTTTCTTTTTTTTTAAGTATCATTTAATGCAGTTATCATTTTTTGAGCTTACGACGCACGAATTTTTGATTTTAGCTCAAAAAGAGATAAATGTCTGTACAAAACGTTGAAAAATTCCAAGAAACATAATTTAAAAATGTTTGCATGCGCAAAATCGCTTTTAATGTCTTCCATTTTTGTAAATTCTGGAAAATCTTAACGTAATTCACACTTTCGTTGTAATTGATTATTCAGTGAACTCGTTATTTTTTTATCGTAAGATACATTCGAGCTCAAACTTGTGTCAAGCTCAAAAGTCGTAAAGATTTGGAAACTCTGTTCCTTGCAATTGTAAACTAGAAACGTAATCTTTAATTGATTTTTTTTTTAAATAGTGATATTCGTATCGCATTTTTTTTTTTTTATTGTAAATTAAAAAGAACGTTTTTGCTGTTCGTAGAAATGTTATTGAATTTGCACGATGTTGTAATTTCATACTCTCGCATTCCAGACGTATTTCGTGTCAATTTGTCTCTAAATGTCATCAGAAAAATAAATTGTAATTATTTAATTAAAATTCGTCCTTTGCCGCCTTTTTTCTGCTTTTTTTGCTGTTTAATGTTTATTATTTAATTAGCCACGTCGTAATTAAACGGATATTTAATTTTTTTAACTGCACAAAGCAAAAGTGGAAATTAATTGCTCGACAATCGATCGTAGATTATTCATTTTTTGAAAATTTCCACTATCATTCGACGTCGACCAACCAAACACGAATCTTTGAACGAAGTTGTGACTTTGTGAATGTCATTTTTGATTAAAATTGAATAAACATTACACCACACGACGTCGTTTACTCGATTTTTACTCATTTTTGGTGCTACTTTTCATTCAATGTTCTTTTTTGACGTCCGGTCAAAAAAATAAGAAATTCATCTAATTTAAAGTTCCTTCAGTTCCAATAAATAATCTTTATTTAATATTGACGAAAGTTTTATCAGACTTGATGCTTGTTCGATTTATTTATTTTTCTCGACTGTCGTTCGTCCATTAAAAAAAAATGTTCCAAATTGATTAAAAAAGACCTGGAAAAAATAATCGGATTCTTTCAATTTTTGCTGATTTGATAAACAAATGAAAAATATTTTCGAGACTTCGTTTATCATATTTTTTGGTCAAAACAGGATGTTTATTATCAGTGCGAAAGCGAGCTTACTGGGAGGCGGAGAGAAGAGAAAACTTCAAGCTGTCAAGTTTGCTCGAAACGAAGCAAGGCAAAGGTTTCAAGTCGTTGGAGAAGAGGCCGAACACACGTGACTTCAGCAAGCTTAGCACAGAGCCTGAGACTTCGGAGGACGAACGAGTCGAGGACAGTCTCGTTATTTGATCCTAAGACCCGGGAATTTTCGAGACGACAAGAAAAATTGTGCTTCAAATAGCTCGTACCTAAATATTTATCCGATGACATAAAAAAAAAATTGCTGAATTATCAGCATCAAGAAAAAAAATCAATCAACACACTGGAATTGCTATTTTTCTGATTAAATTTTCTTCGAATTAAAAAATATAAGAGAGACGGAATAAATTTTGTGGGAAAGTCGATTCGAGTGCAGCCAATCAAATGGCTCCATTAATCGATTCAACTTTTAATACTTTTTCGAGTATTATCACCTGAACCTATTTCTCGTTAATGTTTTTATCTCTCTCTCTCTCTTTCTCTTTCACTCTCGTTACGATAATTCAATTTTTATCGTCAACAACATCCGATGAGTATCAATTAGTCCACTCAAATTTTCGAAACGTTTGTGTCCAATTACATATCGATTAATATATTTATATACATATACCATATATATTTGTATGGCTGATTGCGAGCCTGTAAAACTATAAATTGACGACGAAATTCGCTTCGAGAATATTTGACACACAGTCACAACTAAATTTGCAATTTAATCAGATTTTTGCTGCTTGACTTCCTGGCCAAATGTCGTTGACAAATGATCGAATGTATTTTAACATTTTTTGCTATTTTCAAAACCCTGAAATATCGTACAAAATTTTTCATTTTTGTGTTAAATATTCTCGAGATATTTTCTTGTAACTTTAGGACACGTTCGAGCTTCGTAAACAAAAAATATTTTGCTCCGTTTTTGAAAAACACTTTTTCTTCCTGATTCACGCCCTCGATTTTAATTGTTCTAAATAATTAATTGTTAAATACAAAAAGGTTCTAAAGTTACGAATTAATCTGAGACCATCAAGAGGTTTCCAAATAATCAGCCGTGCCTATATATATATTTACAATTAACAAGAAAAAAAATACAAAAAAACACGAATCAGTATTGAATTTTGTCCATTTTCGTTCAAGTTCGTATAATTGAAATGTTAAAAAATCATCTTGTCAATCGTAATCGACAGATAATAACACAAAGCTTAGTTGATCGAAATTTCCATTGAATTTTTCGAGGGGAAAGTGCCATTGTCGATTTTTCGAATCACTTGCTTTATTTCCAATCAAACAATTATGCGAAAGTAGCTGAAGGTGTTACTGTAGTAATTGGCACATTTAACGACCCAGATTTCATTGTATTTCGTAACATTGATGAAACTTCAAAGTGGAGTTTTTCATGCAGTATAAACAATCTATTTTATTTATTTCTCGTTAACGTTCACTCTCACATTCCTCTAATTTAATGCAATTCAATTATTCAACTAAGTTTACAAAGTTGTGATGTAACGAAATTGTTTTTTTCGCAATTAAAACGTCTTTTTAATTATTTTTATCGTCCAACGAATAATCGGCCATTTCTGAAGAATTATCGACCAACCCCAAATTTTTTGTTTGAAACCCAAATTTCAACGAAATATTCATGAAGTGTATTCATCGTTGATTTATCTTTTTGAAAATTGATTATTTTATTGTAATTTTGAAAAAAAAAAAACGTTTTTTTGAAAGTTTTTTTGGAAAATACTTCCTCCAAGTACTTCGAACGTGAAATTTTCAATTTTTCGATATTATTTTCATTTGGACGAATTTTGCCATATTGGCTCATAAGATTTTCGTAAATTTCTGACTTCTCGATCACCGACAACGTCTCCACCTTTGAAAGAGTTCGATTCAGAATCATATTTTTATTTCTCGAATATTTGATTTCGAGGTACCCGCGATTTTTGTTCGTCTGTTCATTTGTGTGAGACTGGTTTTTTTTTCGTTTTCAAATCAGATTTCATTATATTTCGTTACATTGATGAAACGTCAAAGTGGAGTTTTTCATGCAGTATTAAAAATCAATTTGATCAATTTCTCGTTAACGATCACTCTCACATTCCTTTAATTTAATATAATTCAATTATTCAACTAAGTTTACAACGTTGTAATGTAACGAAATTGTTTTTTCGTAATTAAATCTTCCAAATAATGATGACGATGTCAAAAATTCGTGAATCGATGCAAAAACAAAAAAATTTGTCATTGTGTATCAACGATGATGAGAAATTTAGTTATAAAATAAATAGAAATTGAAAAAATCTTTTTTTCTTCAAATGTCAATATATATTTGTGAGAATTGTTATCGTCACGTGTTCTTTCCAGTTTTCAATAAAGCAAATGACTATTTGTACCGTTGTAACTATGATTTTATTGAAATTTTCATAATTGGGGCAAAAAAAACAATGATTTTTATTATTTACAAATTTTCAATTACTCGTAATAGCTCCATTTTTTTTGTCATTTATACAAATGGCCCAATGGACGAGAAAATAACAAAAGGAAGCAAGGAGGGTGGGTCTCTTTTGCTTATACATCGTTTCTCGACAAGTTAACTAATGCAAAATAGCGTTAAGTGACTCGATGATTATCCCATTATGTATATAGCTTCGTGCGTAATGTGAAAAGCTCACAATCGAGTTAAACGACGATTATGCCTGCAGGGGAAAAAGGAGGGACGGGGAGATCGTTTAGTGCGTTCCTGTCAAACATTATAAACAGACAATTAAGCAATTTTCAACAATAACATATCACGAAAACTTTCCAAATATATCAAATCGTTGAAATTTTCTTAAAAAAAAAGAAATAAACAAAATTCATCCAATTTCTTTGAATGTTTCGTATTAATTTTTTTCTATGATTTTTTCAACAATTATTTTTGACTCGTGACGTTTTTCAAATCCTCAAAACCCTGGTTAGAAAAATCAGTAAATAGAGAAAAAGTTTCAAAATACTTCGGACTATTAATTTCGACAATTTTAATGTTTTTTATTTAATTCAATTTTTTGAAATCGTAGAATATCAATATTCCTGATTTTCTCGAAGCTTCAAAGTTCTGGACTGAAAAAAAACCAAGAATATTATGGAAGCTTTCAAAATGCTGAAAAATCTGTTAATATTTTCGATAAATATTCGAGATTTGTTTGAAGCCTTCAAATTTTAGGTAACACAATAAAAAATGTATTTCGAGGTCAATTTTTTGATAATGGTTTATTTTACACACTTAGCTGATTTCTATACACAACTATACAACGATGAAAAAAAAAAACAAAAACGAAAAAAAAAGTAGAAGAAAACGAAAATTTATTCAACCATGAAGTTTTTTGGACACGAGAGTCCACAGGACGAGATTCGTAACTTATTTTTTTTCAGTTTCGAGGCAAAGCACGAAAATATGAGGAAATACATTAGAATTTGTAGGGAAAGAAAGTCAAACGATTAAGTAACAATGAAAATTTGACTTTTGGTAATAATTTTTTTTTTGTTTACTCGTGACAGGATGAAAAAAGAAGTTTTACGCATTGAACAACTCAATGATTCAATTATAATGCTAATAATAATAATATCAATCTTTAATCAATTAGAATAATTGCAAGAGTGGGAGTATTTTTGCCTTGGTGCCAAAAAGTTTGTTCACTAATGACAAAAAACGTTGTACCATCGACATGAAAATCTTAATCCCTTTCTCTTTTCTCTCCCATTTAAAATACCCAATCGTCCATGTTTTATTTTTTTGTACATTAAAAATCGTATACGTTCGTAATTGTTACACCGACCAAAAAATGCCTAAAATTTAAGATTCACGTTTCACGATGATCCATTAGTTGTGTGACGTTTTTTTTTCTTCTTTACGTTGACAAACTACCGGGTAAATTCGTAACTAGAATATAATGCGATGCTTGTATTCAATAAATAGCGAAATTTATTCTTCGTTTTCCCTCTTTTTTTTTTACCTCAGCTGACTCGAAAGCTCATTTCCATTTTGACATTGGCTCGATACGTTTTATTCCAACACAAGAAACAATTAGAAAAAAACTCCCTTTTTTTAAAATAACGATCAATCCAATTTTTTTACTCAAAAAAAATGATCAAATGGAACAAAAAAAATGGTTTTAATTCGATTAAAAAACAAGGACAACATTTTCAAGGAAAAATGAAAGAAAAACATCGAGAAAACATCAAAATGGAGTAAATCTTTTTTGAGTTAAATTTTCGCTAATGGTATCGCGTATTGTTCGTGTTTTTATTTTTATTTCTTTTTATTATTTATTTCGAGCAACATCCGCACACTTATTCTGCAATATCGTTAACAGGAGACGTCGATCGGGCAAAAGGAACAGCGTCGTACCCATTTAATATCACAATGTCCAAGTATACTTTGCGTTTTCTTATTTTTTCTAAATTTTCTTAAAACTACGATTACGTTCAATCGTGGAAAAAAAAGAAAACAGAAAAAAAAACATCTTTTTTTCTTCTTTTCTCTTCTCTCTCTCATTCGTATTCGTTTACATTTCTTAATCAATAATATACCTATATATATTTATAATATATTTACTCATTTATTTATTAATATTCGTTATTACGTTATTATCTCTAGACGTATACCTTTATTTACAAAACTTATGAATTCGCAAAAAAGTAACATCAACTAAATCCTCCATTTTTTAAATCGCTTTTTTCGTACCTGTCATTAAAATCCATTCGTTTTAATATCGATTCAGCATTTCGATCGCAAATTAATGGGGATGCTCTCGTTTTTATTCATTTTTCTTCTTTTTTTACTCCAATTTTTCTTCCCCATAAAGATTTTTCGATGATAAATCTTCTCCACGAAGAATTTTACGTTCTTCTTTCTCCTTTTCATGTCATTTTATTCCGTAAATGCAATAACAAAAAACGAAAAGACAGAATAAATATAAAAACAACGGTTCGCTGCAAAACGATACGAAGCGCGATTGACTCAATTTTTTTCTCATTATTACAACGATCTTCCACTCACAAAATTACTCTATCATATATCGATTAATTAAACGATATATTTTATATATTTATTTATATATATATTTATAATACTTAATCAATAGCGACGTTATGCGTTCGGTTTCGATCATATTTTATATTTTATATTTACAATATACCATGTAATAGAGCCTGCACTATAGGATGATAATTTCTGATCGTATACTTGTTACTTTTTTGTTGCTTTTTAATCCCGTTCCATATTTATTTTTCGCTCGACACATTTATTCATTTTATTCATTTTCACTTATCAGCGAAAAACAACAGGAAACAAAAGCCTGCGTTTGAAAGTTATTTCCTTTTGTTTTTGTTGTTGTTGTTGTTTTTTTTCTACGATCGTTTTCACGTCAATCGACCGTCGAGTGAAATAACAACGCGAGCACGTTCGTTGACCCACCGTCGAACGAAAACCTCGTGGAAAACGTTTTATTGATTTTTTTTCCCATATCCACCGACTTTGAAACCTCTTTCATTACCATCTGAAGCTTTTTCACATTCTCGCAGTTATCGTCCAACGAAAAATCAGTCATTTTTTAAGAATTATCGACCAACCCCAAAATTTTTATTTGAAACCCAAATTTCAATGAAATATTCATTGAGTGTATCCATCGTTGATTTATCTTTTTGGAAATTGATTACTTTATTGTAATTTTGAGAAAAAAACGTTTTTTTGAAAGTATTTTTGGAAAATACTTCCTCCAAGTACTTGGAACGTGAAATTTTCAATTTTTCGATATTATTTTTATTCGGACGAATTTTTCCGTATTGGTTCATAAGATTTTAGTAAATTTCTGACTTTTCGATCGACGACAACGTCTCCGCCTTTGAAAGAGTTCGATTCAGAATCATATTTTTATTTCCCGAATATTTGATTTCGAGTTACCGGCGATTTTTGTTTGTTTATTTATTTGTGTGATGTTGGTTTTTTTTTTTGCATTTTTTTTTTCGCATTTAATAGACGGAACTATATTCAAGATCGTGAGAATATTGCGGAGGTCCCGGTGGTGGTGGAGGTTGAGGACTGTATTGTTGAGACGCGTCGGATGCTCGACGTCTCAGGGCGGCGATACTGTGTACGCCTCTCCAGTCAGACGTCTCCGCACCCCCGCTACCATCGCCGCCACCGACGCACGAGACACCGGAAGCCCCACCGGCACCTCCGCTTCCGGTCGCCGCACCCGGTGAGCCCTGACCGCAGTTTAGTCCACCATTACCCAGTCCGCTCGCTTGACCTCCACCCCCGCCTCCGGACGATGCACCGGGTGGCGAACCACGAGCTGCTGATACGTGCACACCACCTAAAACATGCAAAATTATTCAAATTTAATCAATGTTTTTAATAATTTTTTATTCTTGAAAGAATTACTTCATAAATTCGAAAGATTAGACGAAATTTCTGAGCTTTACAGCATCGATTGCTATTTTTAAACTAAAAAAATAAATAAACTGTCCGGTTAACTTTTAACTTTACGGTCAATTTTTCGAAAACTTGAATCGAATTTGCAAAATAATTTAAGGAGTTTTGGTACGAGTGACGAAGTTGAACCATTTTATTCAAATTTCTACAGTACGTTCTTTGACTTATCCTTAATATGTCCTCCAACTTTCAAAACGATTGTCTACACCGTTTCCACAAAATTCTCAAATGAAAAGTGACTTTTTAACATAGAGACATGCCTACGCTATCCCTAAACTTCAGTTATGTGCATGAAACAATACGAAAAACTGTAAACAAGGTTATAAAAAGCTGTCAAACCACTCAAAATATCATAACAATTATGCCACCAGAAAATGAAATAATTCGTCTCCATAGTTTATTAATTATTCATTTCTTTGTCAATGAAAACGATCAATTTTTCAGTAACCATGTAATTTTAATACGAAATTTTGTTGTCCGAAGTTAGAGCTTTGCTTGAGAACAATTCATTTTTCCACCCTAATTCTCTCTAAAGATAAACTGAACCATTACATCGTATGACTTGTACCGAAACACCGTTACGTGAAGTTAGACTCCATCTGACGTGAAGTTTGAAGTTTGAGAGATACGACCGTTCTTAGATCTAATGCACAGACTTTATACTTTAAATCGCCGTATCTTTGAAACTAAAGGATCCAGGTTCTTCATTTTTTAGACAAACTTCGTCATCTAGGTTTCTCTATAAATCCGATAAAAATGAAGAAAATGTGTCTTAAAGTTTCTGCGAGTTATTGCTCTAAACATCAAACTTTCAACTGCCCCCATAAGTTCGAGTGCAAAAATGTATAATTGATTATTATTAAATACTGTCATTTCTCAATTTTTCTTTCCTCTCTGATTCGTCAAACCACCACGAACAATTGACACAGTGTATATTAAAAGATTAAAAAAAAATATTGCACAAGTTTCTCGAGACCACACGTCGAAAGAAACAAAAAAGTGTGTGTGCGTTGGAGAAAAACTCTTTGCGTTTTATCTCGTCTATAGAAACAATATAAACACATACAAAAAGTGTTATTGCCATCAGTTGAAAAGTATACGACGCGATGGCTGAGCTACCGGCGATCGTAAAGTCGTTTCCGTCTATCGTCTACTTAGGTGGGCTCCTGTAAAACCCGTCTATAAATTCTATATATCTATGGATGTTATGGGGGTTTCTATTCTCTTGCCATAGAGTGCGGCGTTTACGAGCAAGGGACCATTGAGAAGAGTCGGTGTTTGTCGAGGATGAAAGAAGTTGAGGCTATTTATACATTATCGCAATTCCGAGCTGTTGAAACCTCAATATATATTTTGTTAAGAAATAATGACGATGATTACGATCTTTGGTTGCAAGTAAATATGAAAAAAAAAATTAGAAAAAAAAAATCGAGCCATTAGAAAAAGTAGGTTTACAGAAAACAAGTTTCTTTTTTCTCCTTCGATGTGCAACACGCCTCAAACATTTGGAAACATTTGAAAAAGACACTCGTGTTTCTTTTTCACCTTAAATTTGAGAAAATAATAATAAAAAATGTAACTTTTTAGCTTAAGAAGCGGAAAAAAAGATTGTTTAAAGGTTGGGCAACATTAAATCGGTCAGTATATATTTTTCGAGAGTGTTAATTGACACTTCATATATACCGTGTCTATGCTTCGTTTACGTACAACGCTCGCTTCTTATTACAGTGCTCGATGTGCCGACTTTCCGAATTGATGATGAACAAACGATCCGTATAAGCCGTTAAACGAATGAGAATACACTCGTTCCCTATCTCACCATCTGTATATTTACGTTCTCCAATATCCTATGAAACGGGAGTTCGAGCCATGGAATTTTTGCTTTTGAGCAAATACGAAAATTAACTTCATTTTGGAATAAAAAACAACGTTTTTTCTTCTTTTTTTCGTTTTGGGTTCTCTTCTCTCTACTGTTGCGTTGGAATTTTTCTATTGTTTTTCATGGTATTTTGAATGATGATGGAAAATCGAAGAGAATCATTTTTCGTTTATTCAAATATCTCGATTCCCAAAAAAAAAAAAAAAATTACAACACTTTGAAGTTTTATTTCTCATTTTAAATCATTTTAAAAAAACCCAAAAAAGCACGGAAAACATCGATGGAAAAATTGGAAAATTCACTAAAAACAGAAAAAAAAAATTTTTTTGCAGTTTTAAATGAATGAGGAAAAGAAATCATTTTGAAAATCGTACAAAAAATACCGTTCAAGTCCATATTTTGACATAATTTTAACAATCGATCGCGAAATCATATTTTTTTGACGCATTCATCAAAAAGTTTATGCAAAAATCTAGAAATTTCGTTTCGTTGATCCCGATATCTTGATTTTTGAAAAATATCATTTATTTTGAATGTCAAAAAAAGTCCCTCGTCGAATTTCCCAATTTTCAGATTCCAAAAAGACGAAACTTCAAAACGATTGAACGAAATTTTTTGCGGAAATCGCGTACGCGCACTAAACGTCCTAAGTTGAGTAAACAAAAGCTACAATTTAATATATTGGAAGCTCGTAAAATAATCATGCATAAACACACAATAACTTTTTTTTTCCATCGAAAGAATTCGTGCGCAGTCACTAAAAGCCGCAATTTCGAATTCGAGGATTGTAGATAATAATAAAAAATGAAGACTCAATTTAAATATTCGTCGCATTTGCAAAAGTCGTAATGAAGGTCGATTCTCGAGGCAAAGTGGCCAATCATTCTCGTTTTATGTACGTCGCAATCGTCAATAATGTGTTTTTTTTTTAGACGAAAGATGTTACGCGTTGTCGTTAGGGAAAAACGAACGGTCGGTGCTCATGCGGCTGTTCACAGCTTCCTGCCAAGTGCTAATCATCGCATTCAAAACCGAATGTTCGAAACGTATGTAGCAGAGATATAGGAATGAACTGAAGGAATATATAAATATATATATATATATATTTAAGGACCATTCTAAAAGCTGTTTACAGGAGTAGTTATCCGAGACTCGCGGGTTACGCGAAGTTTCTCTCTCTCTCTCTCTCTCTCTCTCTCTCTCTCTCTCTCTCTCTCT